>MU853409.1:177034-237760 GCA_033297235.1 Trichocladium antarcticum
AGCCTTCGATATAGTTAACTACGTTAGACTACTAGCTATACTCTAGGAGCTTAGCTACTTAAAGTAGATAGTACTCTAGGTATAGGAATAGCTAACCGATAGGGTTACGATCCTTTACTTCGATAGGAAGGTAATAGACAAAATCCTAGTTATAGCAAGGGTACCCTCGGGGTCCCCCCTATTACCTATTCTATTTATCTTATATATTATCTTACTATATATAGACCTAAGGCGGGAGTACCTACACCTTAGTATAGTAGGCTTCGCTAACGATACGAACCTACTAGTGTTTCGAAAGTTAGCTAAGGTAAACGTTCGCTAGCTCGAGCAAGCGTAGGGAACCTGCCTAAAGTAGGTCGGAACATAGGGAATAGCGTTTATAGTATAAAAGTACAAGCTAATCTACTTTAATAAGAACCGAAGGTAATAGCTAGACCTAGCTAAGCTCGCCCTCCTAAATAGGGTAGGTATATAGATATCTCGCTAGTTAAGTCCTCTAGGTTCCTAGGGGTCTAGCTAGACTAGAAACTCTTATAGCAAGCGTACTACGGCGCGATTAAGAAGAAGCTCGCTACCTAGGAGTTCGTACTAACAAGGATCGCGGCGAAGACGTAGGGTCCGAGCCTTACAAAGGCCTAGGAGGTATATTTAAAGTATATAAGGAGCGTAGTAGTATATAGAGCAGCGAGCTACTATATCCTAACTATAGTTAGTAAGGAAAGTAAGCTAAAGAGAATAGCTAAGAAGCTAGTAAAGGACTAGAGCAGGGGCCTCTATATAGTAGTAAGAGGCTATAAAACTACGCTAATTAGGTACCTAGAGACAAAGGCCTAGGTCCTACTACTAGACCTCTACCTAAACAAGCGACTAGCTAACTTCGAAGCTAGAATATATAAACTACTCCTTTAGTTAAGGGAGGGACTAGGGCGGCCCCTAGTTATAGTAGCAAGCTTAATCTAAAAGGTATATACTAAGTTATTTAGGAGATTCTAGAAGAAGAACAGGAGAATATAGGGGAGGAAGCCTAGGCTAGCCCTATAGGGGCTAATAGTAGTTAAGAAAGCAGTAGCTATAGCGAACGAATCGGCTAAATAGAAGTAGAAAACAAAGAAGCTAAAGAATAAGACCCTTAATACAGATAGGTTAGTAGAGCTTACCTAGTAAAAGCGCAAAATAGTAGCCTAGGAAAGGCGTACTGTACTTAGAAGAGCAAGAAGACCTATATACCGCTCCGTAGATAACAACCCCCTAGTATAACTATTTATAGATCTTACCTTTAAAAGGTACAAGGGCCTAAGCAAAGTATAGAGCTTACTACTTGCCTAGGCGCGTAGTAGGGACATTAGCCTTAGGGAGTACCTAAATAGGGTAAACGTCCCTAAGATCACTACGCGATACTATAAGTATAGTAAGGGCAAAGAGACGATCGAGCACCTAGTAGTATAGTATAAAGATCTACTAAAGCGCTAGATATAGGAGGAATTATAAATATAGTTACAACAGGATTTATAGCTTGTCCTATAGTAGGTTATATAGCTATATAGGAGCTTAGCAAAGGTAGTTATTAGCTAGTTAATAGATTCAAGGCGCCTAATAGAGTATAGCGTTACTTATAGACTATAGCTCGAAGCTATATAGGCTGCAAAAGCGGCCGAGCATAGCGGAGAGGGTATAGGAGGCGCGGAACCGAGCCGCTAAGAGAGACAGGGACTACCTTTTACACGTAGAAAGATAGATTTAAAGCGCGGAATTAGAAGCGAAGGCAGGGGTTTTTACCCGGCCCCCTATTCAGGGGGTACGGTTTCCTTTGTAAATAAACCAGTAGCTAGACCGGCGCGCCGTAAGGCCTATCAGAGTACGAATAATATATAAAAGCGGCCGAGCGTAGCGAAGAGGGTATAGGAGGCGCCGAACCGAGCCGCTAAGAGAGACAGGGGCTACTTTTTATACGTAGTAAGATAGATTCAAAGCGTAGAATTAGGAGCGAAGACAGGGGTTTTATAGTAGGTGGGGCTGCCCTACTACCTACCTTTGCCTTCTATATAGCCTACGTTGGCTTGCTTCCTCCTCCTACAACCTCCACTACGAATATCACTAGTTTTCCTACTTCCTGCCGTCCTATAGGTTATGCGCCCTCTTGCTTCTACTACTTGAGTTTTTCCCGACCCGAATCTCACTGGTTTTCTAGGCGACTGATTTAACTGCCCTGGATTCCACGATCTTCACACCCGAACCGACCTGACCGAATTTCGCTAGCTTCTAGGCGACTGATTTAACTGCCCCGGATTCTACGATTTTCACACCTGAACCGACCTAACTAGATCTCTAGCTTCTAGGTGCCTGATTTAACTGCCCTAGATTCTACGATTTTCACCTGAACCGACCTAACCGAATCTCTAGCTTCTAGGCGACTGATTTAACTGCCCCGGATTCTACGATTTTCACCTGAACCGACCTAACCGAATCTCTAGCTTCTAGGCGACTAATTTAACTACCCTAGATCCTACAATTTTCACCTAAACCGACTCGATCTAATTAACCTAAATTGCTATAAGATAGCTAATCTTACTACTACCCTTGCGACTTTGACTAAGTTGCTAAAGGTTTAGCAAGAGCAAATTGCGTTGCTCTAGAGCTAATAGTAGGCCTCTACCTAGAAGATTCCCTTTATTAAGAAGCTTACTAAGACCGAAGACCTTAATTTGTAGCGCAAGAAACTAACCTAAATACTCTCTCGCTACGACCTCGATAAGTACCTACTTAGTACTATCTAAGAACCTAAAGAAGCTACTACTCGCTGTATCTAGATGAATAACCGCCTAGACGTTAACGACTATATCTAAGCTACTGTTCCTAGGTACACCGTCTAGAACGCCCTACGTAGCCTTAGATAGTCTACTAAAGAAGGCGACTCGAAGAAGACTTTCGATAAGCTTGTCTAGTACTTTAAAAGGAGCACTATTAACGCGTTCGCTAAGATATATTAAAAACTCGTCACTACTCGCTACGATGACTTCGACTCCCTCCTAGCTTTCTAGACCTGGATTAACTACTTTAAGGAACGTCTTAAGACCTTAGACTTTAAGATAACTAACAAGGCTTATACCTAGCTTACGCTAAAAGGCGTAGCCTCGACTTACTATAACCTCTATATACGCTACGTTGCCCAAATCGATACCCTGACCTAGAACGAGTTAATAGCCGAGCTCTAGGCTTAAGCCGTTAGCGAGAATAAAGGTCCGACCTTTATAACTATACCTAACAAGAAGAACGACGAAACCCTCGTTAAGTGCAAGGATTATACCCTAATAATCAAGACTAGCTAGCGCTACTATAAGGACTATAGTAGATATCCTAGCGGTGGCCCTGCTAGTAACTGCTGGATTTGCAACCCTGAGCTAGCTCTAGTACCGTAAGGACGAACTCCTAAAGAAGAAGAAGGAATAGTCCTTATTAACTAGCCCGCTATACTAACAGTCGGGCGTTACAGCACCGTTAACTACTACGAAGAAGGCTTTTGTTGCTATTAAGGAGCCTAACTCGAAGAAGATCCTTTTTATATCTAGGATAAATGCCAACCCGAGCTTGTTCACTACCTAGATAGAGGAACAGTTTGATAATAGACGATGGATAATAGATAATGGATGATAGATGAAAATGGTAGCAAAACACTAAGGATTCCTATATATACTAGCCTAGATAGTTTGGCGATAGGATAGGTAGTAGGCTATCTATAGGGGGGTGTAGTAGGTAGGGCTACCCTACTACCTACCTTTGCCTTCTATATAGCCTACGTTGGCTTGCTTCCTCCTCCTACAACCTCCACTACGAATATTACTAGTTTTCCTACTTCCTGCCGTCCTATAGGTTTTCACCCGGCCCCTCTATTCAGGGGGGTACGGTTTCCTTTGTAAATAAACTAGTAGCTAGACCGGCGCGCCGTAAGGCATATCGGAGTACGAATAATATATATATAAGGGGGTAGGACCAAAGGAGTCTTCCGACTCTCCCTACTAGAAAACAAGAGATAGAGACTAGAGGGAGCTTAAGGCTAGATAGCTATAGAACGGATACTAAGGAGCTAGATTACTAGGGAGTTTAGATCTTAGGAATAACCTTACTTATAGGAGTACTCTAGAGCAGCTACCTAGTAGTTACTCTAAAGGGGTATATTAAACCTACTATAGTAAATTAGGACCACTATAGCAAATTAGGACTACTGTAGCAAATATTAGATAAACCTACTTAGGGGTTTAGGGGTAGACTAGTCTTAGAGTAGTATTAGGTATCCGTAGGCTCCCTCGAGGAAATAGGCTTTTAAGCTACATATAGCTTTTTCACAGTTACATAGATTGACACAATTGAAGCTATCATTACTGTTGAATCCTCCGTCTGTTCAGACCAATCAGATTCCGATCCTATAGTTTAGGTTCGACATCAGCTGACCCCGAGTCGAGCCGCGTCACAGATGGTTGCAAGCGCGGTCCGTCCACGCGTGTCTCAGTCTGCCGGTGCCGCCAGCGTCGTCATCGCCACAGTTGCCGACGAGCCGCCCATCGAGCCTTCTTGGAGGCTCACAGCGCAATTGGTAGGGGCAAAGTGAGGCTCAATATTGATAATGATCAGGGAAAGAGGCCAGAGATGGCTATGCGCTAGCTACAATGTGCCCAAGGTAGTAGAGGGCTTGACCCTACTGTGGGTCGGACCCACAGGTGCCAAGACAGCCCCCCAAGCGCACCACCACCAACTGTGAAAAAACAGGTTGATCCCCCAATCCGGTAGTTGTGATACATGACGTAGCGTTAAGAAAAGAAAATCCGTGATCCTCCAGTGCCAGAAAACCCGTGATCCTCCAGTGCCAGAAGACCCGTGGTCCTCCAGTGCCATCGTCCTTCCTTCAGAGAGCCAGCCACTTACTAGCTTAAGCCGTTGTTGTTATGGGCAAGCAGAGGCCTAGCTGCTTAACGAACTGTATGTACTTGGCCCGGTTCAGAGCCTTCGTCAAGCCGTCTGCAACTATATCGTTTGTACCGACATATTACAGTTGGAACTCCCCTATCGCTACCCGCTAGATTACCTATTTATAGCGGATGTCGATATAGTACGTTCTAGCTATGTTCAGCGGGTTCAGAGCGATCGTACGAGCGTTCGCCAAGTCCGTAAACATTAGTAGAGGGAGAGGTTGCGGGTAACTAGCATCTCTCAAGATATTAGCTACCTATAGGAGAGACAACGCCGTCGGCGTCAGGTTAATAAACTCTACTTTAGTACTCGAGAGTATAACAAGTACCTGTTTCTTCGCCTTCCAGACGACTAGGCAGTTGCTAATTATAACAACGTAGCCGCTAGTAGAGACTCTAGTAAGTAGGTTAGTAGCGAAGCTAGCATCGCTAAACGCTCTTAAAGCAAGGTTCTAGGGCGTTATCTTGCCGCTATAGCGCAGACCAATTGTCTTCGTTCCTACAATATATCGCTAGAGGTAGGCGAGGAGACTAATATAGGCGTCGGATAGGCCTGCGTTAGCTTCGCTAAGCCGTATAACTATATACGCCGTATTAGGGCGCGTGCCGGTTATAAGGTAGTTGACTAAGCCGACCTTAGTTTAGTACTACTTAGTGATCGCCTTAGTCGGTTTTTCCTATATTACTAGTAACTTAAAGTCGCCGGGGATCTAGGGAGTCTTAATAGGGTAAACGCTCTACTTGTTAAAGCGCTTGAGGATCTTATTAACGTAATTGCTCTAGTAGAGGAAGATAACTCTATTTCTATAGTTCCGAACGATAGAGTACCTAAGGAAAGTCTTTGTGTTACCTATCTTCTTAAGCTCGAAGATCCTAGCAAGTACGTTAGCTATATTGTAGATATCTTCTATAGTAGGACCGGCTAGTTCGAAGTCGTTAACGTATATAAGTATTAGCGAGCTACTATTAGCGTGCTTAAACATATACCTATTAGTCGTTATAGCTTCGAAGCCAAGTTTAGTTAGTTCAGGTATAAGCGTTTTATACTACTAGAGAGGGGAGCGTTAAAGGCTATACAAAGCCTTCTTAAGACAGTATACTCTATTAGTACTATTAGAGAAGCTAGTAGGTTAATAGACAAAGACGTTAACGTTGTCTAGGACCACTGCGTTAAGAAAAGCGCCTACAACGTCGAATTAGTAGCATTCGAAATCCAGGGCGGTGACTAGGTTAAAGAAGATACGCATAGTAGAGGCGTGGACCATAGCCAAGTAGACTTCGTAGGGTGAATAGTCGCTATACTCGAAGTTGCCACATACGACCTATCTAGCGCGGTTACGCACCTAGTTACCGTTATTATCGAATTTCTAGTCAAATACCTATTTGCTAGGTAGGATCTTAGACCTTGCGGGTCTATTAACTAGATCCTACGTTCCTGCGGTAATAAGCTTATCGTATTGTTCTTAGCAGGGCGGCTTCTAGTATATAAGGAAGTCGGCCCGCTTAGATGCCTCTTTGAAGGAAGCTAGGATCTTGTTGATCGAGGGAGAGAGAAGGTCTTTGTTGTTAACTACAGAGAGGATCAATTCTGGATCCTAGGGGACGAATTGATCAACGTTAGCGAATAGATTAGAAGAACCTGCTATTAGCGCGTCTACCGCCGCTTTTCCTTTACAATAGAGGGTATTATAGTATCCCGCAATAGGACAAGTAGTCCGAGTCAACCGCCTTATTACCGTTAGCTTAGTGTTAAAGACGCTGTTACGTTGGACCTCTTGCGCTTCGTTAGTAGGAGAGGGGGAGCCAGGTACTAAGGCGAAATCCGAATCCAAATCCGAATCCGAAGCCGAACCCGAACCCGAGAAATATAGATTGTTAGGAGGCTCTATAGGAGGCGTACGCTCTGGCGTTTCTAGGTAAGGCGTATGCTCTAGGGTTAATAGTCTAGTCGGATCGTATACCGTGTTACCGTTAGTAGGCTTCGTTGCCGTGTTACCGCCTGTATTAGCGACCGTGTTGTCGCCCGTGTTGCTAACTATGTTACCGACCGTAGGTTCCGATGCTGTATTGCTAGGGGGGGTGACTCTATAGGTAACGACCGTTAAGCGGAAAATACCGTTATTATCTATACAGACGTCGTCAAATGTCGCTTCGTAGATCGGATCTTCTAGATCCTCTAGGTTATCCGCCAGGGGGTTCTTAATAAAGCGCGCATCTCTAGCGCGAACGATCCAGCTACTACCGTTTAGTCGAATCCAGTAGATCTTCCTAGACTAGCCCTTGTAGCTACAGAGCTTGCCTTCAAATGCTCTGGCTATTATCTTACGGCCCTAGGGACGTACCTTCTTATCGTAGATATATACATATACCGTGGCGCCGTAAGTGCGGAAATAATCGATCTTAGGGATATACTGATCCGCTAGCAATCTAACCGACTTACCGAATGCTTAGAAGGGAGATATATCGTCGTTATACTAAGAGGGGAGACGGTTAATTACGTAGATTATAGCTTCTTCTACTAGCGGCTAGTATCCCTCTAGGAAGCCCGCCTCTAGATTCGTAGTTCTAGCGCCATCTATAATCGTACGACCCGCGCGTTCGGCCATCGGGTTCTATTCTAGGCAGTCTGCCGCGGTCGTTGTAAATCGCTTCCTACAGGACTTGCACCATATACGTAGTTGTTCAATCGAGAACTCTATACCGTTGTTAACGTAGATCTCTTAAACTTTAAGACTACTCTATGTTTCTATAAACTCGATATAGTTAACGACTACTCGGAAACCCTCCGACTTCTTATTAATAGCGATGTACCAGTAGAAGGCAGAGAACTAGTCGATGATATAGATAGTGTAGTTCTTGTTACTAACGCTAACTAGGGTATGTAGAATCGAATCTATATAAATCTTCTAGAGCGCGCGGGAGACTTTTAGCAGTTTATCGTAAGAGATCTACTTGGTTAACTTACCGAGATAGCACCACTTATAGCGGTACTACTTCGCTTGCTAGCTGCTAATCCGGATACCTATACGCTTGTAAGCTAAGATGACTTTGTCGATAGTTATATATATAAGTCTTTGGTATATAGTGTCACAGGCACAGCCTGTGTCATGTGCCATGTCATGTGCCATGCTATGTGGTTAGCTGAGCACCCTGTAGCTAGAGGAGCGTAGCTCTATACTAGGTGGAGCTCGCCGCGTAGAGCCTTTAGCCCTCGCGAGCTCCCACGAAGGTTGCACTATTGTGCAACCTTGTTATATACGACCGTTACAGTAGGTTGTACCTTCAACTCGCGCGTGTAGCTAAGTTGTCTGCTCTAGAATAGAGAGCGTACTAGACCGACTAGAACGCTTCTTTTCCCGACGTACTAGGCTTTGTTTTCATTTCTTAACTACCTACGTAGTGCGAGTTAACTACTAGGACGAGCATCCTACGTACAATAGCAGTCCGCCAAACAGGACTACAAGACTCTAACGAACAGGACTACAAGACTCTAACGAACAGGACTATAGTATTCCGACGAACCGGACAACGCTCCTACGAAGATAAGCGCGAAGATAATAAGCGGCGCTAACCTTGTGGCATCGTTGCTACCGAGACTTGTAGCGCTACGTATAGCGCTAAGAGAACAATAGTAGAACAAGGTCTCTAATACTATACCTGCTTTTATAGCATCGATCGACGACGATAGAGGGTACAACCTCTTAGGGTTCGCTATAGCTATAAATGTAATAGTTGGCGAGCTAAAGAGAAAGCTCGATAAGTCTGTCGGGAGGTTCGAGGCGTCTATCGTAGCGGGTACGGCGCTTAAGAAGGAGCTCGAGGAGTATAAGTTGCTACTTACGAACTAGAGGACGCTAATAGCGATAGCCCTAGACTAGGCTCGCGATAGTAGCGCCAGTAGCGGCTATAGCGTATCGATCTCCCTCCCCTACCCCGATCCGTTTACTAGAGAAGAGAAGGATACTGTTAAGCGTACCCTGCTCTTCGAAGACTAGGAGGACAAGGTGCGCGGCCGCTAGCGAATACGCCCGCGGGAGTTCCCGGACGAGTATACTAAGATCCTATATATAAAGGCTATACTAGGCGGTAGCGCGCGCTAGGTAGTCGCAGCGAAGCTCGAGCAGGTTAAGGAGAACCTATATAGCGCGGTAGTATAGCTATAGAAGACTAGGTCCGACCTCCTAAAGACCCTCTATACCTAGTATATAACGTATAACGTAGTTACTATAGCGAGTAACAAGCTAGAACTACTAGCGTAGAAGAACAAGTTCGTAGCGTTTAACGACTTCCTTACTGAATTTATTACCCTAGCCGACACCGCTAGCGTCGACAACGTAACGAGGGTCCGGATACTCCGGCTTAAGATCTCCCCCCGCCTTTCGAGCGCTATAGTTACGTAGGTAGTGCTCCTACTAGCTAATAACTTTAAGCTCTAGGCTACGCTAGCTAGCTAGCTCGCGACTAACCTAGAGGGAGAGGACTTTAGGCGGAAGCTACGTGGCGGAACTAGGAGCAGCGGGACCGGGGGCGGTAGTAACAATAACGGCGGAGGCAGATACCCCGACGCGATAGAGATCGACGTAGTAACGCTCGCGGCGCTTACCCCCTAGGAGAAGGAACGGCGTAGAGCAAGTAGCTTATGCTACAAGTGTAGCGGGGCCGACTATATTATAAGGGCGTACCAAGCAGGCTATGGAGGCCGAGGGGACCGTAGTAACGCCCGCGGCGCCGGGCAGTTATAGCGTAGGGGCGCCTAAGGTAGTAGAGGATCTGGTTTTAGTAGAGGTTTCGGTAGTAACGCGCAAGGATAGCAGCAGCCTACCTAGGGATAGTAGCAGCCTATGTAACAAGGCTATAGCTAAGGCAGGTTCCTAGGCTTCAGGCAAGCTCCCTCTAGGGGCCTTCCGGCTTGCGGCGGCGTAAGCGGCTACGCTAGGGCCTACTAGAAGGGTCGAGGCGGGCTCGCTATACGCTTTATAGATACCCCCGACTAGAGCGGTTTTATCGTTAGAGAGGTAGATAAGCAGGAGGAGCATAGCGCTTACTAGTCTATAGCAAAGCAACCCCCTAGCTTTAGCTTCTTGTATAACAACTAGGGAAACAAGGAGCTCCTATAAACTATCGCTTATAGGAGGGGTACCGCTAGCTATAGGAGGGATAGGGAGATAGTTTAGTTATTAGTATAGTAGGTAGTAGCGCTAAATCTATTCTCTTATTATCGTACCTAGCGGTTAGTAGGCGCAATGTAGAGTATATAGTACTTGTAGACTCGGGTTATATAGGTTTAGCGTTTGTAGATTTTAGCTTTATAGTTACGAATAGACTGCTACTAGAGAGGCTAGCGGCACGGCGGCCGCTATTTCTAGCTAATAGAGGGTTCTTACGCTAGATCGAGCACTTAGCGGCGCTTACGCTAGTCGTTAGTAACTACTAGGAGACCCTAGTATATTTCGTTACGACGCTCGTAAAAGAGACCCTAGTAATCTTAGGCCTCCTATAGCTATAGAAGCATAACCTACGGATCGACTAGGAGACCCTGTAGCTCGAATTCACGGAGCACTACCGCGGGAGGTGCCTTCCAGAGTATATCAGAAGCTAGGTCGCTCGGCAGGTAGGCTAGCTAGAGGCGGTACCCCTACCCCTAGAGAGTAGCGGGCGGTACTATATAACGGTAAAGGACGTACCTAAAGACGACGACTCTAGTACCTCCGGTAACAATAACGAGGTCGCTATCGCTACAAGCAAGCTATCCGACTATAAGAGGGCTAGGCGGTCCGATAGGCAGAGACAGGCCTGTAGACAGTAGAGATCCGCGTCCTAGGGAGACGTATAGGCTGACCCGCGGGGGACGCTTGTACCGCCAGGAGCGATAGGCGTTCTGGTCGAAGCGCCGCCCCCTATATTACTAAGGCTAGTAGAGGCAGTAGCGGGCGCTAGGAGACTACCCCCTAGACTCTAGTCCCCCCCCCCCGCTGCCCTGCCCCCGCTTAGTTAAGCGCAGGGGAAGATCCGCTAGGACGACGCGAAGATCCTGAACGGAGCGAGCTTCCTGGCGGTATACTAATAAAAGGGCGTAGTAGTTATACGGACTACGATAGGTAAACTAGAGAGAGCGGTAGAAGCTAAGAAGAGAGACCGTATACTAGTTCTACCTAAGTAGTTCTTTAAGGACCTACTAAGTCGAGAGAGTACACTAGAGTACGCAAAGTCAATGCTCCTAGCAAGGTTCTATAGCTTTATCGACGCGCTTGCCAAAGGGGATAAGAAGCTTAATAAGATTACGGAGGAGGATTCTAAGAAGTTCTTCGACAAAGCGGATAGACTAGCGCCTACCCTAGACGAGATCAAGGCGCGTCTACCGAAGGAATACTAAGACTTAGTAGCTGCTTTCGTCCTATAAGACGCTAATATCTTACCCCCCTACCGTACGTATAACTATAGGATCGAGCTGCTCCTAGGGAGCGTAGTCCCGTATTCGAGGAATCGCCTAATGTCGCTAATAGAGCTACGTATACTAAAGCGCTAGCTCGACGATAACCTTACAAAGGGGTTTATCCGGCCCTTACGATCGAGCGCCTCGTCGCCTATCCTAATAGCGTAGAAGCCAGGCGGAGGTATTAGAATCTACGTTAACTACTACGGCATTAACAACGCGACGCTAAAGAGCCGGTACCCTATCCTACTAATCCGGGAGACCCTAGACTCTATCTATAAGGCGAAGATCTTTACGAAGCTCGACGTAATTGCAGCGTTCAACCAAGTATACGTAGCGCTAGGCTACAAGTAGCTTACGGCGTTCATCACAAGATTCGGCCTATACGAAACGCTAGTTACGCCGTTCGGCCTATAGGGCGCGCCTACCACCTTCTAGCATTACGTTAACGACATCCTCTACAACGCTCTAGATAATTATATAACGGCGTACCTAGACGATATCCTAGTCTACTTAGACACACTCAAGGAGTATATCAAGCAGGTCAGGGAGGTACTAAAGCGTATAATCAACGTAGGTCTATAGGTGGATATCAACAAGTGCGAATTCCATACGAAGCGGACGAAGTACCTAGGGCTTATTATTACGCCTAGGGGCATCGAGATAGACCTAGATAAGGTCGAAGCGGTACGTAATTAGGAGGCTCCGGAGACAAGGAGGTACCTCTAGCGGTTCTTAGGGTTCGCGAACTTCTACTGCCAATTTATACGAGGTTTTTCGAGCTATATATAGCCGCTATATAAGCTTACGAAGAAGACAGTAGACTAGGAGTGGTCCAAGCAGTACGAAGCGGCTTTCTAGCGCCTAAAGGTATGCTTTGTTACAGCACTAGCACTATAGATATATAACTAGGAGAAGCGCGCTATAGTAGAAGTTAATACGTTAGACTGGTCGGCAGGTAGAGCGCTACTATAGGAAGGGGATAACGGCGAGTTATATCTAGTTGCTTATTTCTCGGCGAAGTATACCGCGGCCGAGTGTAACTATAACATCTATAACAAGGAGCTCCTTGCGATCGTTAAGGCGCTCGAAGAATAGCGCCCCGAGCTCGAAGGCGCGGCTAAGAGGTTCGATATTATTACGGACTATAAGAACCTATAGACCTTCGGTATAACGAAGCAGCTGTCGCCACGCTATATACGCTAGTTGGAGTTCTTATTGCGTTTTAACTTCTAGATTATCTACCGCCTAGGCACGGCAAACGGCCGCCCCGACGTACTAAGCAAGAAGCTAGAGTTTATACCAAAGGACGTTAAAGATAATAGGCTATAGAATAGGCGGCACCCCCTAATCGACCTAAGTAAGTTCGACCTAGAGACCTTTAGTAGTAAGTATAACTCTAAGCTACTAGGCGAGACACTAGAGCTCTTTGGCCTCGACGTTTCGCGCTACGCTAACGACCTTATTACGGAGAGCTACGCGAGCTCGCTATTTATAGCAGACGTAGTAGAGGCGCTTAGTAACTAGGAGGTACGCGCCTAGCTAAGCAAGATCAAGCGGGAGCTAAGAGTGCCGTTCGCTAAGTACAAGTTAGTCTCGGGTAGGGCGTTCTACCGCGGTAGGCTAATGATCGACCCGGGCGATACGGAGCTCTATTTGTAGCTTATCTACTAGATATACGCGTTAGGGCCTAGCGGGTACCTAGGGAGGACGAAGACGCTTAACCTAATAAATAGGGTCTACTAGTAGCTAGGGATAAGCGTGTTAGTAAGGACGTTCGTCAAAGCCTATATTCTATACTTTAAGACGAAGAACCCCCGCTCGAAGCCTATAGGGTTCCTTAAGCCGCTCCCGCTACCGTTAGCGCCGTAGCGAGATATATCGGTAGACTATATTACGCCGCTCCCGCTATATAACTAGAGGGGGTAGGAGTTTAGGCATATAGTAGTAGTAGTTAACCGGCTTACGAAGATACGCTACTTTATTACGACGGCAACACTAGAGGCCGACGAGCTAGCTAACCGGTTTATTAAGCGCGTATACTCGCTCTATAGTATACTAGAGACGATTGTGTCGGACAAAGGTACATAGTTCGTTTTAGGGTTCTAGAGGGCGCTGTTAGCGCGCCTTGCGATCACCCTAAGACCCTCGTTAGCGTTCTACCCCTAGACAAACGGCTAGATAGAGCGGATTAACGCGGAACTAGAGCAGTACCTACGGCTATATATCGACTAGGCGTAGGATAACTAGGTTAACTAGCTCCCCCTGGCGGAGTTTATAGGGAATAATATAGTCTCCGAGACGATAGGCGTGTTACCGTTCTTTGCGAATTATAGCTTTAACCTAAGGATAGGCATAGAGCCGTCGAAGCTATACCTACCGAACATCTTAGAGTAGTAGAAGCGGGAGTTTTTCCGGGCATTAGAGCTTATAGACCGCTTTAGGGCGATCCTTAGGAAGGTTACGGCGCTAGCAAAGTAGTTATAGGACCGCTATAAGCAGAACACGAACCGCTATAGGGAGGACGCGCCGTAGTACCGCGTTAGCGATATAGCGATGCTCGATATATAGAACTACAAGACTAGTAGGCCGACCGCGAAGCTCGCGCCGCGGTAGGAGGGCCCGTTCGAGGTTACGAAGGCCTCGTTACACGTAGTAACTCTAAAGCTCCTGGCGAATATAACGATCTTCCCTACGTTCTACGTCTTAAGAGTAAGGCGCTACCTAGGGTAGGGCCTAGCTAGCCAAGAGAGGGTCGACGACGATATAAGCGCTAACCGCGGGCGCGTAGTTACGCGGACTAACAAGGGCGAAGACGTAGTAGAGTAGAGGTTCGAGAAGATCGTAGGGTTCGGTAAGGCGGCGAACGGCCGCTAGCAGTACCAAGTCAAGTGGGAAGGTTATAACAACCTAACTTAGCAACCCGCAACGGATCTGCGGGGCTATAATAACGCTATCTAGGAGTTCTACGACGCGCACCCCAAGCTCCCGGGGCCGCTATCGTAGACGCGAAGAAGGAGGGCGCAGCGGTAGGAGGCAAGGCGCTAAGTAAAAGGAACAGGCTATAGATACGAGCATCCAAAATCGAGCGTATGGAATAGGATAGGCTCTAGATACAAGCATCTAAAATCGGGTGTTTTAGGAGCGTTTAAGATGGCTCTAGAGGCGAGTATCTAGAATTAAACAGTTAGGATAGCTCTAGATACGAGTATCTAAGATTGAGTGAGCGGTTAGGATAGCTCTAGATACAAGTATCTAAAATAGGGGCTATTTTTGTATAGGGGGGCTTGTTTAGAGAGGGAGGGTAGTGTTACAGGCATAGCCTATGTTATGTGCCATGTCATGTGCCATGCTATATGGTTGGCTAAGCACCCTATAGCTAGAGGAGCGTAGCTCCATACTAGGTGGAGCTCGCCGCGCAGAGCCTTCAGCCCTCGCGAGCTCCCACGAAGGTTGCACTGTTGTGCAACCTTGTTGTATACGACCGTTACACATAGTGGCGTAGTCGATTGCTAAGAGGGCGATATAGTCGATCGCGACTATGATAGCTTCGTCCTTAGGTTCTAGGACCCTCGTAACGTTAAAGATCAGAATCCCTCTAACCTATCTTAACTAAGCTAGTTCTCGGTTAGATTTAATATTAACTACTTGTTTAGTTATACTATTAGGGACCGCGCTATACTTATCTATCTAGCTAGTTGATATAAGGTTAAGGGGGGTAGACTTAGAGAGGATAGCATTTGGAATAACCATATTAGTTACTCCGCTATAAGAACGAACGTAGGGGAAAGCCACTAATCCGCCACAGGTTAGAAGCGAAGTGTTGCCATTAGCTAAGGTTACCTTGATCGGCTACGGCAGATTAGTAAGATCTTTGAACCATTTAGGGTTGTTAAACATACTATTCGACGCTCCTAAGTCAAGGCAAACTATATCCCTTATAATGTAGGTGTTAAGAGTAGCAGCCCCTGTAAGTGCTATACTAGCTAGGTTAGTCGCTAGCAATGTTATAGCAGGGTTGATCGCTAGGTTAGTAACGCTCTTGTTGTTAATGCCTTCTATTACGCCCGAATCCTAGCTATATACGCTACAGTTAGCTTCTATATTCAGGGACACCGCAGGGTTGGCGGTTCCGGTAGCATCGTTGCCGGCGTTGCGTTAGCGTAAGAACTTAGCCTTAAGCTCTAGGTAGAGGACCTAGCAGCTACTATCACCGCCGTTATAGTGAATCTTACAGTAGTTGTAATATAGAGTGCGTATAAGGTATCTATATGTTCGGCCGTACTTAGGATCGCTATAGAGCTTCCCCTTGGACTTAGGGTTACCGTCATCTTGCTTTTTCTTTACGGCCGGTGTCAATAGAGCTAGCATGCTAGTTATCGCTTGCTTATTTACCTTAGTCGTAATAAGGTTAAGGAGGGTCGAGTATATAAGCTAGCTAGTTTAGAGCTGAAACTTTAGTATGTTAGTCCAGTTGCTATTATACTTACTTAGACCCCGAAGAAGGAAGGCTTGTTGCATCTTCTTATAGGGATTGATCCTAACGCTCTATAGTCTCGTATATAGGAAGAGGAATCTAGTAATAAAGGCCCTAAGGGAGTCGTACTTGCTTGTATCTATCGACGCGAACTCCTAGATTATATTACACTAGCCCTCGTTAGACACGTTACTAACTAAGCTATAGACGATCTTAAAGAGGGCGTAAGGGTCGCTCTCGCTATTAGTCTATCTACGGCTCTTAATAATCTCTATTACGCTATTAAGAGAGTTGCGAATCATTAGGTACGCTGATCCGCGAGCGGCTCTAAAACTATTGTAGACCGCTTTCGGCGTATCTAGAGAGGGGGGGATTGCTATGCCATTAATATAGTCAGTATATCCAAGGGCGTAAGCGTATCCTCTCACTGCTTCTTTCTAATCTTCAATATTAGAGTCTCCCTTGAGCTTAGGGAGGGTCGGGACAGTAACCTTAGCCGACTTAGTAGTTATATAGTTGCCTTTAGCGAGGGCTTAGAGTTATTAGAGTAGGTGTATAACCAAGTCTGGTGTTTGTTATACCTCTTAAGGTACCAGCTACTGCTGGGCCGGCTTATGTTAGATTGGCTCGTTCTGGAGCTACTCCTATAGAAAGTCTTCCTAGGCGGACATCGCGATCGTAAAGAAGAGAAAGAGAGAGAGAGGGAGTCGGTAGTAGGAAAATAGAGCTATATTCTAATATATTAACTCGCAAGTGTAAAAAGAAGGTCGGTCGCACGATTAAGAATCTTGTACGATCGAAAGAAGGTTGCTTGATCAAAAGACAATCGAATCGTATCGATCTAGAGGTTACAATAGAAGCAACAGGGTCTTATAACCTCTTAGAGGCTCATAGCGCAATTAGTAGGGGCAAAGTGAGGCTCAATATTAATAATAATCAGGGAAAGAGGCCAGAGATAGCTATGCGCTAGCTACAATGTGCCCAAGGTGGTAGAGGGCTTGACCCTACTGTAGGTCGGACCCACAGGTGCCAAGAAGCCTCGAACGTCTCGCCATCGTGTTAGTCACGGCGGCCCCCAGAGCCCAACTTCATTGGCCGTCCCCCACGTCCGGGCCGTCTGCGACCGTGCTCGTTGCTGTGCTTTCTTGTCCTGCAACCCCGATCGAGCGTCTGCGCTGCTGCATCTGTCTGGCTGCATCCATGCACGGCACAAGCACCAGCGTGTATCGGGGTTGTTTGGGCAGCGTGATCCAATCGGCGCCACGGTTGTTTGGTCGGGAAGACCGGCGATTGGCCGTGGCCGATGCAACGACGACCACTTCCCCAATCAAGTCGGGACGTCTTATCGGCATCGCCACAGGCGCCCCGCGGCCAGGATTGAGGCTCTGCGGCAATACACGGGACTGCTTCGGAAGGTTGATACTCGTTCCTCGGACGGGACTTGGGACTGGAGGTTGAGGCTCTGCGGTCCATGGGTATTGACCATTTAAGCCGTGGTTGTTCCCTGCAACTGGGAACCATAGTCCCTCCAGCATCTGTGCAGGTTCGGCGCGCTTGATTTCACACATCTGCTGTCAGGCTCTATAACTTCCACTTACACGGCGCGACAGTGGACACACCTTCAACCCTAACCCGCGCCAGCTGTCTCCGAGCCACCCCTGAGCCACCCCTGAGCCACCCCTGAGCCACCCCTGAGCTACCCCTGAGTCAACACAACAATGGCACGCCAGCTCGCCCCGAATACCCCTGCCGCCCCCAACACGGCCAAGGAGCCGGCGGATGAGATTGTTCGGCCCGACATCTCGTGGATCCCCTCGTACAAGGTGTTCAGGGACCGGGTCGAGAGACTCAAGACGCTCTACCCGGACCGTCCCACCACTCTCCCCGCTGGGTGGCCGGCCCAGATCGACACGGCCCGATCATGGTCCGGCTCGGACTTCAAGGCCGAGGAAGAATATATCATACAGCTTGAGTCCGAGGATGTCACCGAGATCGAAGCTGGTCTTGCGCACTTCAAGGGTTGGTCACACTCTCTCCTCCCCGGACCATCGTCGTTGACACGTCCAAAGCCCTTCCCGGCGGCCTCGGACCAGACGATGTCAGCCCAAGCACATTCCCGCTCCCGGGTCTGAGCAGCCGGCTCATCCAGGCCTCGGAGACTGTCCACAACGGCCGCGGCTTTGTTGTGCTGCGCGGTCTGCAGCCCGACAGGTACTCCAGCCTCGACAACATCCTGCTCTACCTCGGCGTCACCAGCTACATCGCCGAGAAACGCGGGATGCAGGACTTTGACGGCCGCATGATCCGTGGGTGCTGCCCAACCCCTTTTTCGTGGTCCCTGCCACCCACTGACACACCCAGTCCACATCCAAGCCGTCGTCGAGGACGTCAAGAAGCACGGCAGCATGCCCAACTCGCCCTACGTCACGCGAGCACAGGTTTGCCTTGCCCTCCCTCCGGCCCCATCCCAGCAGCAGCAGCAGCCCACTAACACCCCGTCCACAGCCCTTCCACACCGATCTCTGCGACGTGCTCGCCATGTACGCGCTCAACGTCGCGGCCCACGGCGGCGAGTCCTTCCTCGCGTCCTCCGCCAAGATCTACAACGAGCTCGCGCGGACCCGCCCGGACATCATCCACGTGTTGGCCAAAGACGACTGGGTCTTCGACGAGTACGCCCCCCTCTCTCCTCCTTTTTTCCCCAAGCCCCAACCCGCCACCTTCCTTCCTTCCATCCCCCCCCCCCCTTCTTTTCACCCCCCTTCTCCCCCAACCCCCCACTAACCCTTCCCCCCCACAGATTCTACCAAAACCAACACCACACCCGCCCCCTGCTGCACCCCTTCCCGCAGCACGGGCCCTCCTTCCAATTCTCGCGCCGCCCCCTCACCGGCGCCCCCTTCTCCCCGCACCACCCGGCCGTACCCGCCATGACCGAAGCACAAGCCGAGGCCCTCGACGCCGTGTACTTCCTCGCGCAGGCGCACGCGCTCGAGCTGCGGCTGCGGCGCGGCGACATGCTGGTGTTCAACAACTTTGCGATGCTGCACGCGCGCAGCGCCTTCGCCGACGACAAGGCGGGCGGCAAGGAGCGGCACATGCTGCGGCTGTGGCTGCGGTGCGAGGCGCGCCGGTGGGCGCTGCCCGAGGGCAGCCGCGAGATGCAGCGGCTGGGTTGGGAGTGCTATGGCGATCACCGGTGGCGGCGGGAGCTGGAGGTGTGGGATGTGGAGAGGAGTCCGCCCGAGTTGCGCGTGGAGCATCGGCGGGCGAGTTGCGCGTGATTTGCGGCCTTCTTTCGTTCTTTCTTTCTTTCTTTCCTTCTTTTCTTGTAGTTTCTTCTTGGATTCTTGTTTCTGCTCTTCTTCTTGTCCTTTAGCCTTGCCATTTCTGTCATATTTCGACCGAGTTCCGAGGTTGTGTTGTGAGGAGGAGGAATGGCTTCCGATTGACAACGTCCTGGGGGATGTTCATGGCCTTGCTGCAGAAACACTCAGGAATAACCCCCCGAACCCAGATAAACCAAACAAGTTACCACCACGATGGCCGTCAAACATCGACTACGCATCTCCCAGACTCCTCTGTGGAAATCTCCACTCAACCGTATAGCGCCGCCGTTCCCGCGTTGCCGCTCTGTCTATGCCTCCATCTTCACCGATATATCGTCGGGCTCCTCCACAACATGCACCGGCGAGGTATCGAAATTCTCAAGGAAGAGCTGGCCAGTCCAATACAGGGGCTGCTCGTACTTGTGCGTGCCCCGAAGGATGATAACTTCGAGTTCTGCAGCAAGGTAAGCAGCCGTCAGTCAGAAAGCCCAGGACCTCCACGGTGCGGAATACATACCTCGTGCCGCAATCATGGTCTGCGTGGTCTTCATGAACTCGACTTGGTCTGATTCCAGTCTCGCCATGGCCACCGTCTCGGGAGACCTCCAGTCCACCCTGAGCGGCGCAGAGCCATTGCAGACAAAGTGGAAGCGTGCGAGGATGCTCTTGGCCGTGTGGAATGCCCTCTCCAGAAAGTGGACATTGGAGTATTTGCGCTGTACGAGTCAGCCAGCATTTCTCCCACGAACCGCTTGTAGCATACGATACTCACGGGCATTGTGTGTTTCTTGGCGTGGCAGGTCGAATGTTTGGCCAGCCGCTCGATGTGGTTGAGGAAGATGAAGGCCGAGAGGTAGATCTCGAACCACGCCTCGGGTTTCGCCGGAGTGATCAGCCGTTCGAACTTTTGGAGGATCCTCGCCCGCAAGGGGCTCAGGATCTTTTTGATGACAATTTGGTCCAGCTGCGTGTCCATGATCGGCGGGACCAGCATCTTCCCGTGGTGCGGGCTGTGGGCATCATTAATCGGCGAGACCCCAAGCCTCTCAGTGCCACATATCTCCCACGGGATCTCGATCATCCGGGAGATGGCCCAGAGATTGAGCGCGTCGGCAACCAGAGAGTTCTGCAATGGTTAGTGAGCGACCAGGGATTTGATAGTCTCTACACTCACAGGTCTCTCCTTTGCATGCTGGATGGCCATCGACACGGTCAGCCAGCCCAGATCGGTTTCGGCGCGGAGGGATTCGAAGTACGACCATTTCGCCAACTCGATATACTGAACGAAGTAGTTGTAGACTGTATCAAGATTTGTCAGGCAATAGTCCGGCATCCTTAACTCATGGGGTCTTCCGTATGGGTCCTGCCATTTGTACGAAACGACATCTTCAGGCGACGGGGCGAACTTGGAAGCATGGACGATCAGGTGGTGGCAACCGATATGCTGGGTGAGTTCCAAAGTTTTGACGGAAACGTCTGGCATGGCTAGGTCTTCAAGGTGAAAAACGGCGTCCCGTTGAGTGAACAAGGGCTCGTTTGACGCGGGACCTCAGGTGTGGGCATTGTGTCAGCTGAACTGCGGGAATATGATCCCCTGATGAGGTGACGCGTAGATATAGGCGGGCCAAAGAACTCAGATGGGGGCCCACGGAAGGAAAGAGAATGGTAACTCACCAGACCGGAAAAACAGAATGTCCACGAGGGTGGATTTGAAACAGGGGTTTCGGCCGACACTCTTGTAGAGCTTTGTGTGGGCACAGAGCGTGCAGCTTTCGTAGGGACTCTTCTTCTGGGTAATATCACACTGAGCACCAGGTTAGTGTGGGATCTATCGACAGGACGAAGCCACGCTCGACGCGGCTCGATTGGTACCTGTCTTTTTGACTTCTTGCATCTGGCACAAACTCCGCCCTTTCTGGCCTGAGCAGTCTGCCGGCGCTTTTCCTGGCTGAGGGGGGTCCGCGTCCTGGCCCGCTTGCCAAAGTTTATCATGGCCCCCTGCACGTCGCCATTCAGGTCTTCCAGTAACACTTGGTGGAATATCGGAGAAGCTATGTCCTGTGGTGTGATTTCTTCCAGGGCCGGCCGTTTTCTAGATGGCCGGCCCTCTGGGTCGCTTGGCCTGTAGTGGACAATGGCTAGGGGAGTCTGTGGGACTTTGGTCACGGCTCTGGGGCGCTCAGGGCACGGTGACGGCATTGACGGGAAATATGAACGGGCATCACCTGGCGCTGTGGTACCCGGGGACACACTGGGGCCACACTGCCCATGATTTCTGCTTCGCGTCTTGTGGCGTCCTGGCGAGAGCGCATACGGGGACCTGGACAGCGAGGAGGTTTTGCAATCGATCGAGGACGCGCCCAAGCCGCCACCATCGTTGCCTCGAGTATCGGAACCGTCAGAAGCCGTGTCAAAGTTAACGGGGGCCAGCAGAATGGCCCCGTTCTCAATGGTGGCGGGACCCGGGTCATACGCCTGCGGGAGGCTCCATGGAGAGTGTGCTGCCGAGACAGCAGGGGCAGTGTTGGATAGAACACCGGATGGCAACCTAGCTGATGGGAAGAAACCGAGGTTGTCGCCGTTGAAGGATTGTGGCAGGGCGTATGCGGGATTCGGGACTAGGCCCAAGATGTCGAGTCCCCAGTTTGCGAAGGCGGTTGAACTAGCCGGGTAGGTTACAGCGGGCAGAGTCTGTGTTGGGACGCATGTTTGTTGCGAGTGAGCCGAGAGACAGCGTGTTCGGTCCAAGTTCGTTGTATAGAACCGAGCGAGATTGGACAAGGCCGACGGCGGAACGGGAACGCAATGGCCAATCGCGGCTGCTGGAGCAGGTTGCCCTGCACTTTCTGATGGAAACTGACAATATTGAATCGTGCCGACCCCGGGACTGAAAGGCGGTGCGCGAACGGCCTGCGATGCGCAGGTCTGAGGCCCGAGGGCGGCGGCGGGATGGTCGGAGGAGAGCGATTCGAGCAACAGAGGACCAACAAAGGCGGGGTCCCAGTGGGAGAGGGATTGTGGTTGCGATCGATATTCGATGTCTCCTCCTCCGCAGGGGAATGCAGCGCCGGGTCTTGAGCTGCGGTGGTCCATGTCCTACTGATACATCGCATGTGGCACAAACATACAATGAGACGTCAAATGCTGCATTTGCAGCTGTTCTGCCGCATTGCAGGAAGGAACTGCGATCCGTCTTTGGTCAGTTTTTGGGGCACAGAGAGGGCGTTGGTGGCTGTGGCTGCCGGCCCAATCACTGCGCCCTCCCTGCCCGCCGCCTTCCTCCTTCCTTCACCGCACTTCCAGCTTTGGGCTGGCGGCGCAAGCCGAGACGTGTTTGGCCTTCTGCGCCAGGGTTCGCAGCGACTTGTCCCGTGCAGATTGCAGTTGTTTATCTGCAAGGAACAGCCTATCGGGCGCTTCCCCCAAACCAAGGTGAGTTGCGCAACCCCCATTCTGCTGCTGCCAACAGCGCGGCAAGCTGCACGGTCAAGGCTCGGAACCCACGGATCTGACTTCCGCACCTCGCTGAAGGGATTTCTCGTCGCGAGGGCTGTGAGTGAGATTGGGGCGAGCCGGCCTCGCTTCACACAGTCGCCATGTCCCACGCTCACACTCTGCGTCCCATGCTTGGGAGGGAGGGGGAACCGAAGAAACGCATGGGGGTGACGGTGACGGTCCGGTCTTCTACCGCATTTATAAGGCGGTTGCCTCTCCATCACACAGTCCGCCCTGCCGTTCCCGCAGTCGCCAGTGCCGTCATTTCCATCTCTTCGCCGTAGAAAGCAGCCCGGCTCCAGGCTATCAGTCGCCATGAAGCCCCGGGTTGGTCTTCCAGCCGACCTCGAGGCGGTGACTGGTGTCATCATCAAGGCGATGCCGCTTGACCCCCAGTGGGACTACCGCTTCCCGTATCGCCACCAATACCCCCATGACCATTACAAATACACCAGGATGTTGTTCGAGTACTTCTTGGACCCGTCAAATGACGACTGGTTAGTCACCGTGGTTGAAGACAGTTTCGTGCCTGGGGGTCCGATGGCAGTGGTCTCGTTTGGAGTCTGGGACGTCTCATACATCAACAAACGACGACATGGCCCCGGCTACAGACCTCAGAACCGCAAGTCATTACGCGTGGGCCCAACGAGCACGCGCTAACACTCGGCAGCTGGCATGGAAGTTGAGAATCGGGGAGGCCAGACACGGCGGGACGCCAACCCCGAGCACTTCACCGCGTTTCGGAGGGGCCAGATGAGAGCACACAAGAAGCTTTTCGGCGCAGTTGGCCCCGAGCAGATGCATCTCCAGATCCTCGCCACCTTGCCCGATTACCAGCGGCGAGGCCATGCATCAGCACTGTGTAGATCGGCAATGGAGCTGGTTGGCAGGGAGTCCCTGAAGCATCTGTCCGCGATGGCCAGTCCGATGGGCCATGGCTTGTACATGTGGCTAGGGTTCGAAATGGCTGGGACCTTTTATATCCAAGTGCCTGGCGAGGAGGAGAGACTCGTGCTGCAGGCCATGATGTACAAACCGCCCAAGTTTCGAAAGATGCAGAATACGTCGGTGAGGGGTGATTTTGGCGCTCGATAGAATCCGTGTACGAGCGGACAGCTCAGCAGAGGGACCTTGGAACGGTATTTGCCTCTTCACTATTTGGCGCTAATAACAAAATCGGAAAAGAAAAACCACAGCCTGCGTCGCTCCTCCAAAAAGTAGCAACCCACAGACTCTGGGTCCCAGAGTCTGGGACCCCGCTGGAGGAGTGTCAGTGGAGCTAAGGGACTTGGCACCCCGTCGATCTCGGCATCAGCCGGTCGCGGAACGGAGAGGTGGATCCTCCCCCACACACTCTCCTGATTGTGCCGTCATCTGTTCATTCCGAAATCACCTCTCAGCTCCAGCTTTACCATTCAGCGCCGCGCATGCAGTCACGGCAAGATATGTGCCGCCGTCGAACCTGAAAGCCTTGAGCATTGCCCTGGGACCAAGCCGAGTCAGCCTCCGGCCACGCCGCCCCCGGTCCGTTTCAGTCGCCGGCAATCTTGCGCCGTTGCTTCGAAAAGGTTCCATCCTCAGACCCCACGCAAGAAAGCGATACCATGCGGCACCAAGGCCTCTGAGCCCTGTGGACTATATATATGATCATCAAACGTTGTCTCGTATTCTCAAGAATTCCGACAGAAGCCACAAACTGCATGGTCTCACACTCAAATTCCCCATCGCACCACCCCTCACCCCTCCTCCAAATGGCCCCCAACACAACAACAATCGACACCCTCCCCAACGAGGTCCGTCTCCCCACCCCCACACCCACCCAATATCCAAGCCCCACCTCCCCCAACTAACCACCGACCGCCATGTCACAACAACAGCTCCTCCAGAGCATCCTCTCCCAGCTCCCCGCCACGGCCCTCCTGGCCCTCCTCCCAGTCAGCCGCCGCTTCCACGCCGCCACCCAGCGCATCCTCCAGCAGCGCCTGCGCCGCGCCACCGCCCAGCCCGAGTACCGTCTGATCCTCGAGTGCTACCACCCGAGCGCCAAGCTCTCCACGCCGTACCTCTCGTGCACCCACCAGCACACCGACCGCTTCGACAGCGCCGCCGCCGCGCCGACGGGGACAGGGGCCACGCCCACCGGCCTGCGAGGTGCATACGCGCACTTCCGGCCCGCGGTGCAGGACGAGAACCGCCGCGGACGCGCGCGGTACCCGCGGCGGCTGCGGCGGCGGCGACGACGACGACGACGACGGCGGCAACCGCCTTCCGACGGTAGTGGTGGTGAGGATGGGGCCAGCAGCGGGCAGGCAGCGGGGCCGTTGATGTTGCTTTCGGAGGAGGAAGAGGCAGAGGAAGAGGAAGAGGACGGGGAGGTAGAGGAGGGGTTGGGGGCACTGGCGGAGCCGCGGCCGTCGCAAGACATCTACCTCGCGCCGGGCGAGCTCGTCTCGCCGCTGTGCACCGTGACGAACCTGGTGCGGGTCGGTCCGCGGGCGGGGCTGTTCGTGCGCCACGTCAACGTCGGCGATGGGGTGATCGGCGCGTCGCGCGGCTGGCTGGCGGCGCGGGCGGCGGCCGACGGCGCGCGGGACCGGGGTGGTGGAGGCGCGGAGGATGCGGTGCTCTGGGCGGACGCGGCCCGCACCGTCGGGGTGCGCTTCCGTGTTGCGGAGAGGGATATCCGCGGGGAGCACCCCGTGCTCGTGGCGGGCGACGAGGAGCTGCCGGTGACGTACCGGCTTGAGTTTGAGGAGCTGCTGGTGCGGGCTGCCCCGCTGCTGATCATGGTGGAGAGGTCCGAGGTGCAGGAGGTTGCCCCGGAGGGTACGGCTATTGTGATTGCGGTCTGAACGGATTGAAACCCCACGCCACGCCTGGGATCTCGGACTGACGAGTCTGCATAACTGGTCGGCGTGGAGAAGGAGCTTAACTTGGGGGTTTGGGAGCACAAATGTTGCGCGCAGCTACGCGCAATGTCTGGCCGCCAGGGTTTTCCAGGAGCTTGGATGGGGTGCAACCCGCCAAAATGCCAGGCCAGACCCGCTGACAGGCCAGGAACACGAACGCGGCACCGCGACGACAACACAGGGAACCCCCCGTGCTCGGCGGAATCGCCTCGCAAACCCAAACCGGCCTTCCGGCCCAGCCCGCACTTCATGAATCCAAGTCCGGAGTCGGTGGGTCGGAAGGAGATTTTGCTGTGGATACCACGTGACCGTGGCCACAGGCCCGTTCCCCACGCTCTTGCAGCCAGCCGGGGCCTCTCTTCTCTCCTCCGTGGCACACACCACCGATAATCACATCGTCACGCGTTCTTCGTGGCTCCGTCTGGTCCTGCTTGTGGCATCCCGCAGATTCCGTAGCCCCGACCAGTGGTTGCGCCGCGACTGAAAGAGAACAACATATAGCCTGCGTGCTCGAGTGCTGCAAATCAGGAGGTGCGTAGCTCGGAACATGTGACCTGGCGTCGCGTTTCGTTCGTCAAATTCGAACGTGTGTGCCCCGCGGCATGAGCGCATTGATAACCCAATCAGCGACGCCCGGTTGTTTCGCGACGTGGGTCATCGGCGAGCGAGCGACTCTCCCCCAACAACAGCAACAATCGCAGTCGTAGTCGCCGCCGCCTCCCGCCTCCCGCCATCGCAACAACAATGGCCCCTGCTTGCAAGAGCAATGGCCCCCCCCGCGAAGCATGGTTTGCTGTGCTAGAGAAAGCGCGCGCCGCGCGCGGCGCGACCAAAAATGCCATTGGCGTCAGCACGCAGGGCGGGCCGGGGGCGCGCAACGCCACGACCCCACAGAAGAAGAAGAAGAGCCGGGACGCAGGCCCAGGGTACGTTTCTCCGCATTCCCACCGTCCGTCCGGCGCGATCTGACGCGCCCTCCTTCCGCGGGAATAGCCACGACAGCGACGACGACGCCGCCACGTTCTCCGCGTACGGGGAGCCCTGCCTGCGCTGCGTCCGGTCGGGCCTGCACGGCTCGTCGAGCGGCTCGTGCCTGGTGCGGCCCGCGGGCCCGTCGTGCTTGCGGTGCCACCGGACGGGCCACCCGTGCCGCCCGCTCCCCGCGGGCGTGGCCCGCGTGGCCGTCAAGTTCCTCGCGGCGAAGCAGGACGCCAGCCTCTCCGCCGGCGTAAGCCCGCCCCGTCCCAGTCCCCGGTTTCCGTTTCAAACCCCCGCTGATCATGTCTCCATCCCATGTAGAAGCTCGGCGCGCTTCGCCAGGCGGCCAAGTTCCTGCTTGAGCAGGGGGAGGACGACGAGGAGAAGGCCAAGAAGGCCAGGGCAGGGGCCAGGGCAGGGACCAGGGCAACGGCTCCGGCAAGGGTCAGGCCCGAAATGAAGACGAAGAGGAGGGTGATGGTAGAGTCCTCGACGGAGGAGGAGAGTGAGGACGAGGTCGAGGAGAAGGCCAAGAAGGCCCGGGCAGAGGCCGCGGCAGAGGCCAGGGCGGAGGCCAGGGCAGAGTCCGCGGCAAAGGCTGCGGCCGAGGCCAGGGCCGAAAGGACGAAGAAGAGGAAGGTGATAGTAGTGTCCTCTTCAGAGGAGGAGAGTGAGGAGGAGGTCGTCCAGACGGGGAATAGGAAGAGGCGGGTTCCGGCCCGGGGGAATAAGGCCAAGAAGGTTAAAAAAGAGGAGTCCTCTGCAGACGAGGAAGAGGAGAGTGAGGAGGACGACTGTCCCGCGACGTTAATGGCGAAAGCCATCAAGGCCATGGGGGAGGTCTTTGCGGCCAGCGTGGCCAAGAAGGGGAAGGGCAAGAAGGCCCGTGGTGGTTGATCTGTCGACCGCCTCGCTTTTGGCATTGGCTGATTTTCGCTTCTGTTTTGCTGCTTCGTAGTCTGTTGCCCATGTTCAGATACCCCCCTAATTGAGAACCCGTTCGGTAGGGGTAGGCTGGGCCGTGACAATGAGAATATAAGCAATTCAGCAAACTGAGAGTTTTCCTACAAGGTTGCAGTCTTCGTCCTGCGCCAGACTTGGGGCCGCCGGCGGTTCGTCGTGTCGGCCGAACCGGGTAACCTGTCAGGGATCGAGTGGGCAAGGCAATCGGATGGAGGTTGGGAGGTTGAGATGGGGTCTGGTGATTTCTGCTGGACGGCGGGTTCTTGGTTCCCCATGGCCATGGAAGTTCTCGAACGGACGGACTACTGCTTCAAGTCATCCGCTTTGCGATTGGCCATGCGGTTATCGGCTGGAAACCTAGGGACGCAAGGGAGTGCAGGGACAACATTAATAAATTCCATCATTTCCAGTCCTTGGTATTATTCTGCCGCCTATATGATCCGAGCGGAAATTTGGCTCCGCCCCAGGACAGTGTCCATTCCGTAAACCATGAGGAGATGAGTATGTCCATGCCCCATGTCATAATCCAGTGTCGCTCGCCCACGCTTGGTATTCCCACGAGAAAGCAAACCGTGCTCGCTGTGTTTCAAGAAACATATTGGTGAAGTTGTTGTACAACAAAGCCAAGAGCCTTATCCCTAGGATAGAGGCTGGCGTCAAGACAAACTGTGAGTGCGCTCCGCACTCTCCTAGCTGCGCTCACTGACCGTCCACCGCCGCTTGGAGGCGCTGATATCGCGAATCTGATCTGCCTCGTCAGGCGGGCTGGTTCCGCCCCAAAGTCCACCGGGCCCGGCGCCAAGCTGTCCGGCCTCGGGTGTTTGGCGCCGCGCAGTGGAGAAGCCGGACATCCCAATCGCGTCATCCACACCGACGTCTGGGGTGCCTGTGCTTGTTGGGGGGTTCATCTCGCGGCCTGGCTGGGACAGAGAGTCTGCGGTGCTGCTCTGCTCAACCTTTGGTGTGGTTGGCTTAGCCGCTGGTTTCTCATGACTAAAGTTCAGAAGCATGATGTCGTCCTCGTCCTCGTCCTCGTGCCGAGCTAGAATGGGCGACCAGAGGCTGGGGGTGCGTCCCAGGTTCGGAGCCCGCGTCACTGCATATGGCAGCACGCCACTTCCTTTTGCAATGCCGGGACTGTCGAACGCAAACGAGATTCTGGGTACCAAAGGGGTATTACTCAAGTCCCGTCGGATATCGCTCAGTGTGGTGTTCGCCGATGGGCCCCTGCTCCCGCTGCCGGTCCACGAAAAGTCATACGACGAAGCAGAGAATGACGAGTGGCGGCCACGAGGTCCGTCCACGACGTTCGATTCTGACGGCGTCCGTGATGGGCTTGACGTGGGTGCTGGCGACCGGATGTGATCGGTATCAGCGAGTAATCGCATATCGTATAGTTCGTGAACCGGCGGCGTCTTCCCTGGTCCACTGGGGGAACGCGGGTCACGCCACTTGGCATCCCCGGAGCTTCCCTTCTTAGGGTTGTAGACTGCCATTGTCAGGGACGTCATGCCGACGTCCAGCAGCACAGGTTGGTGGGTTATGGCTCCTATCAAGGCGTTACATCCCGCTCCATGGGAGACGAGAATAACAACGGACTCAATCTCCACGTCGTCGGCCTCGTCAAACAGAGAATCGGCCGATTCCTTTCTGGCCTTGGTGACCATTCGGGTCGGGTTCTCTGCTGTGGAATACCAGTCGACCAGACTCTGGACTCCGGTGCGGAACCGCTTGTGCATGTCTGGCCACTCTTCGGGAAATTCGCCGCCATCTCCCCAATCCAGCGGGCTTCTCGTCGAATCCCATTGGTAGTCAATGTCGACGCATGCGTCGCGGGCATGCGAAACGTATCCTGGTGGGATGGCGTTGTTGCCATTGACAGCGTAGTGCGGGACGGGTGGCACATAGCCAACCGTCTCGGGCGACTGTCGTTGACTCTGGGTGCTGTGGCTGTTCTGGGTGCTGACGCTCGAGCTACTCGGCAGCGAGTTGGCCAAGGCGGACATGCTTCCCAAGCCACTGGCCTGGCCATCAGTTGGCGGCGAAACGGGGTCTGCTCGGACGGCTGGGCTCCAAAGTTGTCCCTGGAGGTGTCCCTGGACGTGTCCCTGAGAGTTGGAGTGGGTGTGCGTGCTGTAACTGGGATACAGGGTATAGTCTTCGCGCCGGAGTAGGTCCGCCTTCGCGCTAGCGAGCATCATCACTGACTCCGGCGGCGGGGTGATGAATTCGAAGTAGTTCGGGGAAAGCCATTCCCCCAGGAACGCATCTATTCGCAGCACAGATCGTCGGATGTGAGCGGACGGGGCAGGCGCGCGTCTGTCCAGCACGTTGGGAGCAACGGTCGACTGTGGCTTGGTATTTGGGGCCGCGTCCGGTGCCGTCGTGTCTGCTTTCGGGACGGTAGGCCAGAAGGGGGTGGAATCGAAGGCAAGCCCGGCGCCGATGGCGATTGAAGTTTGTATGCAGCGGAGGAACGGCGAGCTGTGCAGGATGACCTTGTAGACTTTGCGCTTCGGCCTCGCCGATGGGTCTACGGCCTGGCGGGCAGCGAGCTCCTCCTCTCTGGCCTTCTCACGTATTATCGAGGCTATTCTGGCACCCAGGTTCTTTGCTTGTTGCCAACCGCTGTACGTCAGCGGGGGGTCGTACGGGGTGGGGGACGTAAGATGCCATTGCTTGTCGGCCGTGTCGAGTCGATAGCCGTGCCTGTGGGACCGGTCAGCAATCAGTACCTCTTCGACGTTGATGTCACGCATATGCTTGGCGATGGGAAGAGATGCTCACCTCACCACGAACAGGTACGCCGGAGGGCGCCCCATGGCTTGCGCGTGTGTCGTTGGCTGTTTTCAGGAAGCGCAAATGCGATGGAGAAACGTTCCCAGGCACAATGCGCCGAGCGGTTCAGAGCCAGGAGAGGGGGTTGAAGCTGTTTTCAGATCATACAATACAAGCTTGAAGTGGGGTGACCGGGGCGGATGTGAGTCGACAGAACGTGGGGTAACCTGGCAGTGGTTGTGGTTGCAGGTTGCAGCGGGAGTTGACGGCCGTTGAGGATGGATTCCTCGAGGTTGGGATGCTAGCCGGTTTTCATGTGTCGCATCCAAAATGCTCCAGCACCTGGTTCAGCCACAGGTGAGGTCAACGGGGCCGGCAGCGTCCTGGCTGTGGATTTGACTCTCTGATCGTGCTCCGGGAGTCGATGATTGATGCGGGGACTGCGGGGCTCAACCGAGAAAAGCAACAGCGGGACATGCAGCTAAAGAGCTGGCGCGCGGTCTGGTTCTGCACCACGCGGCAGAGACAGGGCTTGGCTGGATCAGTGCAAGGCTGCCTTCCTGAGACTGAGTTGCCGATTACCTTTTCGGCCCGGGCCTATGATGACTCGATTGCAGAAACGTGGTGGCCCTCTGCACTTGTCACATGTTAATTATGGTGCTGCGCCTTTGTTGGCCATGTGCCGATTTCCGTCTTCAGACATTGGCGCCGGAACAGATGGGATGATGGGATCCCCGTGGATTCACAACTGGGCAATCAGGGGCCATGGCGTAGGTTGGTGGTTGGTTTCCGTTGGTTGACAGGGACTGGCTATGCGCAGTGGGGCGCGGGGAATACGAAATGCACAGAGCCGAGAGAGCATACAATTCAACCCTTGTTTGTTTGTTTTTACGTAGAACTCAGGAACAAAACGGCAGGTGAAGAAGAAACCCGCGTAGAAATAGCAATATATATCGTTCAGCAAGAGAATTGTCTGACTCTGGCAGAGAGGTGTTTCGTCAGCAATCAAATGGGAATCTGACTGTATCCTGCATCACGTCGGATACAGCATACCATGTTTACCGTAATCCAGGGTGGTCTTGGCAAGTTGGCCCGACCTCTCCAACTCAACACCATCAATGGCACGCCGGACTGATGACAAACTGGCACCGCCAGATAGCCACGACGGAACTGATCGTCGAAAACTGGAGGGCGTCCGACGCAGGTGACCCTGACAGGATATTTCAGCCGTGGCTATAGAGAGACCCGTCTTCGCGTCCTCGCCGCGACCATGAAGATCTCGCGCTTCTTCGCGCTTCCCGCGCTCCTGGCTGCCGCGCTCGTGGCGCCGGCCATGGTCGTCGAGGCCGAACACACCAGCAATTGGGCAGTCCTGGTGTGCACATCCCGCTTCTGGTTCAACTACCGGCATCTGGCAAACGTGCTGTCCATCTACCGCACCGTCAAGAGGCTCGGCATCCCCGACTCGCAGATCATCCTCATGCTACCCGACGACATGGCCTGCAACCCGCGCAACGCCTTCCCGGGGACCGTCTACTCCAATGCCGACCGTGCCGTCGATCTCTATGGCGACAATATCGAGGTGGACTACCGGGGATACGAGGTGACGGTGGAGAACTTCATCCGCCTGCTGACGGATCGCGTTGGGGACGAGATGCCGCGGAGTAAGCGGCTGTTGACCGACGACCGGAGCAACATCTTGGTGTATATGACGGGCCATGGCGGGAACGAATTTCTCAAGTTCCAGGACGCCGAGGAGATTGGCGCCTTCGATCTAGCCGATGCGTTCGAGCAGATGTGGGAGAAGAAGAGGTGCGCCGCGAGACCGCTGCTGACATGTTATTTCCCTCCCCCGCTAACTTGCGCGCCAGATACAATGAGATCCTCTTCATGATCGACACATGCCAGGCAAACACCATGTACAGCAAACTGTATTCCCCCAATATCATCGCAACCGGCTCCTCCGAGTTAGACCAGTCCTCGTACTCGCACCACGCCGACAACGACATCGGCGTCGCCGTCATCGACCGGTACACATACTACACCCTCGAGTTCCTCGAAAACGAAGTGCGCGGCACCAGCAGCAAAAAGACGCTGGGCGATCTGTTTGATAGCTTCACCTTCGAAAAGATCCACTCCAATGCCGGCGTCCGCTACGATCTGTTCCCCGGCGGCGAGGACGCGGCACGCCATCGCCTCGTGACGGATTTCTTCGGCAATGTCCAGAACGTCGAGGTTGATGGCAGCCAGAACACCACACTCCTCGAGGAGGACCTGCTCTCGCTGAGCCGCACGATTGCGGACCTTCACCACAAGGCAGAGGAGGAAGAGGTGGCGCTGACGAAGAACAAGACGGTGGGCGAGGCCGCCACACAGCCGAGGACTCAATTTGCGAAACCCCTTACGGACGAGAACTGGTGGACCAAGAAGATCTTGGGGGCTACTGCGGTGGCAGGCTGTGCGCTACTCTGGGGGATAGGCTCATATCTAGAAGGGCCGGGGCGGTGATGGTATCTAATCGAAATGTGTTGCTTTCAACATTCGAGTGTCTGAAAGTCCGCCATCGTTTCGGATTCCCCTGAGTGGTGGGGTCTGTCAAGCAGCCAGTTGCCCAACCAAATTGGCATTTGGCATTACTCCGGATGTAAGGGGTCAATTGAAGTGTGGCAAGTACAGAACAATCGGGTAATGTGGACTCACAACATCATGGCTCGCCAGGAGAGTCAGGGGCATTATTTGCGCACCAAGGACCAGGGTTAGGGCTGAGGGTAGGAACAACGCTTTCAGCAGTGGGAACTCCTCTTCGTCCGTTCAGCATCGCTCTCACAACTTTGTATTCCGTACTCTTACAACCAAAACATGCGCGGATTTCACCCCCATTTTCGCGACAATATAACGGTATCTTACAAAATACGACAGGATCCCGCGCTGTCGACATGATCAGGTCGACCTCAAAACCAAACGAACAGAAGGTGTGGTGTTCCTCGGCGCCGCTCCTTCCAGGGGCTTTTAATTCCTGTCTCACAAACTCCCGCTATTTGTTTCCGGCTTGAACATATACTTTCCCAGCTCACAGTTGTTCCAACTGGAGTTTGAATGAACCGCTAGCTTTCAGGGCTTCCCGCGTCGCGCCTCACATCTGGGTTCTATGCCCTGACAGGATGGACTCGTTCTTCGAAAACTGCCTGCGGCGCAATGTTTCTTTAAACAATTCACTGACAAACCCACAGTTTCTTCCTCTTCGGGAAATCACGCTGAATTCTCGGCCACTGGTCAAGCGCGCCATACAATTTTCCTGTGATGGAGATCTGGCTGTCGCTGCCGATGACTCGGTCCACATTTTCGCTCCAGAGTTCCCCGACTTCTCTAAGCGCAGAGCGAAGAGAAAGGCCTTGGCCGAGGGCCGTCAAAATGGGGCATCACACGGAAATCTGCCTTACGATGACCTGTCTTGTTCAGACGACGAAGAGGAAGAGAGCGATACCGGTCCTGGCAGATATAACCGCCAAACCATCCGAGCGCAGTACTCCGAGGGAAGCAAGCACATGCCCGTCTCGTACCCGCCGCTAGACCCGCGCGTCAACAGAGAGCTCTTTGCTGCCGCCCAGATCCCATTCCCCTACGAGGACGCGGTCAGCGCCGACGCCGACGGCCAAGCCCAGAGCGACGACAGCAACGATGGCTCGGTGTCTGGTTCCGACGCGTCCGACTCGGAGGGCGAGGACGGCGATGCTGCCCAAGGGTTCAACCGGCCCTACGGCGCCGGCTACGGGCCCATCACGGGCGTCGGCAGCAGCATGAACCACGTCGTGAGCGTCGGCTGGTCCCCGTCCGGTCTGGGCGTCAATCGCCGGCCCATCCTGGCCGTCTTGACGGGGTCGGGCACGCTGGTCGTGTACGGCGATGGCAGCGAATTCGCCAACATCCTGCCGCGCGCCAACGACGGCATGCTTCAGCGCCGCGAGCTCAACTCCTGGGTTGTGTTGTGGGGGGTCGGCGAGCGTCTACTGGTGCCTGGGCAGCAGACCAAGGTCAGCGAGTACATCCGCTCCTTTGCATGGGCGCGCGAGATTGCGCCTGGTCAGGCGTTGCTTGCGACGGTCAATGATGTGAAGGAGGTCGCCATCATCAGCGTCCAGTCCGTCCTCGTGGTAGATGACGGCAAGACCAAAGGGGACTCGTCTTTCCGGACAGAGCCGCGCGAGAATTCGGTCTGGCTGGTGCGTGAGATTGCACGCTTCAAGGCTGACGGCCCTCACGAAGCATCAAACGTAAGTTGTCCACATCAAACACGCATACGCCGTACCAAACGGTCACTTACACCAAGATCAATCAGTTGATGGACCCGGATTATGTCCCCTGTGGCACTTCCTTTGGCCTCCGCTGGGGCCCATGGCTGGAGACCGGCAACTCTCGTACTTGCGTGCTCTCCTTCGTGGACCGGAATTACGTTGGCTTCCGGTCGATCACGATCAAAGAACCTTGGGTCAAGGGCGAAGTTCCGAGCCTCGAGGTTGGCGACAAGGATACATACGGAAAGTGCCTGCACCTGTCAACCGACGTATTTGTCGAGTTTGAGGATGGTGTATGTGCGGCCCTTTTATACTCTTGTTCTCTAAATATTAAGCTGACAACGCAAAGACATGGGCACAAGGCCCTGTCAGCTCCTGTCGGGGCATAATAGCCGCTGGGCTTTACACAACGCCATTCGAAGTTGCGTTGGCTGGAGGCCCGGTTTCCCCACAGGAGAAGCATAGCGCCTGGGACTGTGGGACAGTGTACAACAGTTCCGTTGACCGACCGTCCCACAATCCTATCGTTGGTATGCTCCGCTGGAATGCCTCGTCCCAGCTGCCTGAACTAACCTTTTCAGACCTCGTCATCCACCCGCCGGACGTCGCCAACCCAACCCCTACCCCGCTCTACACGCTCATCCGCATGTCCGCTACTGCCACCACCGACGACTGGTACGAGACCAATGTCCCGCCTCCCAGCGATCCCGCCGCCGATTCTGAGCCGCAATGGGTCCGCTCCGTCGCACAGAAACTTGACGTCCAAGTCCCCGTCGACATGTACCGAACGCGTGGTTACGACGACGACAGCGACTCAGACGGTGGCTCCTCCGGCTCTGATCAGGACATGGATGACTTTGACTCCGTCGCTGACGAAGACAGTGTCAACGGCGACGAGGACAACCCGGTGACGCTCGAGGTTCCCCAAATCCACCCCCACCGTTTTCGCCTCCACGGTCTCACCCTTTCCCCAGGCGGCGGCGTAGCTGCCGTCCTTGCCAGCAACCACAGCACCCAACACCCGGAGCGTGGCGGGTGGCACACGATACGGTCGAACATCCTGTTCGGGCACAAACCGCGGCGTCGGCGGCGGCTGGAACAGCAGCAGCACAGCCGGCCCGTCCATCCAGAGTACAACCAGCTGATTGACCCCGAAGTGATGGACATGGACATGGACATGGCCATGCCCTCCCACCCCGACGACACCCATCACACGAACCTAACAACCGAAGCCAAACTGTTCGAGCACCTCTACGGCGGCGGCCCCGAGGTCCCTGGCGTGCACTATCCGACAACCACACTCACCACCGAGCTCCTCTCGCTCTTCGCCCCCGTCGTCGCTACGCAAAAATGCGACCTCTGCGGCTCCCAGATGAATATCCGCAACGGCCCGCTCAGCGGGTGCGAGAAGGGGCACTTCTTCGGGACCTGCGCGACCTCCGGACTGGCGGTGCAGACCCCGGGCGGCACACGCTCGTGTGGTGCCTGCGGTCTGCGGACGATGCGGGCCGAGGTGCTGGTCGCCAAGATGCCGGCGGAGAGGAGGGAGGAGATCAGGAGGCTTGTGGGGGACGGGGTGTGTGGGGCTTGCGGGGGGAAGTTCCTGAGCTAGGTGGTCCATGGGGAGGAGGTCGATTGTGAATTGTGATGCCTGCTGCTGCCGGTGCTGCTGTTGGATAGGAATGGTTCTTGTACCATTTCGGGTCTTGTTCCCAAGTCTGCCGCCAACCAAGTATCTATGTATTAGCAGATGGTCTAGTTTTCAAAATGATAACAACTCGCGTGCTTGCGGAACGGAGAACTCTACCCCAAAAGCACACAGCATGCGGAAACAGAAACAGACCAAGATCCCTTTAATCTATCACAATGATGCTCCAAATGCAACCAGACTCCGAACGCTCTCTAGAGCAACCCCGACAACATTTTGCATAAAACGTGGTATCCGACAGAAAACATGCCAAACCACCCACCACCACCAAAAAAAGAAAAAGCACAAGCCAACGCGCGACAGCAAGGTCACACAAGTCTAACGCTAAACCCCTCACTTGTTCCCCTCATTCGCCCCCCCCCCCTTCCCTTAGTTGAAAACCTTGTTCATCGCCTGGTGCGCCAGCTCCACGCCCAAGAACGTCGCCGCATTCGCGGGCACCGCCCTCGCGAGCGCGGGCCCGAAGCCCGGGAAGAAGGCGCGGTACCCGCCGGACCGGTACAGGCCCTTGACGACGCCGCCGATGGTGACGTTGCCCTCGGCGGTCTGCAGGCGGCTCTTGACGGTGTCGATGGGGAAGACGGGGATCCACATGGCGACGCCGGCGCCGGCGCCGGCGCACGTGATGGCGGTCAGGCTCAGCTTGCCGGTGGTCTCGCCCGTGACGGGGTCCTTGGGGGTCAGCGCCTTCTTGATGTACTCGTAGGCGGCGAAGTAGGCGGCAGAGCCGGGCCCGTCGCGCGCCAGCGTGGCGGCCGAGCCGCGGAAGACGGACCGCACGCCGCCCTCGCGGTACAGCTGCCGCACGACGTCGGTCCCGCCGCTGTACTTGGGCTTCTCGCCCGGCGCGAGCTTCTTCTGCCCCTGCACCTGCAGGATCACCTTGACGCGCTCGAACGGCGCCGTGATGGCCGTCATGGGCACCGCCGAGAAGAAGCCCGCGGCCGAGATCTGTGCGATCGAGAGCGAGCCGTCCGCGGCGACGGTCGAGGTGCTGCGCACGATGGACTTGCCGAGGTCGTAGCCCCAGAAGGAGACGGCGACTGTGGAGGGAGAGAAGTCAGTTTGCTGTTGTTTTTCTTTTTCTTTTCTTTTTTCTTTTTCTTTTTCTTTTTCTTCAAGTTAAAGGCAACCGGGGGAAGAGGAGACGTACACATGGGCGTCACGCCCACGAGCGGCGCGCTCACACCGGCATACAGGCCCCTCCGTAGGCCGTCCTTGAGGACGGCTTTCCGGACCACGTCGATGGCGCTCGAATAGACGCCCTTCTCGGCCGTCTGCAGGCGGACCTTGACCAGATCGAAGGGGTGGCCGACGACGACGGCGCACACGCCGCCGAAGCCGCCCGCGGCAAATGAGCGTAGCTGTGACAGCCCCGACGAGGCGGCAGCCTTCGCCTCGGCCTTGAGCTCCTCCTTGGACTCGGGAATGTGGGGCAGCTTCTCGGCGACAGCGCTGACCGCCGCGCCGGCTTTGCTGGTTTCCGATGGTGTCGAAGACATTGCGCGTGTGTGGAAACGGGGGTTGTGTGGGAAACGGAGGGTGGTTTGGAAGTCGGATTCTAAAACGGGGGCGGGTTCGGGGCGGGTTTAAGGTTCGGCCCGGTACAGCGCGTCGAGGATGTGTGTGTGCGTCGGTGTAGGTGTGGATTGCGTTTGGAGATGGACCGTTTGGTTCTTGTCGCTGAGTCGGAACGAGGGCCCGGTGGAGGATTGAAGACGTAGTGTGTTTTTCTGGTCTGGCTGGAATATGGGAAGCAGATTGCGAATGGCCAACTTTTTTGGAGTAGTTATGGGCGGCCGGTGGTTTCGGACGTCACCCGCCCCGGCTCACTAGAACCTCGGCAAAAAGGAGCCCCGCGGATATTTTATTTTTCGTGGGGAGCAGAGCTCCCGCAAGCGGAGGCGGGGTCCATCCTTGCCAGACAAGCCGCTATGATTCTCAGCCTCACGATGTGAGGTCATCTCCCTGTTGTTGTTCGTGACATGCCCTGTACAAAGTTCTAGCATACAAATGCACTCGCTGCGCGTTGTTCTGCGCACAACGTCGTCAATGCCAGCACTCCACGACGACAGACAACCCAGCGCTTTCAGCTGCCATCGTCAACATCTGTCCGAGATTCAAACCCGATCTTGGCCCCCCCGCTCGTCCGACTTCTGGCATGTTCAAATCTGCTCTGGCAAGATCCCGTCTCCGTGCCCAACAACCAACATCCCATGGGACGTCCAGCAGCGTGGGGTAAACCCGCCGGCCGGTCCTCGGCTACGGATCGTTGGTGCAATGGAGGGGGGGCAGGTGGTCCGCGTCCCCCAATGTCACTCCCGAGCTGCCGCAAATCCGATGTCGCCTTTCTTCGTGTGTAGCCGCTGCAGGCCCGCAAAGTGCGCGTGCATCGGACAGATGGGTGTACGAGGGTGCGGCACAAGCCATGGATTTGCCAGCCAATCGACGCCGGGCTGAGCGATCGTGTTTCTGCGACCCGGGACGCACGATGCTGGCGCGTGGGATGTATGTGTATGTATGTACATTGGTAGCACGGCGTAACCCATGCAGGGTAAAAATAAGGTATGTGTGCCAAGACTTGCGGTCGATATTTGCATGCATGTGAATGAGCCATTTTGGGTCAAGGGATGGGATTGCGTGATGTAACCCGAGCCCTGTCTAGCGGGCCCAAGGCTAGGAAGCTCGGCTCATCATTACAGTCTTGATTCACAGGTATCAAGTCTATATTTCGGGGGAAGGGGGCCTTACAGGGGACTCACGGGCAAGAGCCGGAACGTCGGTGACACAAAAAGCGTCCCATGGGAAAGTCGAAACGATCCAGGGGTTGGGATGTATGTACCCGACGGCATACATTGTTAACAACAGTGGAGGATGTAATCGTCAGTAGTGTGTGGCTGGCCGTGGGCCCTCAGACTTGACGAGGTGGAAATTACCATTAGTTACAAAAAGGCTTCTCCAACCCCATGGATCACCGTCATCCAACTTCTACCAATCCGATAACAGCGTAAAGCGTAGATGCTCCCAAACAACCCGCCCAGATGATATGCCAACCATATACACCCCAAGAAACCCAACGTGCGACGAAATAGTACCACCAAAACAACCCCCTCCTGCCCCTATTTCCCCACCTCAAAAGATGCTGACACTCCCCCCAGCCTTATGCGACACCGACAGCGGACTCGGGCTCCTCCCAACGCCGCACCAACACCCAGTATCCCCCTCCCGCTCAACCTGCAACGTGACATCCACCCCGCGCTCGAGCAAATACTTCAGCACCCGATCCCGCACATCCTCCATATCCGCGCCCCGCGCCGCCACGACATGCATCACCCCGAGCAGCTTGTTCCCGCCGCCGCTGCCCTCGCCCCCACCCGCCCCAGCATTCCGGTCATCGAGCCAGAACTTGGGCGCCGCATAGCCCACCACGCCGCGCAGCCCCGTGATGCCGGACAGCGTGTCGCGCAGGCTGTACTCGATCTCGGGCGGGATGGTGAGCAGGAGGCGGCGGGCCGAGGACTTGACCAGGGGCAGGGAGGACAGCAGGATCAGGGTGGCGATGAGGAAGGAGGCCAGCGGGTCCCAGCCGGACCAGGACCAGAAGTGGGTGAGGATGGTGGAGACGATGACGGCGGCGCTGCCGAGGGTGTCGGCGAGGACGTGCAGGTAGATGCCGTGCATGTTTTCGTTGTCGTGGCCGTGGCCGTGGCTGTGTTTGTGGTCGTGTTTGTGGTCGTGGTCGTGGTCGTGGTCGTGGTCGTGCTTCTTCTCGTCGTGGGCGTGCCCGCCGCAGCCGTGCGAATGGCCGTGGTCGTGGCTATGCCCGTGATGGTGGTGGCCAAAGGCCATCATGCCGACCAAGTTGACCAGCAGCCCGACTGTGCTGACCACAAACAACTCCCCGAGTCGTTTTGTCTCCCGACCCTCTAATATCCGCTCACACGCCTCCGTCATGATCTCCACGCTGATCAGTATCAGGAACACGCCGTTGCCGAAGCCGCTGAGAGTCTCGATCTTTCCGAACCCGTACGGGAATCTCTCGCTCGGGGGCCACTTGCTCGCAACGGACGCGAAGAGCCCGACTCCCAGGGCCACGCAGTCGAAGAACATGTGTACGCTATCGCTGAGCAGACCAAGCGAGTCGGTCACATAGCCGTAGAACGCTTGTATGAACATGAAGGTGAGGTTCAGGCTGCGCAGAAAGCATTAGCCAAGCCTCTCCTGGGGGACTGGGGTTCGAGACCGGACTACCACGCACCTCATGAAGTAGAAGATCCGCCGCGAATCCTTGTCCGTCACCACTGTGTGGAGAATGGGCCATCTGGCCGTATAGGGAAGCAGAAGAACCGTGAACCTGGAGCGCTCGACCGAGTGTCCATGTTGGTGATGCGAGTGCGAGTGGGATCGCGACCGCGCGGCAACCGGAGGCTGGTATACGCCGGCCGCATCAAAGCTGGCTGCCGTAGGCGTTACCACAGGCTTGCCCCCGGGCGTCGACGCGGTCCTCCAATGCGCGCTGGGTGCTAATGGCGGAGGGACGTTGATTTGCATGTTTGCTCGAAACGGAGCGAGGTTGTCATCGAGCCTGTGGTGGCTCCGGGTATGAGAGTGCGCCCCGCCGGGCCGCGATTCTCGTCGGCTCCGCGACGGGCTCAAAGGCGTGATCGACGGTGTGTGGGAGTGGGAGTGGGAGTGTGAGTGGGAATTCGAATGCGAATGCGCGTGCGAGTGTGAGCAGCCACTGCCATGTTCGGACCCATGGTGTTGGTCGAGCGCCGGCGCTGGCAAGGCATAGGATGTCATTGTATCTTGACCGTGGCTCGGTCTGAAAGCGTAGTCTTGTCCGGATGACTGGAGCAACGGCGATGCTCCTCGGGTTATTGGTCGCTGGGCATAGGAGAGCGACGTCGTTAGATAGCGAGAGAGAGGCTGCGCTTCCGATTCAGCTGGGGGGTTCTCTGGATGAACGGTGGCACTGCTGTCAGCGGGGATGTTCAATCGCAATGCCGCGACCAGAAAGAGAAGCAGACCGACGTACATACCTGGATGCCCGACCGCCGACAATGCTGCGGTGCGCCTTGGACTCCACGTTCGCGATGGCGTTTCTTCGCGACTGAAACTTGCGGTTTCAGAGCTCGTTTGTCGTCTGTGCTTTCTGCGGGTATCCGCGATCGAATTGGACTCGGGCAGTGGACGGAGTACGGAGTATGTCAAGGCCAAGCAGTCATGGTCAGTCATGCCAACCTCGCCGCAGGCCAGATTCCCTTTCATCCCCTGCTGCGGCACCTGCCGGCCGCTTTTGCTCCAACTGACCCCTGAACTGGTGGGGAAAGGAAACCAAGGCACCAGGGCAACAGGGTCGGTCCATATCGAGGTCGGTGCGAGATCCGGGTCTCCGATTGGCTGCATGCATGGGATTTAGCCTGACCCCTGTCACACGAGTGCCATCATCGATCAATCAATCTGCACGACCCCAGCACCCACGCTCAAGTTCGTCATGGTTCGGATGTGTAGACACAGGTAGACAGTGCCGCCTGTTCATAATTCACAGTCCAAGCAGGCGATAGCCCGCCACACAATTCCCGGGCGTATCGCGGACATGATCGCATTCCTGATATCGTCCCTTTTCCTTCTCCTTCTTGGGCTTGCAGCGCTCGCGGTCTATCTGCTGCGCGGCGTGTCCAAGTACGATGGACCTCCAGCAGGATCGGCCGATGGCCGTGTCTCCGTCCACGTCCTTGTCCTGGGTGACATCGGCCGGAGTCCGCGCATGACATACCATGCCCTGAGCATAGCCAAGCATGGCGGGAAGGTAAATCTGATCGGATATCTCGGTAAGTCTGTCACCGCCTATCCCCTACCTGCGCAGTTCTAACCCAGACTACAGAGAGCGCACCTCATCCCGATGTCGCAAATAACCCCAACATCGCCATCTCCCCTCTGCCCACTCCACCGCGCAAGCCATCATTCGTGCCCTTCATCCTGTTTGCGCCAGTCAAGGTCACTTACCAAATCTACCATCTCACCCGCGTGCTCGCCTCCGGTTTGGAACCAGCCCAATGGCTTCTTGTCCAGAACCCCCCCTCCATCCCAACCCTCGCCATCGCTAGCCTGATCTGCCGCCTACGCAACATCAAGCTAATCATCGACTGGCACAACTACGGCTGGACCATCCTGGCCGGGACCCACGGCAAACACCACCCCCTCGTCGCCCTCTCCAAGCTCTACGAATGCTGCCTCGGCCGCCTCGGCGACCAGCACCTCACCGTGACCCACGCCATGGCCCGCCAGCTGCGCAACGCACCCTACCGCATCACCCAGCCCATGCTCGCCGTGCACGACCGGCCCGCCGCCATCTTCCAGCCCCTCGCCTCGCCCAGCGCACGGGCCGGCATCCTCGACCGGGTCCTCCCGGGCCCGGAGAAGGCGCTGGTCCCCCACCTCGTCGACGGCACCATGCGCCTCGTCGTCAGCAGCACCAGCTGGACGCCCGACGAGGACTTCGCCCTGCTCCTCGACGCGCTCGTCCAGTACGCCGCGTCGCCCGCCGCCGTGCCGCTGCTCGCCGTCATCACCGGCAAGGGCCCGCAGCGGGACCGCTACCTCGCCCAGATCGCCGCCCTGACCGGCGCCGGCCGCCTGCCCAACGTGCGCATCGCGACCGCGTTCCTGCCGTTTGCGGACTATGCGGCGCTGCTGGCGTGTGCGGATCTGGGCGTGTGTCTGCACATGAGCAGCTCGGGCGTGGACCTGCCGATGAAGGTGGTGGACATGTTTGGGGCCGGGCTGCCGGTGGCGGCGTATGCGGCGTATGAGAGCTTTGGGGAGCTGATCAAGGAGGGGGAGAATGGGAGGGGGTTTGAGAGGGACCAGGAGCTGGCGGGGATCTTGAGGCGGTTGTTGGGAGACGAGGGGAGGGGAGAGCTGGAGCGGTTGAGGATGGGGGCTGTGAGGGAGGGCAGGAGGAGGTGGGATGAGGAGTGGGATGGGACCGTGGGGGTGTTGTTGGGGTTGGTTTCCTGAAGGGCGCTTGTAAGAGGTGTGATGGTGGGGATAATCAACATTCTGATGGCTGGAGAAAGCCTGGTTTGTGGTCAAAGTGTCCCGGCCCCAGATGTCTGTGCCATTCGCTGAGCGCCCGTTGCAAGCCCGCGCAGCTACCTAGGTAGTTAAAAAGCAAATCCCCCCCATGACCATGATCCACCACCCATGCCCTTAACTCCAAAGGCAAACACCTATCCCATCCAACTCCAAACCTCCCCGTACCCAGCCAACAACACACCCACCCCTCCCCCGGAACACCCGTCAACCCTCAATCCTCAATCCTCAATCCTCCCCCAAACTCTCCCTCACACACCGCCGACACCGTTTGCGAAAGTCCTTGTTCGTCCCCTCCCGCTCTTCGCGCAGTAGGCGCGCCGCCTCGACGTTGGCGGGGCTCTCGTCGTTGGGGTCCTCGAACAGGCTGATGACGCTCAGCAGGATCGTCTCGGGCGTCTGCACGGGGCTCCACCGCTCGCTGGCCGCCTCGTAGCCGAACTTGTCCTCCTCGGGCGGGTGCAGGATGCTGATGCACAGCTCGCCGTTGGCGTAGATGTTGGGGTGGAAGGGGATCGGCGTCTGGAAGACGAGCTTCGGCGGCATGAGCGGGTACGACGGCGGGAAGGTGAGGTGCGCGCGGAAGTTGCCGCCTGGTTTGTGTTGGGTTCGGTTAGTGGTTGGTTTGTGTGGGGGAAGGGGGGCGGCGGGGGTAGATAATGGGGCGAGGGGGGCCATACCGCCGTAGTATTTACAGTCGTCGCTGATCATGAGCATCACTTCCCACTGGAAAATGTTGCTGTCGTTGACCAGGCCGCACGAGATGCCGGGAAGGTCTTTGGCGGCCTGCATCTGCTTGAGCTGCCGCTTCAGCAGCGCGCCGGAGGCCGTTGAGCTTGTCGACGAGCTGGCCATTGTCGCGAGGGTGTTTTATCCCGTGGGCTCCTCGTCGTTCGGAACAGACAGGTATTTCTCCTCTGCTCTTTGCGTAAAGCTACGGGTTTCCAATCGACTCCAGGGTAAAGCAAGTTTTTGGTTCGAGGCGGGGCAGGCGCACGTGACGAATGTAGGAGGGCAGGCGCAAGGTTAAGAAAAGCAGAATGTGTCGATATTCTTTAAGGCGTTGTTGTTACGGTAGAATTTCGATGGTCCAGGTCGACTTAACGTTGAGTCCCGTCATGCGATGGCCAAAGCGAGGCGGCCAAAGCGAGAGTTGGTGGAGGGGCAGTCCGAGCCCGGAGCAGCTGGGGTCCCCTGCTCTCAACTCTTGGCGAAGTTTGTCATGCTGCCAAGACCACTACACCACCGCGCGAAAGGGAGGGAGGCTCGGAAACTCCCAGTCACCTTTTATCGTTCCCTTCAGGTAGCACTAGAAAAATTACTTCTTTTCCTCCTCTGTCTTGGTTATCTGCTCTGGGTTGTGTTTTGCATGGTGCATCTCCAGCCTTGCAACTAGATTTTACGCAGTCTCAAATACGCCCGACTAGCCAAGCAATTCAGAATCAAACCCGCTGACCTGAATCAATGTTCCACCAAACTAAACTCCAAACGCCGCCGCCCATGCTTGGTATCCTTTCTGCCCTTGACGGTAGCCCCCAACCCAGCCGGAAACAAGGGGCCCAAGTCATACTATACAAGCCACATTATTTTTTCGTAGTAGTCCCAAACCCGGTAAATCCCATGGCCGCCATCATATCGTCCTCGTCGTGCTCGCCCTCTATCCGGACATCCTCTCCATACTCTGTCTTGACCTTTTCCACCGCCTCCTTCTCCAGCCTCCTCTTTTCCTCCGCCTCCTTCCGCTTCCGCCTCTTCTCCTCCCTCTCCTTCTCCTCCTCCTCCTTGCGCACCTCCAGCCTCTCCTTGAGCGAGACGACCTGGTCCTTCTTGCGCTCCTCCTCCCGCCGCCACAGCGCCTCGATGCGCGCGTGCACGTCCTCGGCCGTCGCCTTGCGCACCTCGCCCGTCGCCCCGATGCTCCGCTGGTGCTGCATGCTGTTGGTGTGCTCGATCCACTGTAGGTTGTCCTTGAACGTCAGGTCGCACGCCTCGCAGTAGAAGCCGGCGCCGCGCCCGCGCTTGCCCACGCCCGCGCCCGCCGGCACGAGCGTCGACGTGCCGACGAGCTTGCTGAAGTCCTGCGTCGCGTTGCGCGCCGTGGTGAGCGTTTCGCTGCCGTCCATCGGCTTGTAGTATTTCTTCCCGGCCATCTTGGCCTCCCATCGCGCCTTGCGCTCCTCTTTTTCGGCATCCTCGCGGTCTTTGGCCTTGGCAGCGTACTCTTCGAGGTCGTACTTTTTCCGGAAGTCGGTGTCGCCCGCCGCCTTGCCGTAGGCGGAGCCCTTGTTCGCCATGGTGGGCCGAATATTTGTTTGATGTTTCGATATTAGGTTGTTTCGAAGTAGACCGCGGTTTGCGTTGGTTCGGTTATGCGTGTTGTTGTGTTCGGTTTGCTTTTGAGATCGCTGGTCTCAAATCGGTGCTAAGCCGAAGATCGACAAGGGCCACTCGCTTGAAAGCTCCCTGGCCCCCTGCAAAAGTATGGCGGGGCACTTTGGCGGGGTAGTTGTTAGCGGAGTACTGTTCTTGACACCGGGTTTTAGAGGGGACTCAAGTATCCCCCTATCCACGCGCGCGTTAAGTGTTGAAAACCGCGACAGGTCGAAGCATTTTCGCAAAACAATTCCAATTCTCATCGACCCCCCAGCCCGTCAGGATGCTCTACTTAGTCGGCCTGGGCCTCTCAGATGAGACGGATATTACCGTCAAGGGTCTTGAGGTTGTGAAAAAAGCCTCACGGGTCTATCTTGAAGCTTACACCAGCATCCTCCTCGTGGACCAGTCTGTTCTCGTACGTGGTTCTTGCCCCTCCTCCCGTTTGCTCAGCCCCCCAGTTCCAAGTCTGGGCTAACGCTAATGCGCAGTAGGAAGCCTACTATGGTCGCTCCATTGTAGTTGCTGACCGTGAAATGGTCGAGTCGAACAGCGACGAGATTCTGCGCGACGTTGAGAATGTCGATGTCGCCTTCCTAGTCGTTGGCGACCCCTTCGGCGCCACGACACACACAGACATGGTACTCCGGGCGCGCGAACTAGGCATCCAGGTGCGCACCGTCCCGAACGCCTCCATCATGTCTGGGATTGGCGCCGCGGGTCTCCAGCTCTACAACTACGGCCAGACCGTGAGCATGGTGTTCTTCACCGACAACTGGCGCCCCGCCAGCTTCTACGACCGTGTCAAGGAGAACAGAGACATCGGCCTCCACACGCTTCTCCTCCTGGACATCAAGGTCAAGGAACAGAGCCTGGAGAACATGGCTCGGGGCAGGAGGATCTACGAGCCGCCGCGCTACATGACCGTGGGCTGCTGCGCGAGCCAGATGCTCGAGATCGAAGAAGAGAAGGGCCTTGGAGTCTACGGGCCAGACAGTCTGGCCATTGGCGCCGCCCGTGTTGGCGGCAAGACGGAGAAGTTTGTCGCCGGCACATTGAAGGAGCTCTGTGATGCAGACGATGAGCTTGGAGCCCCGCTACACAGCATGGTGCTCCTGGGGAGAAGGACGCACGAGCTCGAGCACGACTTCGTCCGCGAATTCGCCATCAGCAAGGAATCTTGGGATAGGATATGGAAAGCTGATTACGAGGGCAAGCACTAAACAATTGAGCCAGCAAGTCGATGTCATCAAGTTCAATTTCCGCAAGCACACACTGTCCCGATATTCGTATGTTCTGTCCATGCCCGACCTAGCTTACATTTCTGGGCCTCGGCCCCCGAGCAAGCTCCTCTCATGCATATCATGCAAAACAGCGACACTCAGCCCAGCCGGCCTAATGCGACGATCTCCACTGGCTGACCTCTGCCTCGCTGATTTCCCGGATCTTGTTCACCGCGGCCGGCTTGCCCGTCACGGTCCCCTGGGCGATCTCGGCCATTTTGCCAATGATGGTCTTGGAGGAAATGGAGTAGTGGGCCGTCCTCATCTTGACCCGGATGATGCCTATGCGGGGATCGTTCTCGCTGCCATCATGGACCCCGTCTCCCAGATCTCCCAGCCAGGCCTTCAGGTGGGCGCCATAGTGCTTCTTGACAAGCGACCGGTCTGTGACGACGTTGGCGGTGCCGCTGATGGAGGCCCATTCGCCCGAGTTGTTCAAGAAGCCGATGTTGGTGTGCGAGTCCTTGGCGAGATCGCTGGTCTTGCCGGACTCGGTGTTGGTGTGGAAGAGCAGATCGATGCCGCCTGTTTCCTGGAGGCTGGAGTTAGGAGCTGTGTTGTCCTCATGCCCGCGGATGGCAAGCTTACCTGGGCTGCTAACGCCATGCACCTTGATACCAGGTTTCCCGACGCGGCATCGTGCGTGGTCATCATGCCGAACTTGCAGTGCGACATGAAACCGCTGAGGTCGTGGATCTTCTGCTCCAACGGCACTTCGTTGTCAAGGTTCGCCTCCTTGTACGGGTCGGCATGCTTGGTTGAAGTATCTAGGGGTTGTTGGGCCATGGTGAAATATTCTTTCTGCGTGCTGTATGCTGTGTGCTGTGTGCTGTCCGATGTCCGATGTCGAAGTGTTCAACGTGTACAAGTGCCAGTTACTCCAGTTGTTTAACACCAAGCTCCAAATTCCCGTGGCAAAGCAGCTGCAGGCCAATGTCTAATATGCACTTTGCACTTGGGATTCTTGGTGTTCGAGCCATGATGTCAGGTCTCTTAGTTGGCCTACCATGTCATCATAGAAACGCTATTGCAGGCCTTCGCTTCTGTAGTTGGGGTTGAGTGGAACGGTGGAAGGCTGCAGACCCCGCGATCCTGACGTCAGGCCCGAGGGGCAGCTATCGGCTTTGTTGGCCCCAAATCGGGAATCATGGAGGGTTTCGCGGCCTCGGGTCTTCTCATAGCTGCAGTGCGAGATACATAGATTCAACAGTCTCCCATCTCGAGAGGTGTCTCATGCGGAGGTGTGGCTTGAGGCATTGGGGTCTTTGTTGAGGGATTCGGGTTGTTAAAAATGAGACCGAAATCACATGCTGCCCTGGTCCAGCTTTTAAGTCTTTGAAGACGCGGCTTTTCACACTTGGCGATACATGATGGTCTGGATAGAAAGAGGAAAATGAAGGGAAAATACAAGAGAAAACGGTGGGATTCAAGAAACAAGACAGGGAAGGCGTTCAATTAAAGGAACAAACAACAGGAGGTTGATAATTGATAACAGGGGGGGGAAGGCAAGAGGGTTGCAGGGGATTTTGTTCCAGAAAGCATTTTCCAGTACACCTCTGTAGCACCACGAGTAGTACACTGGGGTATCAATGCCCTTTTCCATCGGATTCGCGGTTGATGTACCGCTGAACAGCAGCCACAGCCTCCCTTCCCAATCAGGCAACTGCCCCAGTTCTCCTGCCCCAGGCCCCTTCACCCGATCGCACATCTCCCCCCATCTCATCCGTGGGCTGCCTGACCGAGCAGGAACCAAGAAAGAATTGCTGTGCCCCGCGCGCGGACTGCCACATTTACCTTTGCCATTTTTTAGGTCCCAGCGCGTTCACTAATAAACCCTGTTTGCGCAGGCCCTTTTCCTGCTGCACCGCATAGTCAGCAGCACCGCTCCGACATCCTCGGATTAGCATTTCTTGCAACCGACAAAGTCCGGCGATAAACCGCCGCAGCGATCGTCTTTTTACTTCACTACCTGCAATTTTCCCTACCGGCACGCGCAATTCAGTCGTTAGACGGCAATCGACCGCCTTCACTTGCATTAGTGAAGGCCGCATTGATGAATTCAGCGCTTGTGCGGGGATTTTGAAGTCGTCAAGCAAACCTCGGGCCTCCAATTCGAGGCCTTTCTCTTTCTAACAGAGTGTCGTTCCCGGACAACGAATCAGTATGGATTGGGAACCGGATGATGTGAGTTCTGGTTTGCACTTTTCGCTCGCCACCTTTTGCTCTCCACACTTTGAAATGGGCGGTTTAGAGGAGGATGCTAAAGTTTCTGATAGGCCATGGCGCCGTTTGAGCAACGCGATCAGGAGGAGCAGGCCGAGGCCTGGTACAATCATCCAGTCCGCACCCAAAACAGGCAACTCGCAGATGAGAACATGCGCCTGAAGAAACTCCTCCGCGAGAACGGCATTTCCTGGAACTCTCTGTTGACGTTGGATTCCAAAGATCCAACCCACACCCGAGGCACTTGGGCTTCACGTACGAAGAGGAATCGAAGGCGCTCATTGAAGGGGGCGGAACTGGTCAGCCTCTGCCAGGAGGATCGCAGGCTCCCAACTCTCCCCGTGGAGATCCAGCTTTACATTTTGGAGTACGCCATGACCAGCAAGTACCCCATCATCGACCCTCTCTATAAATCGAGCCGGGACAGCATGACGCCGGCAGAGAAAACCCGCAGCAACCAGATCGCGATTGGCTTTCTCGCCACCTGCAAAGCTTACTTGGTCGAAGGCAGCCGCATTCTATGGAGCAACAACAAGTTCGTCTTCACGAACCACCATGCGTTGCGGAGCTTCTCCAACCTCAACTTCGATCTCCGTAAGGGCGTAAAGCATATTACTGTGCGCATCATCGCGCGGTACTACGACGATGAGGAACGACAGCATGTCGCCCCGTACCCCTCCTCTGAATACGCACACGAGAAGACGATCAACTTGCGCGTCATTCCGCGGGTCAAGGACGAGAACCTTGCTCGCCGAGGTTTCCGCAGCTATTCTTGGGACCAAGCTGTCGACTTTCTCGATGCTCTGCGGCCGCCTTTTGAGCCCAACCACCCCAAGGGCCAGTCACGCCCGCGCCTGCTGCCTGGATTGGAATCGCTGAGGATGGATTTTGTCAACTTCCCCGAGAACTACCTCTCCTCTCCCGGCGGACCCTTGCACAACATGGCGTCCCACGATCTCGGGTGCACCCTGAACGAACTCCAGCTGACGGGCCTTCCGGCCTGTACGTGGGGCCAAGAGGTGGCCACTCAGCTGTCCCGGATGGTCAAGGATGATGGGCTTTATCTAAAATCCGACTCGACCTTTGTCTACTCGGGCAATAGGCTTCGTTCAATGTCGGGCAAGTCGAGGTGGGATTCGAGTTGGTACCCCAAGGTTGTCCGCGCATGGAAGGTTCTCGCGGATGAATATGCGTGCACGAAAACGTCGCCATCGCCCCCACAGACCTCCCGTGTCCATTGGCATGACCACGCAGGTCAGTCCGGTATGCCCGCAGCCCCCAAGGAGGAAGGACACCGAGAGAGTCTTTGGAAGAAGCGCCGGACTATCTTCAAGCAGGTGCCTATCAGGCAGGACAGCGATGATCGCATCTGGTGCGAGTTTGACCGGCTCAGCGGTCAAATTATCGAGCCCGGCGACTACGACCCTGATGCCGACGAGTACGATGTGGAAGATCTCGTCTGTCTCCACTGCGGCATCATGCACTCCCCCTTTGGGGATGATTAAGGATGCGTCATCGATCTTTTCTGGTAGCCTGCATTGTTTCGGATGCAGAGCGCCTGGCAATCTAATTGCATCTTTATGGGCGTCTAGGAGGTCACACAGTATCGGAGGGTCGGGTGGGCACAAAGTAATAGGGGCACCGTCATCTGTTCGCCACAAATAATGTGCGCCCACGAAATCAGCGAGAAACAGCGCTTACATGGATGGATCTGCTTCGGGAACGGCGTCTCGGAAGAGGGATGGGCATGAGAAAGTCCGGGGAATTATATCGGGTTTGGGACACTCCAGCTGATACTTGATACCCGTAGATTGCCTACTCTTGCATCAGAATGGCTTCTTAGTGCAGATGGGCGATATTCTCTACTTACTGCATTACTCTTTTACCATACCTGCGTCACCCCTGATACCCAAGCATGCGGGCGAGAACCAAAACGCCAGTCGTGACTACCGATGTTAGGGAATGCCGCGAGGTGGACGAGTGGTCGAGACTTGATGCCCTTTCAATGGCGTGGCACTCCATGAGGTACTTACTACTGAACATTCCCGCGACCACACATCACAAAGTACACGGCATTTCAATGCCCAGTCGTCCATCTCCCCCCACCCCGCCCAACAACCCCTTATACGCCCCTCCACCCTTCGAGCTCCCCCGTCCTTTTCGTAACCCCCCGGCCCCCCTCAAACCCCCCATAGCTCCCCAAACTCGGCGGCAGATCATCAACCCGCGTGCCCCAGTCGCTCTCCGCGCTCCCCAGCACCAGCACCAGCTCCTTGCCCTCGGTGAAAAAGCTATGGTCCACCCAGCTCTTGGTATACGCCCTGCCGTTGAGCGTCGCGCTCTGGATGTAGACACGGCGGTACGCCGGATCGAAATTGGCGTTGACGATGCGCGCCGTGCGGCCGGTGACGGGGGAGGTGATGTTGGCGTGGGCGAAGAAGGGCGGCGTGATGAGGTAGACGTCCTGGCCGGCGTTCGGGAAGAGGCCCAGCATGGCGAGCGCCGCGAAGGCGCCCATGGCGCCCGAGTCGTCGTTGCCCGGCAGGCCACCGGGCCGGGTCGGCTGGAAGCCGGCGCGGATGTGGCGGTGGGACTGGACGGCGGAGAGGCCGGGGCGCGCGGCGTAGTGGTGTTGGAAGACGGTCAGGAAGGAGGGCTCGTTGCCGATGTGGGCTATGTTGTGGGCGTGGAGGTAGGCGAGGCGCGAGGTGAAGGCGGCGGGGCCGCCGTAGAGGGTGATGAGGGTTGCTTGGTCGTGCGGGACGAAGCTGGATGGGAGGAAGGGGGGCGGAGGTGGTTAGGTTAGGTTGAGGGGGAAAGAGGGGTTGGGTTTTGGGGTTTGGTGGGGGGCCAGCTTACAAGCCGTATTCCCAGATGCTGCTCTCAAATGTCTCAGCTCCGGACGTTTCGAGGGCGCAGACACTGGATTTGTCGAGGTTGCTGCACTTTAGGGGGTCTTGATAACCCCAGGTCTTGTTCCGGAACCGGGGTTGGAAAAAGCCCTGGAATCCAGTCTCGGTCCCGTTCCACCAGAGGGAATTCAGCCCATCCTTGAACAGGTTCTGCCAGTTTCCGCTTGACTCGCGGTACTTGTGCTGATCGTGAGTTTTCCCTAACCGCGCAGCCATCTGGGAGATGCAAAAGTCGTTGTACGCATACTCGAGTGTCCGCGAGATGCTCCTGGTCATGGTGCCGAACCCCTTGTGGTCAAAGTCCTGGACCGGGATGTAGCCGACGGACTTCCAGCTGTCCAGACCGCCCCGGCCCTCACAACACCAGTCGTAGGGCTCGACCTCGGCATCTTTCACCACAGCGGCGTAGCCGTCATGCCACTGGCAAAGGTCTCAGAATCTCTTCGCGGGACTGGAGGGTGCGGTATCTTACGTTGATGCCACCGTTCAGCCCCTTCACATACGCGTCGGCCAACACAACATCGGCATTAGACCCGCCCTAGTGGCGTCAGCAATTCTGTACAGAACGACGGTTGGGTTGATACTGATCCATCTACCTGGGTGAAGCCCTTGTTCAAGCTCATTCGGCAATCGGGAAGCCATCCCACATGGCGATATGTGTCGATCAGCGAGCGGATCATCGCTGTCACCGCAGTGGGGTCGGTAATGGTCAGAAATGGAAGCTGGGAGCGGAACAGATCCCAGATGCTGGCCGGTAGTATTAGCATGAAGGGGGTGTTTTGTTCGGACCATGTTTACCCTACCAATAAAACGAGTCAAAGTACGGTTCGCTGCTGGACCACAGCGGGTTCTCCCCCGTATAGTTCTGGGGGCTGATCATGGTCCGGTAGATGCCACTGTAGAAGGTTGTCACCATCGACGCGTTTACCCCTTGGGTGGACACTCTGATGGGCCGCATCTTGGCCCTCCAGGCCTCTGTCGCGGCGTCTGAAACGGCCGTGAAGTTGAACTCTGGGATCTCCTTCTCCGCATGCTGACAGGCTCGGGCGGTGCTGATGAAGCTGGTGGCAGTGCGTGCCAAGATGGGCCCGGCCCCCGACCTGAACCTCACAAATGCGCCTCCCGGGAGCGGATAGCCATTGATTGATCTCGATATGGCCAGGGTCTTGACTGCTGTACTGGCGCGGCTGTTGACAAAAACACCGCTGTCCAGTATGTCGGCCCCCCTGAAATCGGTGCAAAAGTGCAGCACAAAACTTCCCGTGCCAAAGCTCGGCAAGAAGCGGGCAGTGCCGGTGATGCGCCCGGTCTTGGGGTCCACGGTTACCGAGGCGTTGTCCTGTCTAGAGTCGGACAAGTCCGTGAGGTCCTGCAAAATAAGGGGCTGGCCTGACTGGCCACCATCCGCGGATGGTGGAAAGGTGAACTTGAAGAGAGACACGTGCTGGGTTGTGGTCATCTTGGCTTGGATGCCGCTGTCCAGCGTGATGCCGAAGGTGCCAGGCTTCGCAACCACCGTGTTGCTGTCGAATCCCCCGAATTCGGCACGGCTTCTCTTGGGAAACACACAACGGTTGACATCCCCGCCGGCGCAGTCGGTGTATGGAAACAAGGCGAAGTTGCCCAGGCTTGGGTTGCCGCCGGTACCGCTGTCGTGCATCATGCTGAAGCCCGTCACCTGGGAGCCATCCATGGTGAAGCCGCCCTGGTTGCTGCTGCTGTTGGTATCGGCGACGGCCTTGGCCATGCCATAGGGTAGCGTGGCGCCAGCGAACACATTGCCGCCGTTGCTGGACCCGATCAGGGGGTCGACATAGGTGAGAGGGTCGAAGGTGTGCTGGGCCAGGAGCTTGCCTGTCGAGACCAACCAGCAGAGGGCAAAAAATAGACTCATGTCCATGGATTTGGCGACAATAGTGGCCGACTACTTGCGAGACAACCTTTCGGGAGGCATCGCATCCCCAAACAGACATTGGTAGGCAGAGGGCAGCTGCCCCTTGACAACCCCAGCTTTGTTGATGATGCAGGAAGCCCTTTACATGTTACCTGCAGACGCAGAGGTTGCCAAACAAGATCAGTGCCCTTGCATACTCTTGCGTGACCAGAAAACAAGAGAAAAAGCAATTCCCCCCACGCTACTTCCATCGTATGTATGTAATTCCAGGGAGTGCATATTGCCAGTGGCTGACATGCGGTTGACGGTACGTGTTTCTTGCCGCGTATTTACGCAGATCGTGGTTTAGGTAATTGAGGGGCTAAGGGGCCTGAGACAGGCTGAGAGGACCTGGTTGTGAGGTTTTTAAGAAATGGAGCTCAGATCTGGGTGTTCCTTAACCTGTCGCAGTGGAGCATCATTTCCAGCCCCCGTCCCGCCCCCCGTGCACGCCCTAGCTGTACCTCCCCCTATTCCTTCCTAAGTACTACCTGCAATCCCTACCGCGCGCGCTTAGGGCTAGCGGCGCTTCCGGTACTGCCCGTACGCCGGTCCCCCTACTACCGAACGCGCGCGCGGCCTAAACGGAACCTAATACTATCCTAACACTATACTATTACCGCTACCCTATTACTACCGCCGCCGCCTACTTCCCTCTACGTTAAACCGCTATACTAAACCGTTGTAACACTAACCCTGTTATTATAAGTATATAAAACCCTATAGCCTATCTGGAATCGTACTAGTTGCGCTACGGTTATAGGGTACTAACTTAACGTATATACTTGATACGCTTGTACCTAGATTATTATACGTATTAAAACAACGACGCTACGATAGGCCCCTAGGATATATACCTACTATATACTAACCCTAATATTATTATAAGTATATAAAACCTTATTAGCCTATCTAGAACCGTACCGGTCGCGCTACTATTCTAACTTAACACGTATGTTCGACGCGCTCGTTAGATCCTTACCCCTATTAAAACAACGACGCTGCGACGCGCCCCTAGGATATATACCTACTACCGGCTATACCTCCTATTCCTATTATTTATAGTATATATAGTTCTCCTATTGTTTAAGGGAGGCTATAGCTAACCTAACCTACTACTAGCTAGATGCTAGCTTATATCGGATTATAGAACCTTCTAACTCCGAGAATTATAAATTCGAATAGTTTACTAGTTATATCTAGGAGCTATAGAGCTAGGAGCTATATATCTAGGAGCTATAGAACTAGGAGCTATATATCTAGGAGATATAGAACTATAAGCTAGAGAACTACAAGCTATAGAACTAGGTGCTATAAAATAGTATATAATCCCCTTCCTATTTACCTTTAATATAGTATTCGTTACTAACTACTTTCCTATAACGATCTAGCTACCGTTCCTATACTTGCTAACCTCCTCTCCCCTAGCTAGAGTATACTATCGAGTCGTACCTTTAGCCTAGCACGTAGCCGCGTACGTAGCCGCGGACGCAGCCCGGCATATAGCCTAGCATATAGCCCGGCATATAGCCTAGCATATAGCCTAGTATATAGCCTGGCATATAGCCTGGTATATAGCCCGGCGCGCAGACCGGCGTATAGTCCCGCTATAGCGTTATCGCAACGTACTAGCAAAAACAGATATAGATCTAATATCTATATATCGTAACTAGTACCTAGCGTACTTAACGGTAGGCTCTTTATACCCTATAACATTAAAGGCATTCGAACCTATTAGTTTGGACCTCCTTACGTAGACTTTCCTATCCTAGAGGAAGACTTCGAAGCGTAGTAGCGCTAGGTTAACTATTTCTAGACTACCAACAAGACGTTAGCTACGAAAAGCGGGATAACAAAATCGTTCCGCTATATTTTTAACAAGGTACCGTAGGTAGCTAGTAGTAGTACCGGTACTAGGGATATCACAGGTGGTAAATGCCCAATGTTGGGGTACGTATATATTCGATGTGGTTGTACGAGGAACTCAAGATAGTAGGTATAGCCCGCCGGGGATATGCCCTACGGCGGGCTCCACATGCGCGCTGCAGGCTCTGCAGGCCCTACATCGCACAACCGCTCCACAATGGCCATACGGCCATATATTACGGCTAGACCCGTGACACTACCCTCCCTTAAAACAAGCCTCCTCCTCTTCAAATCAAGCCTACGGTTCGAACGCTCGAATCGTAGCTTTAGTTCCTTCTCGGCACCTACGCTAGGGGCCCTAGCTTGTTCGGATTAGCATTGTAGAACTTCCAAATAGCATTATCGTAGCTATATAGATCCGTTACTAGCTACTAAGTCGGCTAGGCGTAGCCCTCCTACTTAACCAGGTATTACTACCTCCCGTTCTCTACCTTCCTAAAGTCTCGAATCTCCTTAAATCTCTATTCAACTACTTCGACGCTATTATCTTAGCGCCTTACTTCCCTACTACGGTTCGCCCTTATATCTCTCTATACGTTAGCTTGCCCTAGGATTCCCTGCTTGCCCCGCTATAGCCGAACTAGTAATACGTAGAACGTGTCGAATATCTTTATATTCGCTAGAAGGTATAGCGTTACTGCGTATAACGCCGCTTTAGTAACTTCGAATAGTCCCTCCTAGCGTAGTTCGAGCTTCTTCGTCGGGCGCCCCGTCTTATAATGCTATATATTAAGCATTACCTTATTACTAATTCTATAGACCGGGACGTCGCTACGTTTAGCGTTCACGTTGATCTTGTAACGGTCCTACGCTTACCTTGCTAGTGCCTTCGCTATATCTAGCACTACTTTAAAGCGTATAGATATCTCTATCGCCTAGAAAAACTCCCTCTTCTAAGCTTCCGAGAGTTCTAGTAGGTATAGTCTACTTGGTTCTACGCCTATACGTAGGTAGAAACCGTAGTTCGCGAAGAAGGGCGATACTCCTATTGTCTCTAATAATATATTGTTCCCTACAAACTCTACAAGCGGTACCTAATCTACCTAGTTATCTTGTACCTAGTTAACGAAAAGGCGTAAATACTGCTCTAACTCTACGTTAATCCGTTTAGTCTAGCCGTTCGTCTGTAGGTAGAACGCCGATAATGGTTTTAGAGTTACCGCTAATCTCGACGATAGTGTTCTCTAGAACGTTGAAACGAACTATATACCTCTATCTAATATAATCGTCTTAGGTAGGCTATATAGGCTATAGACCCGTTCTACAAAGTAGTCCGTTAACTTATCTACTTCTAAGGTCTCTATTAGGATAAAGTAGCGTATCTTCGTTAGTTAGTCCACTACTACTATAATATAGTTAAAGGTACGGTTTCTCCTTATATATAGCGGAAGTGGTGTAATATAATCTACCGATATATCCCGCTATAGCGAGAGTAGCACTAGCAGCGGCTTTAGAAAGCCCGTTAGTAGTGCCCTTAGCGTTTTCGTCTTGTTATATAGCAAGCAGGCGTTATAGTAGTCGCGGATTGTACCGGTTATCCCGGTCTACTAGTATTTCCGGTTTATTAGATTAATAGTCTTAGTCCTTCTAGGGTAGCCCCTAGGTCCCGATACGTAAGTTTAGTAGATTAGCTATAGCTATATTTCGTTGTTATCTAGGTTGATAAGTATCCTTCTATAGTAGTAAGCCTTGCCCGCAATAGCTTAGCACTCCGTGTATAGCACTTTAAGCTTCGTTTTTATATCCTTTAGCTACGCTCTGGTTCTAGGGTCTACTAACGCCTTAAGCGTTGCCTTTAGTAGATCCAAGCTTATATATATCTCGTTTAGCAGATCGTTAATATGTCTTAATAGGTCCAACTAGTTAACTGTAATCGCCTCGTTATATAGTCTTAGTAGTTTAAATGTCTCTAGATCGAACCGGTCAGGGTCGATTAGTAGCCTCTTACGGTTCTAGAGTCGGTTATCCTCCACGCCCTATAGCATATGTTCTAGCTTGCGGCTTAGCGTATCTAGCATCGCGTTTGCCGATCCTAGCTAGTAGATAATACGGAAGTTAAATCGTAATAGGAATTCGGACTACCGTATATACCTTAGGGACAGTTGCTTCGTCGTTACGAAGGTCTAAAGGTTCTTATAGTCTATAATAATATTAAACTAGCCGTTTGCTCCCTCTAGTTCTAGTCGCTATTCCTCTAGTGCCTTAATCACCGCTAATAGCTCCTTGTTATAGATATTATAATTGTATTCCTATACTAAGTACTTTGCGCTAAAGTAGGCTACTAGGTACTAGTTGCCGTTATTGTCTTGTTATAGTAGCGTTCCGCCTACTAACTAGTCTAAAGCGTTAGTTTTAACAACTACAGGCTTATCCTAGTTGTAGATCCTTAGCGCTAGTGCTATCGAAAAGCATATTTTTAGTTATTCGAAAGTAGATTAGTATAGTCTACTCTATTCCTAGCTCGTTATCTTCTTTATTAAGTTATAAAGTAGCCTCGCTACTCCTAAGAAGTTCTTAATAAATCGCTAGTAGAAGTTCGCGAAGCCTAGGAAGCGTTGTAACTGCTGTCTTGTCGTCGGCGGCTCCTAAGATACAATCGCCGCTACCTTCTCTTTGTCTATATCGATACCGCCTAGTATAATAATTAGGCCTAGGTATTTCGTTCTTATAGTATAGAATTCGTACTTATTAATATCGACCTAGAGGCCCGCCTAGTATAGTCTCTTTAGTACCTCCTTTACCTACTTAACGTAGTCTGCTATATTCGTAGAGTAGATTAGTATATTGTCTAAGTAAGCTATAGCGTATACGTCTAGTATATTATATAGCGTGTCGTTAATATAGTGCTAAAACGTAGCGGGCGCTCCCTATAGCCCAAACGGTATAACTAGCGATTTGTAAAGGCTAAATCGTATTACAAACGCTATTAACTATTCGTGGCCTTCTGCTACTTGGACTCTATTAAACGCCGCGATAATATCTAGCTTCGTAAAGATCCGCGCTCTATAGATAGAATCGAGTATCTCCTTGATTAGTAGTATTAGATATCGACTCTTTATCGAAACGTTATTTAGACCTTAGAAGTTAGCGCAAATCTACACTCCTCCTCCTAGCTTCTAGGTAAGTAGTAGAGGCGCTCCTGTACTTGATTTTAATAGTTGGATAAAGCCTTTCGTTAGGTAGTTATCTAGCTAGCGCTTAACTATATATAGTTCTATTAGTAAGAACAGTCTGTTCTTTAAGAATAGTAGCTTACTTCCTAGTATTAGCTCGATTTTATAGTTGTATAATCTATATAGTAGTAGCGTATCCGCTTCCTAGGGAAGAAAAGTCTCGAACGTATCGCGATACTCCGCTAGTAGGCGTTTTAAGATATCCGCTACTATTAGCTAGGGTTTATTACTCTTCTCGAAGAATTTCCAAGCGTCCTTCTCTATAATCCTATAAATCGTCTTTACGTTACTCTAGAGGGCGTTTACGAACTTATAGTACCGTTCTAGGAGTACCGAAGTATAGTCCTCTAGCGAGCCTTCGCGGTTTAATATCCGTTTATAAAAGTCGTCTAGTAGGGTATAGAGCGTAGCCCTCTCCTTATCCTTCTTCTCGTTTAGTATTACTTATTCTAGTTAGTCGACTATTACGCGTATTACCGTTACGCCCTTCTAGTAGTAGAAAAGTATAAAGTTTAGCGCGTTTAGTATCTTAATATTGTTTTTATTAATCGCCTTGTTATATAGTAGTAGCTTCAGGAGTTATTTCGGTAGTAGCGGCGCCTATAGGTACCTATACCCGTTCACCTTCTTTATTAGTTATAGCCTCCTTATAAGCTTATTTAGAATAACTACCGCTTTTAATCCTAGCGGGGATAAGGTCTACCGTAGTCCGTTCTTAAGCGCTCTCTAATAGCGTTATAATAGGGATAACCTCCTCTTCCTCTTCTTTAGCAGGTTCTCTAGACCCTAGTTATACTCCCTATCCTCTAGTTCTCCCTTATCTAGGACTTCTTTAACCGATGCTTAGTATTTCGCTATGTTTTTTATAGTTATAGGTTCTATGGTTGTAGGTTCTGCAATTATAGGCTTCGCTTATAGTACCGTTAGCTCGGTTATATATTCTAGTAAGTAACGTTACTCTTAGTAACGCTCCCTAAACGTAAGCTTTAGGTCCGCCTAGTTAATTGTTAGGTTATATCTTCTTAGCTATAGGAGGCTTAGAATAATCGGATTATCTTTCGCTAGTATAGTAATAAAGAACCGAAGCTTCTCCCTATACTAGCCGATCCTTAGTTCTAGTACCGTACTCTATTCGATCTATAACTTTAATATACTATTAGCTAAGTAAAGTAGCTTCCTCGTTTCTAGTTTGCTTAGCAGTATATCGTTACGTACTATAAAACTAAAGTCTATAAAGGCGAGACCTATATAGCCTAAATCTACAAGCGCTATATACGCTATCTTACGCTTGCTTATTACAATATAGGAGGATAATAGGATTGAATTAGCTATCTGACTAACAGCGCTAATAACTAAATCGCTACTACCTCCCCTATAATAGCCTCTATACCCCTACGCGCGTCTTCGCGTAGAGGCTAGGCATTTCCCTAGTACTGTTGTTACTATTCTAGGTCTTCCGTACTCTATTTAGGTTCGTAGTAC
>MU853409.1:248436-298746 GCA_033297235.1 Trichocladium antarcticum
ACGGTAAGTTATATCTAGTTGCTTACTTCTTAGTAAAGTATACTATAGCCGAGTGCAACTATAACATCTACAATAAGGAGCTCCTTACGATCGTTAAAGCGCTTGAGGAATAGCGCCCCGAGCTTAAAGATATAGCTAAAAGGTTCGATATTATTATAGATTATAAGAACCTATAGACCTTCGGTATAACGAAGTAGCTGTTACTACGCTATATACGCTAGTCGGAGTTCTTATCGCGCTTTAACTTCTAGATTATCTACTACCTAGGTACGGTAAACGGCCGCCCTAATACGCTTAGTAGGAAGCTAGAGTTTATACTAAAAGACGTTAAAGATAATAGGCTATAGAATAGACAGTGCCCCCTGATCGACCTAAGTAAGTTCGACCTAGAGACCTTTAGTAGCAAATATAACGCTAAGCTACTAGGCAAGACACTAGAGCTCTTTAGCCTCGACGTTTCGCGCTACGCTAACGACCTTATTGTAGAGAGCTACGTGACCTTGCCGTTTATAGTAGACGTAGTAGAGGCGCTTAGCGACTAGGAGGTACGCGCCTAGCTAAGTAAGATCAAGCGGGAGCTAAGAGTGCCGTTTACGGAGTATAAGTTAGTCTTAGGTAGGGCGTTCTACTATAGTAGGCTAATAATTGACCTAGGCAATACGGAGCTCTATTTGTAGCTTATCTACCGGATATATACGTTAGGGCCTAGCAGGTACCTAGGGAGGATAAAGACGCTCGACCTAATAAATAGGGTCTACTAGTAGCTAGGGATAAGCGTATTAGTAAGGACGTTCGTAGGAGCCTATACGCTATACTTTAAGATAAAGAACCCCTGCTCGAAGCCCGTAGGGTTCCTTAAGCCGCTCCCGCTACTATTAGCGCTATAGCAAGATATATTAGTAGACTATATTACGCCGCTCCTACTATATAAACGGAGGGGGTAGGAGTTTAGGTATATAGTAGTAGTAGTTAACCGGCTTACAAAGATACACTACTTTATTACAATAGCAACACTAAAGGCTAACGAGCTAGCTAACTGGTTTATTAAGCGCGTGTACTTACTCTATAGCGTACTAGAGACGATTATATCGGATAGAGGTATATAGTTCGTTTTAGGGTTCTAGAGGGCGCTATCGGCACGCCTTGCGATTACCCTAAAACCCTTATTAGCGTTCTACCCCTAGATAAACGGCTAGATAGAGCGGATTAACGCGGAACTAGAGCAGTACCTACAGCTATATATCGACTAGGCGTAGGATAACTAGGTTAACTGGCTCCCCCTAGCGGAGTTTATAGGGAACAATATAGTCTCTAAGACAACGGGCGTATTACTGTTCTTCGCGAATTATAACTTTAACCCTAGAATAGGCGTAGAGCTGTCGAAGCTGTACCTACCGAACATCTTAGAGTAGTAGAAGCGGGAGTTTTTCTAGGTATCTAAGCTTATAGACTACTTTAAGGCGATCCTTAGGAAGGTTATAGCGCTAGTAAAGCAGTTATAGGACCGTTACAAATAGAACGTAAACCGCTATAGGGAGGATACGCTATAGTACCGCGTTAGCGATAGGGCAATACTCGATATATAGAACTATAAGACTAGTAGGCCGACCGTAAAGCTCGCGCTATAGTAGGAGGGCCTGTTCGAGGTTACGAAGGCCTCGTTATACGTAGTAACTCTAAAGCTCCTAGCGAATATAACGATCTTCCCTACGTTCTACGTCTTAAGAGTAAGGCGCTACCTAGGGTAGGGGCTAGCCGGCTAAGAGAGGGTTAACGACGATGTAAGCGCTAACCACAGGCGCGTAGTTACACGGACTAACGAAGGCGAAGACGTAGTAGAGTAGAGGTTCGAGAGGATCGTAGGGTTCGGCAAGGCGGCGAACGGTCGGTAGTAGTACTAAGTCAAGTAGGAAGGTTACAACAACCCGACTTAGCAACCTGTAACGGATCTACGCGGCTATAATAACGCTATCTAGGAGTTCTACGATACGTACCCCGAGCTTCTAGGCCCGCTATTGTAGACGCGGAGAAGGAAGGCGCAGCGCCAGGGCAGGCGCTAAGGTAACTCTAACTCCGGATACAAGCACCCGGGATAGGGGGCTATTTTTATATAGGGGGCTTGTTTAGAGAGGGAGGGTAGTGTCATAGGCACAGCCTGTATTATATACTATATTATATGCTATACTATATAGTTGGCTAAGTACCCTGTAGCTAGAGGAGCGTAGCTCTATACTAGGTGGAGCTCGCCGCGCAGAGCCTTCAGCCCTCGCGAGCTCCTACGAAGGTTACACTGTTGTGCAACCTTGTTGTATACGACCGTTACATATAGTAACTAGCTTCCTACTACCTGCTTCTTTACCTCTAACTAGATAGCCGCGACTATTAGCGCCTACCTACAAGTTATACTAGATTAGTACTAGGGGCTAGCTAACTAGGGGTAGCGTTTAAAGTATATAATCACTAATAACTCGGCTACTAAGCAATATACTATCTTCAACGTTTTTAGCTCCTTCGACGATAGAACCCCCTAGGTATAGTATCTCCTCTATATAAAGCATTGTTAAGAGACCCTAAAAAGGAGGCTCCGCGCTAGTCCAGAGAGCTTACGGTATATAGGTACTACTCTTTACTGCCGCTATACCGAACATAGTTACAATAAGTCGTTAAACGCTACTATTACCTACGCTAGGAGTAAGGAATCGAAGGAGTATTTAAGGCTTAACTAGATAAACGATACCTAGCTATAGGCACGATAGGTTCGGTACCCGTACCCCTTGCTTTACTAGGTGTCTATAACTAACGCGGTTAAGGGATAGCACTCGAAGATTAAGAACTCTAAGCCTATAGCGAAGCAGACGATAGCCTATAGCTAGACCCTTATTGGAACGATTATATATATTACTTATTGTATACGTAATTACAAGGAGAAGGCGGAGCGGGCTAATTTTCAGAGCGTAAACTACATTATAGTACTAGCATTAAAGTACCTAGACTAGGGCTTTAATAACATCCTAATCCGAGTGTAGAAGTTGATCTTACGCTAATATTAGCTTACCTAGCGCCGTATTACTAAATACTAACCGTATAACGTTATAGGGCTTTATATCCCTAGATAGGTAGCTTAGAATACCTAGCTTTATACCGACACTACGAGCGACGATTGTATAAGCGACGAAATAGTAGCGAGACCGTTACCCTCTATCTCTATCCTAACCGCTATAGATATAGGAGAAGTCGAATAGGATAAGCTAGATCTATTAGATAACCCTATCTACTATTCCATCGTTAACTAGCTAGTTAATAATAGCATAGTAGAGGCTACGTTACTTCTAGGGGTAGAAGACATTCCTCGATGCCTCTACTAGTAGTATACCGCTTAGCGGCTTCCTTGCTCCTATCTCTAGTACTACTATATATTAGCTAGCTTGCTAAGGCGCGAGCACTTCTAGCATCTGTTACGTAGCTTGCGTAACAATGGTTTTAGTATATACTAGAATGTCCTGCGCGTTCGCCGTAGCGCGCTACCTGCTACTAATAAGTAGAAGCTTCCTATACCGCGGAATTTCACTCTATAATTCCGCAAAGTAGTAGAGGTTATTTAGGCTAAAATATATAGCGTTTGGGATACGGTTAAAGAGACTAGTAGTTCCAAGGAGGATCTTAACTATATGCTTAACAGGCTAGTTAGTAAAGTATAGGAGGACTTGCAATAGGCAACGGACTTAGATGTCTCGACCTTCGTTTAGAGGCAGTTGGATTAGCCGTAGGGCGGTAGCTAAAGTAATCGCTATCTAGATATATATCCCCCCCTATTTAGAGGAAGGCGAACAATTGTTATTATAACATATATGCTTAGAGGCAGTAGAAAGACTATAACCTATATAGAGGGTAAGACTATAGTAGGGATAGATATAAAGCAAGTGTCCCGGGTTGCTAACGTATATTTAGACTCTAATTGTAGTAGATCCAATTAAGTAATTACCCTCTATATATATATCTCCCCCTATTTAGAGGAAGGCGAACAATTGTCACTACAATATATATACCTAGAGGCGTAGGAAGGCTTAGAACCAAAAGTACTAGATTTAGTTAGGGGCTTTGATATACCTAAGGGGCCGGACTAAGTAACTAGCTATATATATAACTATAAAACAACGTATAGTAGGTATATAGGTAAAAAGCAGCTAAGAACCTAATATTGCTAAGATTTATAGCTAAAAACCTAAGATCTGTAGCTACATTTAGCTACAAGCAAGGGTACTAATAGCTAGTAACAGGGGGGTTATAGATAGTTGTAAGCCTTAGTAAGATTAAGAAGCCTTAAACTATATAAGTAAAAGACAAGACGGAAGCGATTTATATAGGAGAAACTATATTTTAAGTCTGTAATTTTTAAGACTTAAGGTAAAGATTCTAAGAAGAGTTTAACGGCTAGAACAATACTAACTAGCTATAGGATTGTTACTAGTAGGTAGTAACTTTAATATTTACGTTACTTTAATTGTTTTCGTTCTAAATGTAAGTGTTTAAATCGAGAATTTTGATTCTAGCTAAAAAGGTCTACTATCCAAACGAATATAACTCTATTTTCTTCAACTATTTTAAAGCTCTCTCTTTTCTCTCCCTTCTTCTATACTCTAACTAATATACTTACTTTGTAAGTTAAACTATTGAAGTTATCCCTATTAACTCTATTTATCCATTATCGATAATATAAAGCTAATATAATATATATAGATTAGATCTAACAGTTTAAGCGCCTTACGAGCATTTGTAAGTATTTCGTATTTAAATTATTAATTAGTAAACTATCGGTCGGTTAATTTACTAACTTAGTATAATTTAGTAGCAAAACACTACAATAAGTATACCTCCTATACCTCTAATAGTTACTAAAGGTAATAACACCTTACCTGCCGCCGCTCCTGCTGCCGCTACCGCTACCGCTCCCGCTACCGCTACTACCGCCGCCGTAGCCTTAGCTACCTTAGCCGCCTTGCCTAACCTCGAGCCTAACCCTATCTATAATATAAGTATACCTCCCCCCCCCCTAAGAGTTACCGAGGGTAACGACAACACCTTACCTACCGCCGGTCCCGCTACTACTAAGTAGTAGGAAAGTTCCCTTACTATAGCCGCCGCTACCTATAAGACTACTACTAAACGGCGGGCTCCCTCCTCTACGTCTAAGGTATATATAGAAATAGATATAGTATAGTACTATTATAGGGAAGTAGCTAGCTAATAGTTAATTATAGAGGAAGAAGAAGAAGAAGGTAAACGCCAACGAGCTTAGACTATAAGCGCGTTTAGTACTATATACCGTCTACATTACCCGCTTTTACAACGGGGTTATTCGTACGTACTATTTCTAGGCTAGAAAGTATTAAGCATTACTAGTTGTAAGTGCTTTAGCTAACTATTAGATAGGTCTTAGTATAGTATATTTTAAGTATACTAAGTAGGGGTATACTACTAAATACAAGATAGTTAGTAATATAATATTTATAATACTAACTTACTATATATACTAACTAGCTACTAGCTTACTAGCTATATAAGAGCCTCTATAATAAGGTCTAGGACTAGTATATAGAAATCCGTAAGGCTAAGGACAGTAAGGAGATATCCCCTACTCTAAAAGAGCAAGGTAGCTATATTATTATAGGCATTTGTAAGTAGCGTAGCTAGATAAAAGACTATATAGCTAACTAATTAATCTTTTACCCTTTGTTTATAGGTAGTATATATAAGGAAACCGCCGCCGCGCCTACTACTAATCCGTTCTTCGCCTTACCTTACGCCGCTGCTACCCTCTCCGCCTCTCTATTCCTTACTAAGGCAACGCCCTAGCAAAGCGCCGAGGAAAAGTCCTCCTTCGCGTTTAAGCGTACTACTATAGCTAATAAGTAGCTTGTTAGTATTGGTACTAGCCTCCTTAACGTCCTTAGGGAAGGAGTCGCTACCTTTAGTAAGAATAATAAGCTTTTACGCTAGATCTCTAGAGAGTTAGTAAGTTACTACCTTAGATACTATCTCGAAGCGAATTAGTAGCTAATCTAGATAGCTTAACCTTAAACGCGAGCGCGCTAAACCCGCGCGTGCTAAACCAGAGCGCGCCGAACTAAAGCTAACTAAAGGCTAGCGGTTCTATCTTATAGCGTATTAGGAGGTAGCTAAGGTTCGGCCAGGGAACATATAGTAGGATAATAGTAGAGAGGAGGAGTAGTTAAGGATATACCTATTATAGATACGGTTCTATAGCTATATAGCTACTGTTTAAGTATAAAGCTATATTAGTAAGCTTACTAACTATATATATATAATACTCCACGTAGTACGTAGGTACGGTAGGATATAGCGGATTATAGGCGCAGTAGGATATAGCGGATTGCAGGTAACCCGGCCGGATCCGCAGCAAGCGCGTAGCTATACGCTGTAGGCGCGTAGCTAGGTACGCAGCGACCCCGGCATATACTTCGACGGTACATTAGCTGGCGGTAGGGTGGGCGTAGGATAGTAGCGGGACAGGGGCCGGAAATGATACTCCACTACGACAGTTTAAGGATAACCCAGATCTGGCTCCACAATCTGTCCGATCTGCTGCATGGCGCCTGCCGGAGCGGGTGGCTTGGCAGGCACAAGTTGTTGGAACCCCACTAACAATCTCCGTCTCCACTGCTCCAGTGATTTGCGCTACGCACCCGCGAATTCGCAACCTCTCTTTCCCTGTGGTCGTACAGCAGACGCCTATACCCGATCACGAGTCTAGATACCGGAGAAAACTGCCCCTCAGGCCTCCGTGGTACCTGAAAGCCGGTGTTGAATAGCGCCTGGCCGAGTTAGACAGCATCGAACAGAGCAGAGTCGGGCCGTGAGATGATCCTTGGAGCCTTCGGCGCTTGCCAGGCCTCGACCAGAGACACAGACGCATGTTGCATGTTTTGTCTCGACGGATCTCATGTGCAGTAAGCCGTCGATGGGGTCGTGCGGGTGCTGATCAGGAACGGGCTCAAACAGGCACACGTCACCTCAGCTTCATCTGTTCTGGCTAGCGATGTAACGATCCACCGAGCAGCGCGCCTGTGCCCGCGCATCACTCACTATTCAAGTTCTTCCAACATCTTCGACGTGTTCAGTCGAAATGGGCGCCGATGTCAATATCTCGCCGGCGAAACTCGAAGCCACGCACATATGCGGCACTGGTGCCTGACGCGGGTTTCCAGCTCCCGATTCTACCGTGGATGTCTTCCGTTTGCATTATTCCACCGTGGGCCGATGCGGCAACTCACATAGTCGCCACGGCCAAACAGACTCAAGCAAGGATACGGAATCCCCGGATGGTCCATTCTCCCACATGATTCTCCGCCCCTTCCTCGTCATTGCGCCCAGTCGGCCCAAAGCGAAATGGAATTTTGGATCCGGAATCCGAGTCGTTACTGTCAGGGAAGACCACCTTGTCCACCCCCGTCTCAAAATCGTTGCGTTGTGTATTTTGGATTCACCACATCTCTCACAACACCTGTTATATGGCGTTGCGTCTCCATTCTCTTGTTCAAACCCAGCAACACCAGCCCGTAACTTGTGTGGTGGTTCAACATGTGGCCTGCGAGGACAGACCTCTTGCCCACAACGGGCGGCGCCAACAGACTTGACAACACCAAGCCAAGCCCAGCCCAGGCCTTCCCCCACCACTTTGACCAACAACTGATCAGCCCGATCACCACGCCGTTATCACCGCCTCCCGTATCCAGGGGCCCCAAGCTCAAGTCTCAGAACTCGCATTCTCGACTGAGGAGCGGCTCAGGCCTGGCATTTCACATGAACCAGGCTGCCTTTCGCCGATACACCGACTATAACTCGGACGGATCGGTGCCCTCTCGCCTTGCCCATGCCGGGATGTCGAGAGTGGATGTCGACAGCAGTGCGGAGGATCTCTTGGCGGGGACCGTCAGCCACGCGTACAAGGCATCTGTCTCGTCAAGCAAAGTGCTTCTCGAGTTTCTTGACTCCGCCGTGATCACGTTGGCGTTAACCAACCCGGCCACGGAACAACGGCTGCGCAAACTCACAGAAACCAGCCATGGCGCTGCAGACGAGGAGTTCCTGCGCAAGGTCGGCCTCACCGTTTCCGCGCATCCGTATCGCCAAGGCTGCCCATGCTGACGCGGCCACAGGTGGACGAGTACTCCCCGGCTCTTCATATCGTGATTCCGTTGATGACTTGTCTAACAACAAACTTGACCGGTGTCATGACCGAAACGCTCCAGAGGTTTTCACCCGAAGCCACGAGCGCTCCCAAGTACAACAGCAACGGCTGCGCCAGATCAGCTTTGCCAGCCGTCGACAAGTTGTATCAGGGCCCGAATGACCGGCCGGACGGGACTCCCCTCTGGAGCCTCTTGTTCATCCGCCCGCTCATGGAGAATGGAACCCGACACTACATCCTCGGCGCCCAGATCAACATGTCAGAAAGCATGGGCCCCAACTCCACAGAAATCCTCACTCTCCTCACCCCCGGCCCACATACTACCCCCCAGTTCCGCGCAGACAGCATGGCCCCGAGCCCGCATATGCTGCCCGCACACGACGACAACCCAGAGCACGACCCATCATCAGACGGCCAGCAGCCCACCCGGGGAGTCTCGCGCCGCCAGCGCCTCCTCCACCGCTTCTACAAGAAATGGCCCCCTTCCCCTTCCCCTTCCCCTCCCCCGCGCAGCCCCTTCCCATCCCCGTCTCGCCTCTTCCACTCACGACCCCTCCGAACCCCACCCCCCGACATGCACTGCACCGTCTACTCCCGCTTCCGCAGTTTGATGGCGTCTGTCACACCCGCGACGCACGCTCCGGGGGGCCCCCCCATGAAGATGGCGCGCCTACGTCTGCGGGTGGTGGCTTTGGGGACGTCAGGGCTGGGGCAATGCGCTGGCGGCGAATGCGCAGGCCGGTGCCGCTGGGGGGTGGCGGGCCCGGATGGTTGGGAGAAGCCAGGGACGAGTGGGATGTTGGATCGCAGGGCATGACTTTCGGCTGTGTGTTGTGGGGGCTGGCGGAGGTGAGGCGGTTTATCGGGGGTCGGGATGCGGTCGAGAAATGGGGTTTATGCGTGTTGGAGGGGAGTTAAATAGCGGTTTCTACGGCGGATTACTTGCCAAGGGAGAGAGGGGGATGGTTGTTGGGCTTGCTGGGCGCTGGGGATGGGAGATGATGATTACGATGATGGATCACGATGTGTATGATGTTTGTACGACGAACTGGAATGGCCAGAATGTCTGCCTCATGGTTAGAAGAACCACTTGGGCATCAGGGTGCTGCCAAGATCTGTCGATCGCCAAGACCTCCACAGCGTGGTGACAGCGGTTGGTGCCGGTCGATCAGTGGGTCTCTCGGGCGACTTCCGGTTTCAGAATCTGCCATGGGTAGAGAAAAACAAGGTCGAGAGCGTATCTCAGCGATTGAATTGACGGCAAATAAATAGGTTGGCCATGCCACTCTGAGCCCATATATTGATGATGAATTCCAACAGAAGTAAAGGGTAGTGGTATGGATGATGCAGGATTCCACCCTTGTGGCTCCCGCAGAAAGCCTTGAATATCCGATACAGCGATCAGGTCCCTCTTTCCATCACAACCAGGTAGATGGCAGCGAGATGGGAAACATGGATGCATTCGCCGATTGTGGTGCAGGGATGGGGATTTCAGAGCAAGTCGCTAATGAACCGTGGTTCAACCCCAACCCTTCGTTTTGACCATGTCGAGGTTTCTTCCACGATTAGGGATTATATGGAGGATGGGCATGAGAAAAATAATTGATGGATGGAAGCTTGATAGATACAGGAGTTTACACAAGGAATTTGCCACCACCGTCTGGCTCGAAAAGAGACGGTGCTGACGGCGTTTGGCTGCGCCCAGCCTCTCAAGCCCTCCAGACACTCGCACATTACTTACAGCGCCCCGGCTTGGGACACGCCTGCTCAAAACTCGCGCGTCTCGCCGACAGCGCAGACATCAAACACACCCGTCTCGGCAATGCCGCTCTTCTTGAGCGCCTCCCGCAGCAGCCGCGGCGGCTCCTCGACGTCCTCGGTCGTCAGCGCCCATGTCCCCCAGTGGATGCCCATGGCCTGCTTGCACCGCGTGTCCTTGAAAATCTCCACGGCGTCGTACGGGTTCGCGTGCATCCAGCTGAAGAGCCACCGCGGCCGGTAGGCGCCGATGGGGATCAGGCCGAGGTCGAAGGGCCCGCGCAGCGCGCCAATGTCGCGGAACTGCCCGCACCGCGGCAGCGAATCGTACGCGGGCCCGTAGTCGTCCACGTCGGCCGGCACCTCGGGCACGCGGCGGTATCCCGTGTCGCCGCCAAACCAGACCGACTTGCCCCCCGACGCAACGGCCCACGACGCCCACAGGGTCCGGTCCTTGTCGCTGATGGTCCGCCCGGACGAGTGCTGGCACGGGAAGCAGGTGATGCGCGCCACGATGGTGTCCGGCGCCGCGGCCGCGTCCACAGCACCTGCGCTGCGAGCCTCGTCCTTGTGCAGCACAAACTCGGCATCTTGCCACCAATCCATCTCCGTCACCCGGGAGATGCCACTCGCGCGGAACCACGACTCCAAGCCGAGGCCGACAAAGAAATGCGCGGCGGGATTCCGCTCCGCCAGCGCGCGCACCGACGTGTGCGACAGATGGTCGTAGTGCGAGTGCGAGATGACGACGGCGTCGACGGGCGGCAGATCGGCGAGGGCACAGGCCGGCGGCGAGTAGCGCCGCGGGCCGAGCCACTGCACGGGGGCGCAGCGGTCCTCAAACACCGGGTCGAACAGCACGCGCAGCCCGCTGGGGAACTCGACCAGGTAGCAGGCGTGGCCGAGCCACGTGGCGCGCAGCGCCGTCGAGCCGGTCCGCGCCGTCCGGAAGTCGGGCGCGGCGGTGGGGATCTCGACAGCCGAGGTGTCGGGGAACCGCATCGCGCCCGTCAGCTGCGCCCTGCAACGGCGGGAGGGGTCAGCACGGTGCGGGCCGCGGGCGGTGGCAGGCTTGCATACCATAGGATTTTCCCCAGCATCGCAAACGTCGAGGGCGGCGCGACGCCGGCCGATGGGTGCCGATTCCGAAACCGGATGGTTTCCCCGTTGGCCCCGCGCACGTGGTGGGCGCCGAGACGGGCCTCTTCCGGGACGTCCGGGGCCGCCTCCAGCGTGGAGACGGTGCTCGAATATACGGCCATGGCGGCGGTTGCGGTGGCAGCAGCAGCGCCGGATATCGGGATCGCGGAGGCCTGCAGCACAGCACGAGTGGCGGGCGGAGGCCGAGATGCGAAGGCGCGGCCGAGTCTTGCAAAGAATCTCATCTCCCACGGCTGCGCGCTTTCCGAGGCCGTCAATTGAGGGTCCGCGTTCTTCTTCTGGGGCCGCACTTCGTTCTATATAGTGCGTGTCAGGAGCTCGGGGTCGGGCGAACTTGCACTCCCACGATCCAATGCGGCCTCCCAGGACACGCCATCAACTTCCATGTTGCGAGTCCGAGTCCGGTGTTCCTTAACCTGTCGCAGTGGAGCATCATTTCCAGCCCCTGTCCCGCCCCCCGTGCACGCCCCCGCTGTACCTCCCCCCATTCCTTCCCAAGTACCACCTGCAATCGCTACCGCGCGCGCTTAGGGCTAGCGGCGCTTCCGGTGCTGCCCGTACGCCGGTCCCCCTACTGCCTAGCGCGGCCTAAACGGAACCTAATACGATCCTAATACTATACTATTACCGGCACCCTATTACTACCGCCGCCGCCTACCTCCCTCTACGTTAAACCGCTATACTAAACTAACAGCAATACCGACACTATTATTATAAGTACGTAAAAGCTCTATAGCCTATCTAGAATCGCATTAGTCGCGCTGCTATACTAACTCGACGCGTATACTTAACGCGCTTATACCTAGATTATTACGCGTATTAAAACAACGACGCTACAACGCGCCCCTAGGATATATACCTACTATATACTAACCCTACTATTATTATAAGTACGTAAAACCCCGTTAGCCTATCTAGAACCGTACTGGTTACGCTACTATTCTAACTCGACGCGTATACTCGACGCGCTCGTTAGATCCTTACCCCTATTAAAACAACAACGCTATAACGCGCCCCTAGGATATATACCTACTACTAGCTATACCTCCTATTCCTATTATTTATAGTATATATAGTTCTCCTATTGTTTAAGGGAGGCTATAGCTAACCTAACCTACTACTAGCTAGATACTAGCTCGTATTACATTATAGAACCTTCTAACTCTAAGAATTATAAATTCAAATAGTTTACCGGTTATATCTAGGAGCTATAGAGCTAGGAGCTATATATCTAGGAGATATAGAACTATAAGCTATAGAACTACAAGCTATAGAACTAGGAGCTATATATCTAGGAGATATAGAACTATAAGCTATAGAACTAGGTACTGTAAAATAGTATATAATCCCCTTCCTATTTACCTTTATATATAGCGTCCTACAATATAGTATTCGTTACTAACTACTTTCCTATAACGATCTAGCTACCGTTCCTATACTTACTAACCTCCTCTCCCCTAGCTAGAGTACACTATTGAGTTATACCTCTAGCCTAGCACGTAGCTACGTACGTAGCCGCGGACGTAGCCTAGTATATAGCCCGGTATATAGCCTAGTATATAGCCCGGCGTATAGTCCCGCTATAGCGTTGTCGTAACGTACTAGCAAAAACAGATATAGATCTAACATCTATATATTGCAACTAGTACCTAGCGTACTTAACGGTAGGCTCTTTATACCCTATAACATTAAAGGCATTTGAACCTGTTAGTTTAGACCTCCCTACGTAGACTTTCCTATCCTAAAGGAAGACTTCGAAGCGTAGTAGCGCTAGGTTAACTATTTCTAGACTGCCGACAAGACGTTGGCTACAAAGAGCGGGATAACAAAATCGTTCCGCTATATTTTTAACAAGGTACTATAAGTAGCTAGTAGTAGTACCGGTACTAGGGACAAGCTAGTTAAGAGTATAACGCCCTATATCTACCGCCTTAAATAGTATATTACCCTAGGGAAGCCCTACCTTATTAAATTCGTTAATAAGTACAACTACTCTTTAGAACTTGTCGAGTTCAAACACTTTCTAAGAGCCCTCTATAAACACGTTATATATCTTGTTACAATAAGTTCTTTAATACCTAAAGCTAATCGAAAGCTTCGGAACTATACCGAATCTATAGAGGGTAGGGATCGTCTCGTAGCTATTAAAGGCTAGTATCTTATAGTTAAGTATATTAGGTACACTGCTCTCTCTCTCGGGCTTATAAGGAAGGATAGCTATAAAACGCTATACTAGAAGGCCTCGAAAGAGCAGGAGTATAAGGATACTATTACTAAGCTACTGCTTCGAAGCGGTAACTATCTCTCTAAGCTACTAATAATTAACGAACGCCCTGCCCTAGTGTTTAGCCGAAGCTATAGTATCGATACGTTAAAGTAGCACGGCTAGCTTGCAATCATAGACGCTACCTATAAGACCGAACGCTTTAGCTAGTACCTTTTTACTATTATAGTACGTAATAAGCATAGTAACTAGCTTCCCGCTACCTGCTTCTTTACCTTTAACTAGACAGCCGCGACTATTAGCGCCTACCTACAAGTTATACTAGATTAGTACCAGGGGCTAGCTAACTAGGGGTAGCGTTTAAAGTATATAATTACTAATAACTTAGCTACTAAGCAACGTACTATCTTTAACGTTTTTGGCTCCTTCGACGATAGAACCCCTAGGGTATAGCATCTCCTCTATATAAAGCATTGTTTGGAGACCCTGAAAAGGAGGCTCCGCGCTAGTCCAGAGAGCTTATAGCATATAGGTGCTGCTCTTTACTACCGCTATACCGAATACAGTTACAATAAGTCGTTGAACGCTACTATCGCCTACGCTAGGAGTAAGGAATCGAAGGAGTATTTAAGGCTTAACTAGATGAACGATACCCGGCTATAGGCACGATAGGTTCGGCACCTATACCCCTTGCTTTGCTAGGTGTCTACGACCAACGCGGTCGAGGGATAGCACTCGAAGATTAAGAACTCTAAGCCTATAGCGAAGCAGACGATAGCCTATAGCTAGACCCTTGTTAGAACGATCATATATGTTACTTATTATATACGTAATTACAAGGAGAAGGCGGAGCGGGCTAATTTTTAGAGCGTAAACTACGTTATAGTACTAGCATTAAAGTACCTAGACTAGGGCTTTAATAATATCCTAATCCGAGTATAGAAGTTAATCTCTCGCTAACATTAGCTTATCTAGCGCCGTATTGCTAAATGCTAACCGTACGACGTTATAGGGCTTTATATCCTAGGATAGGCAGCTTGGAATACCTAGCTTTATAACGACACTACGATCGACGATTCTATAGCAAGACCGTTACCCCCTGTCTCTATCCTAACTGCTATAGATATAGGAGAAGTCGAATAGGATAAGCCAGATCTATTAGATAACCCTATCTACTATTCCATCGTTAACTAGCTAGTTAATAATAGCGTAGTAGAGGCTACGTTACTTCTAGGGGTAGAAGACATTCCTCGCTACCTTTGCTAGTAGTATACCGCTTAGTAGCTTCCTTGCTCCTATCTCTAGTACTACTATATATTAGCTAGCTCGCTAAGGCGCAAGCACTTCTAGCATTTGTTACGTAGCTTGCGTAACAATGGTTTTAGTATATACTAGAATGTCCTGCGCGTTCGCTGTAGCGCGCTGCCTGCTACTAATAAGCAGAAGCTTCCTATACTATGGAATTTCACTCTATAATTCCGCGAAGTAGTAGAGGTTATTTAGGCTAAAATGTATAGCGTTTAGGATATAGTTAAAGAGACTAGTAGTTCTAAGGAGGATCTTAACTATATACTTAATAGGCTGGTTAGCAAAGTACAGGAGGACTTGCAATAGGTAACGGACTTAGATGTCTCGACCTTCGTTTAGAGGCAGTTGGATCAGCTATAGGGCAGTAGCTAAACTTAAGTAATTACTCTCTAGATATATGTCTCCCCCTGTTTAGAGGAAGGCGAATAATCTTTACTATAACATATATGCCTAGAGGCGTAGGAAGGCTTAAAGCCAAAAGTGTTATATTTAATAGGGGGTTTTAATATCCCTAGAAGTGTTGTTATCTGCCTAAGTAGGCGGACTAACTAGCTATATATATAACTGTAAAACAACGTATAGCGGGTGCATTGTAAAAAGCAGAGGTAATATCGCTAAGATTTGTAGCTGAGAACCTAATATTACCGAGATCTATAGCTGTTTTTAACTGCTAGTAGGGGTATAGATAGCTAGTAATAGGGGGGTTGTAGATAGTCGTAAGCCTTGGTAAAATTAAGAAGCCTTAAACTATATAAGTAAAAGATACGATAAAGGCGATTTATATAGGAGAAACTGTATTTTAAGTCCGCTCTTTTCAAGACTTAAGGTAAAGATTCTAAGAAGAGTTTAGCAGCTAGAACAATACTAACTAGCTACGGGATTGTTGCTAGTAGGTAGTAACTTTAATATTTAAGTTGCTTTAATTGTTTTCGTTCCGAGTATAAGTATTTAAATCTAGAATTTTAATTCTAGCTAAAAAGGTCTGCTATCCAAATATAACTCTGTTTTCTTTAACTATCTTAAGGCTCTCTCTTTTCTCTCCCTTCTTCTATACTCTAACTAACACGCCTACTTTGTAAGTTAAACTATTAAAGTTATCCCTACTTTATTTATCGTTAATAATATAAAGCTAATAAAATATATAAAGATTAGATCCTATAGTTCAAGCGCCTTGTAAGCATTTGTAAGTATTTTATATTCAAATTGTCAATCGGTAAACTATCGGTCGGTCGGTTAATTTACTAACTTAGTTAGTACAATGTAGCAAAACACTAACATAAGTATACCTCCCCTCCCTCTAATAGTTACCGAGGGTAACAACACCTTGCCTGCCGGTCCCGCTACTAACGAGCAGCAGGAGAATTCCGCTACCGCCGCCGCCGCCGCCGCCGCCGCTACCGCCGCCGCTACCTTAGCCGCCTTACCCGACCTCGAGCCCGACCCTATCTACAAGACCAATATAGGTATACCTCCCCCCCTCCCAAGAGTCACTAGGGGTAATAACACCTTGCCGGCCGGTCTCGCTACTACTAAGTAGCAGGAGGGTTCCCTTGCTGCTACCGCCACTGCCTATAAGACTATAGCTAAGTAGCAGGCTCCCTCCGCTACGTCTAAGGTATAGAAATAGATACGGTACGGTACTACTATAGGGAAGCAGCTAGCTAATAGCTAACTATAGAGAAAGAAGAAGAAGAAGGAGGACGCTAACGAGCTTAGTCTACAAGTACGTTCAGTACTATATACCGTCTACGTTACCTGTCTCTATAACGGGTTTATTCGCGCCTACTATTTCTAGGGTAGAAAGTATTAAGTATTCCTAGTTACAAGTGCTTTAGCTAACTATTAGATAGGTCTTAGTATAGCGTGTTTTAAGTATACTAAGTAGGGGTATATTACTAAATATAAGATAGTTAGTAATATAATGTTTATAATACTAACTTACTATACTAACTAGCTACTAACTAGGTAGCTGCCTAAGAGCCTCTATAACAAGGTCTAGGACTAGTATAAGGTAATCCGTAAGGTTAAGGATAGTAAGGAGATACCCCCTGCCCTAAAGGCGTAGGGTAGCTATATTATTATAAGTATTTATAAGTAGCGTAGCTAGATAGAAGAGATAACTATATAGCTAACTAATCCTTGTTTATAGATAGTATACGTAAGGAAACCGCCGCTACGCCTACCGCTAACCCGTTCTTCGCCTCGCCTTACGCTACTACCCCCTCCGCCTTTCTATTTATTGCTAGAGTAACGCCCTAGAAAAGTACTAAGGAAAGGTCCTCCTCCGCGCTAGAGCGTACTACTATAGCTAATAAGTAGCTAGTTAGTATCGGTACTAGCCTCTTTAACGTCCTTAGGGAGGGAGTTATAGCCTTTAATAAGAATAACAAGCTTCTACGCTAGATCTCTAGAGAGTTAGTAAGTTACTATCTTAGCTACTTTCCTAAAGCGAATTAGTAGCTAATCTAGATAGCTTAACCTTAAACGCAAGCGCGCCGAACCTACGCGCGCTAAACCTAAGCGCGTTAAACCGGAGCGCGCTGAACCTAAGCGCGCCGAACCTAAGCGCGCCGAACCTAAGCGCGCCGAACCGGAGCTAACTAAGGGCTAGCGGTCCTATCTTATAGCGTATTAGGAGGTAGCTAGGGTTTGGCCGGGGAATATATAGTAGGATAATAGTAGAGAGGAGGAGTAGTTAAGGATATACCCGTTATAGATACGGTTCTATAGCTACGTAGCTACTATTTAAGTACGAAGCTATATTAGTAAGCTTACTAACTATATATATATAATACTCTATATAGTACGTAGGTACAGTAGGATATAGCGGATTACGGTGCGGTAGGATATAGCGGATTATAGTACAGTAGGATATAGCGGATTGTAGGTGCCGGCCGGATTCGCAGCAAGCGCGTAGCTATACGCCGTAGGCGCGTAGCTAGGTGCGCAGCGACCCTAGTATATACTTCGACGGTACATTGGGGCGTGGGATAGTGGCGGGACAGGGGCCGGAAATGATGCTCCACTGCGACAGTTTAAGGATAACCCCGAGTCCGAAGCCGAAGAAGGAAGGATGCTGACCTTCAGTCGGAGATAACGCCATTAACTCCCTGGATGTGCCCCACCTCGGTCCGGCCATCGCCGCTCTCGTCCACTTCCACACACATCACCCGCATTCTGTTTGCTACAGTCATTGCGCGCGGTGTATTAGATCGTCTGTCCCCGAATGCCGGATCTATGTACATACCGGGCAATGGCCCAGCCTACCTAGACCAGAATCAGGTCCCAGCCCAGCCCAAAACTGCCGTCTGGGTGAAATTCACGCTGTGATAAGGGTTAGGGTCCCGTTGTGCTGGCAACAGGGGTTATTATCACCCCTGAATACCGATGTGTATGTCAACAGACACTGTAACCCTGAGTGCGTGGGCGTTTTTGTAGTCAGCTACTGCCGGGAGAGAGTTAGTTGGTGAGTTTTTTGTGTTGTTTTCTGCTCAACAATGACCTTAGGACGGCTAAGATTGTCATGACCAACAAACATATGATCTGCACTTGTTGGGTCATGGTGCAACCGGGGGATACACATAATGATATGCGTGGTGGGCATTTTTGGATAGATACAGGTTGAGGGCTGGAGGGGGTTGTAGGTGCTGGGCCTGTGGATTCAGGTCGTGAGGCTTGGTGCAGCAAGGGTCGGCGCGTCAGGGGAAGGGGGGGCTACAATTATGGATGGGGTGGCTGGTATCGACGAACAATCGAGGTCGATGGAACCAGTGGTGCTGTATTAGGCGCTGGATGAGGGCCAAGATCAGGTTACCGTGAGATAGGATGAAGATGTGTGAGTGCTGATGATCCTGTCGATGCGTCAGAGCACGGACACACGGCCACGAAGCCAGAATAATGGCAATGATGCAACCCGGGCGGTGTTGCTGTAAACTTGAGCCTGCTGCGTGTATGTATCCCGACGAGCTTCGGTCCCTGATACTTCCAATCACGCATATCCCCTCCCTCCTCCCGTTGCTCAACTTCTCATCCCGCCATGGTAAATCTGGCAATCCCCCTTCCTAGGCAGTCAGCATAGCCTTCACTCTTCTCCCTATCGACCGACGTAGTTTACCTCAATGCGAGGCATTCTCACCATCTCTGGTCCGCCGATCCAGCCGGAACCCAACCCCGAATCAAGGCGCGAGCCGCAGCGGCAGCCCCACAGTATATACTCCAGGCGGGGCCGGCGAGGTCATGGCAAATGTCGCGAACGGAATGTTCGTGGTGACCATCTGCATAATCGGCATTGAGACCGGGACTACCGCTTGGGTGCAAACGGCCGGGGAACCGATGTACGTGATGTTGTAGTGCTGAAGCGCAGTCGGAGCAGGAGCAGGAGCAGCAGGCGGCGGCGGAGGCGGCGGAGGCGGGGAGCTAATTGTTCAGGTCAGCGAAATTGGTGGTAAGTAGCGCAAAGAATCGATCAGAATCAAGTGAAATAAACGGAGCAGGGAATATTAGCCCACATACCCAGCGTAATTGGTTACTTGGGGAACGAAGACGGGCGCCAGTGTCGCGACCGCAGGGTAGAAGAAGTACGACATCGCGTATTGTAATTTGCCCCTCGAGTTGGATTGTGCTGGATTGTTTATGGTACTGGTAAGGAGCACAAATCGGGGGGAAGAGCCGTTGGCGGGTTGGTGGTTGCAATCGTGGCAGCGGCTGCGAGAAGGAAAGAGTTCTGGGAGGGTCGAATGCAATTTCTTATAAACTGGATTTCAGTTTCCGGTCTAGGTTAAGAGGGCATGAAGACGCCTGACCAAGCGCGTGTTGATGTTGTTAGTGCCCTCCAGCCAAAAGCTGCGCTGTTCAAGCCATCATGGGATGGAATGAGCGCCAACAATGCTGGAGAAGATTCTGGTGAGCAGGGAGAGAACTACTGACGCACCGGCACGTGTTCTGAAATACTGTGACGCTAATGCTCCTGGAAGCAATGTTTACAACCAGAGTATCCCATTTTAGTCTGGTTTTGTCATGGGGGCTCGCGGACTGCTCACAACCTTGCCCAATGTTTTTAGTTATTTTACCCTCTATGGGGCCTTCGAAAGAAAAACGAGGCAGCGCTACTTTAGATGACCATCGCGGGCTCAAACTTTCAGCCAGAGCACAGTTCGTTGAGCCAGAATAGTGTTTGATCCATGCCCACGCCTCCCCCGAGCCATCATGCTAACAACTAGACCGACGTCTCGGGCCCTACTTTCCATGCTCCTTCGCCATCTTGGCAGCCGCCTCTGCAAGGCCCTTCAGCGCATCCTGTCGTTTGTACTTGGCATCTTCAAGAACTCCTGCATACATCATCAGCATGGTCTCAGTTTATACTCTTGTGGCACCACCTACCCAAATCGGCATCGCTCGCAAACTTGGAGGTCCACTGAACAAAAGTCGAGTCCTCGAACTCGCCAGAGGTGACAGACCAGCAGCGGATGGTGCTCACGACGCTCGAGTACGTCAGATCAGGCTCGGCGTTGATGACGCTGTACGTAATGAAGTGGTCGAGGTTCTGGTGTTCTCACGTGAGCTCCTTGACTAGCAGGCAACTGGATGGGCCACTCACGCTGTGTTCGTCTTGCTTGACCTCGATCTTGGTGCCGTCCTTGAAGGACCACCTCACCACGTCCGTCTCGTTGCTGATGCCCTTGATGTGCTCGGCGCTCTGAAGAGCGGACCAGAACTTGGGGAAGTCGGCCAGCTTGATGAAGTGCCAGACGTGCGAGAGCGGGGCGCGGATTACGGCGCTCTCCATCACCTCGTTGGTGGTGGCAATGGGTTTGGGTGCCATTTTCGGCTTGATGATGGTTCAAGTTGTCGAGGGGTTTGGGCTGGTGTTGACAGCGACGGGTTCAATTTGGGCTGATGTGGAGACAGAACTTCAGAAGTCAGACGTTTCGTGTTTTGTCAGAGTCAAACGCTCGAAGCAAACAAATGGCAGCTTGAAAAGTGCTCGCGTGTTGTTGCTTCCTGCACTCCTTCCTACGTCATACAGCAGTCATGCCTTGGGATGACTGGCAGTGTGGGGTGCGACTTCAGGTGGAAGCAACGAGCCAACCAAGTACACCGATGGATTGTTTGCAGATCACTTCAGGGTGAGTTTCGTTCTTCGAGTATCTTGGCGTCCACTATTCTTATGATTGAATCGACATTGTATATTTCGCCACATGCTCTCACTGCCCGCCTGGCAAGCCATCCTTGCACAGTAGGAACTGTATCGGTGTATTCTGTGCGGATTACGGATTACGGAGTACGGAGTACAGTCTCCCCGGTCTATTTCCACAGCCCCCGGTAATGGATCGAGGGAAAGTGCGTCTCTGTGAACATCTGGAAGTGTGGCCGGGACTGCCAATCTTATCTAACTCGGCGGCTCAGAACGGCGCGATCAGCTTCCTACAAATCACACTGCTACGACCGCGGCGTATCCTCTCTTGTGCCAAAACGGATATTAAGCCAGCTTGCGGTGCCTAGATTTGTTAGACCCCTATAGCCGTTGGTAGAGTATATAATATCTGATTGGTAGATTTGTCGCAGACAATGTTCTCCAGCCAGTGACCCCAGTTGTGGTTGGCCAAACGAGGCTGCGATGTGGGATGAGGAAGCGGAAGCGGAGCCCTTCCAGCCACCATGTACATAATATCCGTACTCTCCCCGAGCTTGGGAATGGAAGATCCCCACAGCATCCCTTGCGCCAGAACGCCATAGACCGATCACGTGACTAGATACTATCCAATGTAACCTTGTATTGTACAGAACCTCCGCGACCGGCGAACTAAGATTTTCAACATCAGATTATTTGATTTACCCCTGAGATCGACTATACCCAACGTCCTGCGCCGTTCCGAAGGCCCACGATGTTGCGTAAAGCAGTGGGTGACTCCGCAAGCCTGTTCAAATTATTCTTGTCTTGGTGGACTGACGTTCTCAGATTGCCGTCGCCCCTTGGGCTCGTTCGCTCGGCCGCGCGACCCCGACTAGGCGATGCGTCTACCTTCAACAGATCGTCCGCCTGCGATGCCACCAGCCCCCCTCTCTTCGCTCATTGTCCACCACAACCGCCGCTCGAGCAACAGTTTCGTCGAACAAAGTAACGAGGGGTCCCGCCCTTGCCAGCAGCCCCAGCGAAAGCAAGACACCGCAAACCCTCACGGAGAAGATCGTCCAACGCCATGCTGTCGGTCTGCCAGAGGGCAAGCTCGTTCGCAGCGGCGACTACGTTCAGATACGACCGCATAGGTGTCTCAGTCACGATAACACCTGGCCCATTGCCCAGAAATTTATGTCAGCACCCCCCCCCCCCCCCCAAACCAGTTGCGTTTTCAGGCGTATCAAGTATTGGATTGCAATTTGGAGTACTTGGCTGACCAAAACAGGTCGATGGACGCCACGCGAATCGAGGACCCGACGCAGCCAGTCTTTGCGCTTGATCACCAAGTTCAGTTGAAGGACGAATCCAATCTCCGTAAATACAATTTGATCGAGGCATTTGCCAAGAAACACGGGATCGCTTTTTTCCCCGCGGGCTATGGGATCGGCCACCAGGTGATGGTATGCGCCCATATAGACTCCGCATGTGGGCATTGCTAACCTTCCCAGATCGAGGAGCTCTTCGTTTGGCCAGGTACACTGTGTGTTGGCTCGGATAGTCATAGCAACATGTATGGAGGCATAGGATCTCTGGGTGTCGCCGTGGTGAGAACCGATGGAGCGTCAATCTGGGCAACGGGCAAGAGTTGGTTCCGGGTTCCTCCTGTCGCACATGTTACGCTTACAGGGACATTGCCGGCCGGGGTGACTGGCAAGGACGTTATCCTAGCGCTCTGCGGGCTCTTCCCTTCGGATGTACTTAACCATAGTGTTGAGTTTGCTGGCTCAGAGGAGACCATGGCCAGCCTCTCTGTCGACGACCGCCTCACTATCAGCAACATGTCGACGGAGTGGTCTGCGACTTCAGCAATGGTATGTTTATGTAATGGCGATACTGCTGCATCCATTTCTAATGGTGTGTGTTATAGTTCCCGATTGATAAGACTCTGGAGAGCTGGCTACGAAACAAGGCCACAGAGGCAGCAACCGACAAGGTCCGGACGACTCGCGAGAGGCTCACACACGACATGATTGATCAGCTCTACGCCAACCCTACGCGTGTCCAAGCTGATCCCGGAGCTCATTACGCCAAGAAGCTATACCTCAACCTCTCCACCCTCTCGCCTCAAATCACAGGACCCAACTCTGTGAAGATATCGACCCCGCTCAGCGAGCTTGCGCCGAAAAACATCAAGGTCAATAAGGCTTACATCGTAAGCTGCACCAACTCACGGAGCTCTGACCTGAAGGCTGCGGCCAAGGTCTTCCAGGATGCTGCCAAGGGTAGCGGCAGCAGGGAGATTCCCAAAATCGCGGACCATGTTGAGCTCTATATCGCGGCAGCTTCGATTACTGAGCAGAAGATGGCTGAGAAGGAAGGCAGCTGGCAAACATTGCTTGATGCCGGTGCAATCCCTCTTCCCGCTGCCTGCGGACCTTGCATTGGGCTGGGCCGGGGCTTGTTGCAGGACGGTGAGGTCGGGATCTCTGCGTCTAACCGCAACTTCAAGGGCCGGATGGGCTCGAGACGTCAGTTCCCTCACCATGTTTGGAGATTTTCGCAGGAGATTGACTGACTGACTGTGTTACTAGTCGCCCAAGCGTACCTTGCCAGTCCCGAGGTGGTGGCCGCTAGTGCCCTGAGCGGTAAGATTTCAGGCACGGGCGTATACAAGACCCCCGAGAACCTCAACGGCATCGATTTTGGTTATGGTACTGGCTTGCCGGCGTCTCCTCTGCGTGAGCTCGAGAGCGCTGCCGAACAGCTAGATGCTCTCATCGACCGGGTTGAGTCTTCTGTCCAGAGTGACGACGCTGCGAAGGAAACGACCCGGATTCTTCCAGGCTTTCCCGAGGCAATCACTGGTGAGATTGTGTTCTGCGATGCCGACAACCTTGATGTGAGAGCTCCCCCGATTCATCCACATGGGGCCATTCATTCTGACAAGCGTATTCTCCAGACCGACAATATCTATGCGGCAAAATGGACTTATCAGGATGATATCACGAAAGAGGGCATGGCCGAGGTCTGCATGTCGAACTACGACCCCGACTTCGGCTCAGTCGCCAAGCCCAACGATGTCCTTGTCTCGGGATTCAACTTTGGCTGCGGCTCATCTAGAGAGCAGGCGGCAACATCCATCCTTGCCAGGCAGATCCCGCTCGTTGTCGCCGGGAGCTTCTCCAGCATTTTCGCGCGCAACAGCATCAACAATGCGCTCCTGGGAATGGAGGTGCCGCGGCTAGTTGAGCGTCTTCGCGCTGCTTTCCCGTCGTCGGAGAAGGTGCCGACACGGCGCACAGGCTGGACCCTGACGTGGGACATCTCGCGGAGCACCGTGAAAGTGCAAGAGGGCGAGGGCGGAGAATGCTGGGAGGAGAAGGTCGGCGAGTTCCCCGAGAATCTGCAGGAGATCATTGCCAAGGGGGGCTTGACAGACTGGGTCAAGCACGAGATTGCGAAGGTCGCTGTATAGAGTACTTATGTACGAGTACGTGGATTGATGATGCGGCTTAGACGAGTATATGTGTGAGAGACAATACATACAAATTCAGCAAACTAGGGTTTCTTGTCAGGTTGGCTAATCTGTCGGCCAAGGGTCACGGATGGTCACATCCAGGTGTTGGTAAGCATCGCCATCTGTCGCAGAGGCATTTTCATGGTCAGGTATGTCTCGCATCACACAGTCCACAGCATAGCGCCATCAGCCCTCTGAATTCGCAGTGCATGCGCCCGCAGAACTTTTGGGAGGGTTTGCGGCTTGCGCAAGCGACTTGCCGAACCAAGATTCCGATCCACTCCGGCCCTGGGGGAGGAGGCCGCCCCACTTCAGGGCTCTAAGAATAGACAGAGCTTCAAGGCTCCCGAAAGCTTGATCAAGTGATGCTTGGGGGAATTCCGTGCGGATAATGTCTATGCACTTAGATGCGGCGAGCGACATGTTAGTTTCCAGGCCTGCCAGGTCTCAGGTCTCAGTGAGAAGCTAGACAACCACAGTTCATCCGGTGCATTGGAATAATCAGCAGGTTGGGGTGACGCTCACCAGCCTCGCCATCGAAGGACATGAAATTCAAGGGTCGGCGGGGAACGGGCCTGGGGTCCACCTTCCCCAGTTCAACCCAGCACAGCATGGGACCGCAAGGAAATGCCTTGGGCGACTGTGGGCCCTGTCGCTCCGTTCCCATCGATGCTCGATGTTGATGTTCAGACGAAAAATGGTAGCGAAAGGCAGTGCCACAGGCCTTACCGGGCCGTCGTCCAGTGTCTAATATGCCGAGCCTGTCACAAAGGCCCTGCCACACTTGGGATATCCTGAAGGCATTGGCGCAGTCAGGAACTCGGAATAGCAAGACGTCGCATCTTGGCGGGGGTTTGCGCTCCTGCGACCTGCAGAGATGGATGGACCAACGGACTCAGCCTCAGCCAAACATGTCGCGGGTCCTACCTGTTGCTTATTGTCCAACCTCGTCGAAATTGCTGGCCGGGGCTTTCTCTTTTCCATTTTCGTCTGTTTCTTTCACCGGTTTTCCTCTCCCGCGGCATCATTCACCACAGCAGCAACCTTCGCTGGCGAGTGCCATCGACGACTGCGACGGCCTGGGGAGATCAAGACTCGACCCATTGTAATGTGTCGAGTTGTGCCGTAACTTGCGCGCCGGCAGACTCGCGGTCCCAGCCTCTACACACACACGCAACCAGACCTGGCCATTCCGCATCATGGCCGGCTTCAGGAGGACGGCGCTCTTCGCGGTCGCTCTGGTCACGCTAGTCTTCGTTTCAACGACGCAAGCTGAAGACACGATTGACTTTAGCTTTTACCCCGAAAAAGCGCAACCTTGCTTATACGCGGCGGCCGACTTATCCAAGTGCGAATCCGACACGGCAAAAGCGTCGAATTCGTGCCTCTGTCGGAATGGCGGAAATTTCATCACAAACGCAGCCGCCTGCATCGGCCAGGAATCGCGCGGCGATCTGGCAGTTGTTTACGACACAATGGAAGACGCGTGCGCATACTCGAAAACGCCCATTAGCATCACCAAACAGGAGTTTATGGCCGCCGCGAACCCCGTCACCTCGACCTCCTCCATGGTCACGTCGACCACAACTAGCGCAAGCAGCACAGCGAGCACCGAGGGCACAACCACCTCGAGCACGAGCACGAGCACGAGCACTAGCACGGACGCCGCCGCGACAACCGCCCCACCCGACGACGAGCAGGACAAAGAGGCAAGCCCGGGATTATCGCACGCTGCCCTGGCCGGCGTCATCGGCGGCGCATCAGCCGCCGGCCTCGCGCTGCTCGGCGCAATCGCATGGTTCGTCTTCCGCCGGCGGCGGAAAGCCGGCGAAGAGTCGCACCCGATGCTGCCGCAGCACGGCCACGCCGCGATGGCGTCCGGCCCGTACAACAACAACCACAGCCCGCCGGACACGGGCGGCTTCCCCAAGCGCGACTGGGCGCTGTCGCCCGACCCCCGCGCGAGCCGCTTCAACTGGGAGTCGCCGTCGCACCTGTCGTATCCGAGCAGCGTCTTCGCGGAGCAGCAAGTGGGGGGGTACATGCCGAACGCGGCGCCGGCTCCGTCGCCGCCGCCGTTTATCGTCCCGGAGCTGGACGGCGCCGCCGTGTATCCCCCCCCGACGGGGACGGCCGCGGCGCCGGCGGAAATGGGCGCGACGCCGATCGCGGCGACTGCGCCGCTGCATGCCCAGTTCCAGGCCTACCGCCCCGGGCTGCCGCCAGCAGGATTGGGGTGGCATCCGTCGCAGAGGTAGGGAGCGGCTGGTGGCGCTGTGGTGGCGCAGCGACGGGCCGGCGATGTTACCTCCTGGGCGGCCGAAATGAGAAGGATGAAGGATGGTGTTGGGGGGGATACGCACGGCGCGTCTTTTGTCTTGTAGATCATCAGCATCGCGGCGGCGTCGGCGGCGCCTTGCTGCGTGGCGTTTTTTGTTCTTTGTTTTTGGTTCTTTCGTCGCAGCAGCGCCGGCGGCCTGCATCGTGGCTTGTTTGAGGAGTCTTGAATTGGAATACCCAGATTTGATTATTGCGACTTGGACATTTTATTTTCTGCTGCGGGCCGAGCGCGCTACGAAGAGGCCTGGACGGCGGCCCACCTTCACCTGGAGACAGTGGCTTTTGTGGAATCCCAGGGCACCCCCTGCCCAAGGCTTAGCGCTGTTGGCGCATCTGGCGGCGCTTATGTACATACCACCCCAACCCGGCATCTCTCCCGAGACACCCAACGGACAGCTCCATCTTCAATTCCAAGACTGCCGCCCGCTCGCCTCCTGCTGCTGCGCGAACACCCAACAAGGGCGTCCGACATCGCGCAGAGCCGCCTCGGATCCGTGGGCTTCACAGTCGCCAGGCGGTGGGGTTCTGTGTACGGGCTCTGTATGGCTGGCTTCCTCGAGGGGTCCCAGACTCCCAAGTGTCGGTGAATGCTGCCCGCCCGCGGACCTTGCCAAGACCGATCACGGCGTCCGGACTCGGCTCCGCGGCATTCCTGTATCTCTATCATGTCATGCTGGATAGCGGCTACAGTTTCCTGCTTGTTACCCGCCGGGTATTAGTGCCTGACTATTTTTGCTGGTTTGGCGCATCGTCAGTGCCAAAGCCATGGCCACGGACGCACTCGATCCGGGGTGGCCGAGCAGCTTGTGGCCCTGTTACAGCTGCTGCCGGGAGGTCTGGGTGAGTGACCTTGCACCAAATCCGAGGTTTCACCCGACGCTGCCCTGAAACTGACACGGATATATCACCGCAGATGCCGTCTCTGGGCACAATCTCGCCCCAATGCCTCGGTGTCGTCGGCCACATCCCCTTGTGGACTGCCATCTTGACCGTTGCGCTCCGCTACCTTGTCGGCCCTGTCTGGACGGCCCGCCGCCCTCTCTGGCTGCGCACGTTCGCAGCTGAGCAGAATGAGGCCCCGTCTGGATCTGACCGAGAGCACGGAACTGGGCTCGTCTCACGCACCAAAGCATGGACGGTCTGGACCCTGTCCCTTTTGTTGTTGAGCGTTGCCACTGCTGCTCTGAGTGCCATTGGTGCTGCGGTTTGGCAACACGATGCGCCAGTATTCGTGACACCTGTAATTCCAAGTGTAAGGCGGCCTACTCCCTTACCTTGGATCTGTTATGGGTGCTAACAAGACGCCCCAAAGCTCATCTCTGCTCTTGTTCTCATCCTTGAACGCCCTAGGACCACCCCGGGGGCCGTCTTCGTTATAGACAGCACGCTTCTCCTGGTAGAGGTGACGGTTCTTACGCTGGTGCCTGGGGCAACTCCCAGTGGCTGGCCGCGAGCCCTTGCCTGGGCTGCCGGGGCTGTTCTTCCCGTAGCATCCGTGATCGTCATGCTCAACATGCCGCTGAGAGATCCGTTGCTCGACACCTCCGGAATCGGTACGCCCTTTACCGAGCCCGCCAGCACCCTCCGCAGCCCCGAGGACGCCATCAATCTTTGGCAGTGGATGTCCGTCTCGTGGATGTCGCCGCTCATCAACATCGGGTACAGGCGGCAGCTCCACGACGAAGACGTCTGGTTCCTCGGATACGAGTTCCAGCACACCAGGCTGCACGCGCTCTTCCGGGAGCTCCCTGGCACTGTGCTGACCCGGCTGCTGAAGGCCAATGGCCTGGACCTCATCCTAACCTCCGTCCTTGCTGTGCTCGAAACGTCAGTCGACCTAGCCGCCCCTGTCTTGCTCAAGCAGCTGCTTGGCGCGCTTACCTCGGAGCCGCCCAACCACAGGGCTGCCATTGTGTATGCCGGCGTCATCCTGTTCACGAGGCTCGTCAAGGCCCAGTCAGGCGTCTTCAGCCTCTGGTTCTCCCGGCGCAACTACGAGCGTTCCCGGGGCGAGTTGATCACCATGCTCCACGAGAAAACCCTCCGGCGAAAGGCATTCACCTTCCCCAGCAGCAGCCCGGACACCGCCCCAGCAGCGCCTCCAGAAGACGACCACCAAGACCCAGCCCCGGCCGCCATCTCCACCCCCACCACCACCCCAAAGGACACCACCCCCCCGCCGGCATCAACCGGCAAGATCCTCAACCTGACGCGCAACGACGCGTACGAGATCGCCCAGCGCTTCTGGGAGGCGCCCGGCCTCGTCACGAAACCGCTCAGCTTCTGCGCCGCGCTCCTCCTGCTGGGCCGCATCCTCGGCGCCGCCTCCCTCGCGGGCGTGCTGGTGCTGCTCGCGGGCATGGCCGCCAACGCGGCGCTGATGCGCCTGCTGCTGCGGGTGGAGGGCGCGCGCCGCGCCGCGACGGACGCGAAGCTGCAGGGGGTGGGCCAGTTTGTGGAGAGCGTGCGGCATTTGCGGTGTGAGTGGTGTGCTTGATATTGTTTTTCTTCTTCTCTTTTCTTTTTTTTTCTTTGTTTTCTCTTTGTCGTGGGGGTCGTGTTCGGGTTTAGGTTTGTTTCGGTTTGGCTGCCGCGTTAGGCCGAGATGGATCTGATGGCTGACTTTACTTTGCCGGTAATAGGGTATGCGTGGCAGGACAGCTGGTTGGGCCGGATCATGGAGGCGAGGAGGGTCGAACTGGTGAGGAGGGTGCAGAGCAATGTCGTCATGAAGGGGATTGCGACGGTGAATGCCCTCGCGGCCTACCTGTTCCCCGTTGCCGGGTTCTGGGCGTACACGGTTGTGGCCGGGAGGGAGCTGACGGTAGACGTGGCGTTCCCGGCGCTGGATTTGTTCGGGATGCTGCAGGATAGTTTGAGGGAGCTGCCGGATCTAGTGACGGTCTTGTTGAATGCGCGCGTGTCGATGGGGAGGATCGAGAAGTTCATGCTGGAGCCGGAAAAAGAGGATGTGGAAGGGGACGGGGGCCGGGGGTCGCTTGGTGAGTTGGGGATCGCAGTGAAGGGGGCCGACTTTTCCTGGCCAGGGGCGGAGAAGAGTGTGCTGCGGGATGTGTCGATTGGGTGCGGACCGGGATTGACGCTGGTCTGCGGCAAGGTGGGCATCGGCAAGACGGCGCTGCTGCAGGCGATTCTGGGTGAGATGGACCAGCACCGGGGCGAGAGGACAGTCCCGCGTGAGATGGTCGGCTACTGCGCCCAAACGCCCTGGCTCGAGAGCATGAGCATCCGGGAGAATATCTTGTTCTCGGCTGTTTACGACAAGCCTCGGTTCGAGCAGGTTCTTGATGCCTGCTGCTTGCGAGACGACCTCGACACGTTCAGATGCAAGGACCTCACATTGATCGGGGAGAATGGCGTGGGGCTGTCGGGCGGCCAGAGGGCGCGCGTGGCTCTGGCGCGGGCCATCTACAGCCAAGCACGCATCTTGCTGCTGGACGACCCCATCGCCGCCCTGGACCACCAGACGGCAACGAGCATCCTCCGGAATCTCTTTGCGGACAAGAACTCGCCGCTGACGAACGGCCGACTCGTCGTCTTTGTCACACATCGTGTTGATATCGTCACACCATATGCCCATCAGGTCGTCGAGGTCGTGGATGGCGGCCGAGTGGAGTCGTTTGACAAGAAGGAGCTGGATGACAACGAGGAGGAGCTCGAGCACTTGGCCGGCCTGGTTCGTACCGCCTCGGCCCAGCACGGCGCGGCAGGTGATGAGACGGCCGCGGACGATGACGAGCCCACCCCCGACAAGTTCATTCAAGACGAACACCGCGTTCACGGAGGCGTCCTGGCCTCGGTGTACTGGCAGTATGTCAAGGCTGGCCGGCTTGGATGGTGGGCCGTAGTCATCGTCTTCTTCACCCTCTTCCGGGCTGTCAGGATCGCCTACTATTGGTTTCTCAAGGAATGGGGCGAGCAGTACAAGGACGCGCCGACGGACAGCCAAAATCCTACTCCCGCCGGCTACTGGGGAGCTGCTCAGAACACGCAACACATCTTCGAAGGGCCCATGCCACTCGACCGCAACAGCTGGCTTGACCTGGGGCGCTACTTGCCTTCGCCGCGCGCCGATGTGCAGCCGTGGCTCGTGGGGTTTCTGATCTTGTCCCTTGTACAGGTCCTCACCCAGGCTCTTTCCGACGCGGCACTTGTGGTTATCGTCTACAAGGCGGGGAAGACGCTCTTCGAAAGGGCCATGCGGCGGGTAGCCAATGCGACGTTCCGGTTCTACGACGTCACGCCCGTCGGCCGGCTCATGAACCGGCTGACGTCCGACATGGGCACCGTCGACGGACAGATCGCGTTCCAGCTGATGTCGGTAGCATGGTACGCGCTGATGTGGCTGTCCTCGATCGCCGTCATCTCAAGTGCCACGCCCTCTTTCCTCGTCATCAGCATCGCCATGACGGCGCTTTTTGTCCTGGTCTTTGACCGGTTCTTGCCGGCATCCCAGTCGCTGCGTCGCCTCGAGACCGTGTCCCTGTCGCCGCTCATGTCCAACTTCGGAACCCTCGTCGAGGGCCTCACCACAGTGCGCGCGTTCCACGCCGAGCCGCACTTCCAAACCCGGGTCATCGCCAGCACCGACGCCTTCCAGAAGATGGACCACATCTACTGGTCCCTCCAGGCCTGGCTACAGTACCGCTTCGACCTTCTCTCGGCCCTCAGCACCTTCGCCCTGGCCGTCACGGCCATCCTCTCCGGCCTGTCCAGCGGCACCGTCGGCTTCGTGCTCGCCTCCGCGTCCAGCTTCGTCCAGGCCACCCACAGCCTCTGCCGGCGCTACGGCGAGATGCAGATGCAGTTCGTCAGCGTGGAGCGCATCGTCGAGCTGCTCAGCCTCGAACAAGAACCCCGCGGCACCGTCTCCCCGCCCGCCTCGTGGCCGCTCTACGGCGACAGCATCGTCTTCGACCACGTCACGCTGCGCTACGCGCCCGACCTCGACCCCGTCCTGACCGACGTCAGCTTCCGCATCCCCGGCGGCGCCAACGTCGCCGTCACGGGCCGCACGGGCTCGGGCAAGAGCACCCTCGCGCTGAGCCTCCTGGGCACGCTGCACCCGGACCGCCACGACAGCAACAGCGGCAACAGCGGCAACACCGGCAACACCGGCAGCGGGCGTATCCGCATCGGCGCGGTGGACCTCGCCGACGTGGACAAGGACGCGCTCCGGCGCCGCGTGACCTTTGTCGCGCAGGACCCGGTCCTGTTCCCGGGCACGCTGCGCGACAACCTGGACCCGCTGGGGGAGCGCGGCGAGGCGGAGCGCGCCGACGTGCTGGCGCGCGTGCTGGGCCGGTCGGCGGCGGGCAAGGCCCTCACGCTCGACAGCCGGGTCGACGGCGGCGGCAGGAACCTGTCGCAGGGCCAGCGGCAGCTGGTGGGGCTGGGCCGGGCGGTGCTGCGGCGGAGTCCGGTCGTGATCCTGGACGAGGCGACGGCGTCGATCGACGGCGAGACGGCGCTGTATATTCAGCGGTTGCTGAGGGGGGAGTTGCGGTATAGTACCGTCATCACCATTGCGCACAAGGCGGAGGCGGTGGAGGATGCGGACTTTGAGATTGTGTTGGAGCAGGGGAGGGTGCTTCGGGCTGGGCCGAGGGCGGGGGCCGCGTCAGGTGGAGGAGTAGAGTGATGCATCCATCATGTGTATGTATGTATTGTAACGGATGGAACGGAAACTATATCTGTATCATACAGATAGTATTATTGAGTTGAATACCTTTGCATCGGCCGCCGAACTCTGTACCTGGTGGGAGCGCGGGAGCGGGGTAATGGAGATAGGAATAGCCACAGAATACGAGGCGAGCATTTCTAGGTCTTCTGATTGGCAAGTTGCTTCGCAGGTGACGTCCGGTCCTGGGATGAGAGTGCGGTTGCCACTGACAACAATGGAAGATCGGACGACAAATGGCATCTTCAATGTGGGTTCTGATGACACCCGGGGGTCTACGCCTGGCGGCACAGCCAAGGCGGTCAACATGAAAATAGTCTCAGGAACTTTCACCGCGCCGTCCTCCGGAGGACCAAGGCAACACGCCGGCAGTCGACAGGTGCCATTTCCAGAGCTGAATAATCCAGACCATCGGGCGGGGAGTATTCCGTACGCAAAATGGTGAAGCAGGGCGTTTGAAATCTCGACGGATATTCCCCCAGCCATCGGGAATTTACGCGAGTTTGAAAAATCCCCCGAGAATCAAGAATCGGTGTCCGACTTGTTGATCGTCAACCACCTCGTGTTCGACAAGCGCAGATAGAAGAGTTGATTAATGTTTTTCAATATATTTGTGGCACACCCACCCCACTGCGATCAATGGGGTCCAATCAAACGATCCAATCAAGCCTTGGCCAGACCCATGTGGTCTCTCTTGACTGGGAGACTCGTTGAGTGCAGACAGCGCCTTCTCCATTTTTGATTGCGCTAGAACAAAATCAGAAACTGGTTCGTCGCTGCCAGACGGTGGCGGGACTGGCTCCACGGATACTCGGCAGGATCAGGATGTTTCCTGTTTTGCGATTCGAGCATCAGAGCTGTGGTCCCTTTCCCGTCCTCCATCATCGTTTCTTTGGTCCCTTGGATGGATCAAGTCGCAGGCTTTGGTTGCCATGGTCTGTTGAGCTCAACCGACAGGCTGTCCCACGCTCTTGTACGGATAGAGAACAGTCATTACCGGGTTCGCGATTCCGTAGCGCAGGCGCGATGAACCTTTGCTGATGGCTTTCCTGCATCACCAAGCCGATCCAGTCCCTCTGGGGCATGGTCTAGCCTTCGGTGGAGCTGCGACCCCGGCTCGTCGAGGCGCCCGATACGCCCAGGGGGGGACCGGACCCCAGCCCTGTCGAAAATCCTCGAGCTTGGCTCGTATTCCCGTCGCTTAGAGCATGACGTGGTGACGATTAGCCCCGGCGTCTGCCAACCCGGCGTCGGCTAACCCGCCGTCCCCCGGCGTCATGCCATGGAGTGGTTAGGCGGATAAAGCCCTGGGCTGCCGAGAGTCCCTTCCCTTTCCTGTTGTTTGTTTGCTTCTTGCCTCGCTACCACAACGCACATTGATTCATCTTCGGGTCCCGCAGTCACTCGCTTTCGTCTGCCTTTTTCATCTCCCACTCGCTAGGAAATAAACAACACCAGCAACCAAGATGCGGACTTCCGTTCTGTCGCTGGGCGCCCTTGCCCTCGGCTTGGCCTCTGCCCACGAGTACCCCGACTGCGTATGTTTTATCTCACCCTTCTATGTCCTCATATCCTCATATCAGATGCTAACTACCGATTCAGGAAGCGGACAACTGCTACCGCCAGTTGACCGACGGCCGGTTCTATGAGGAAGCCAAGGCTTTCTGCCCCGAGTTTCTCTCTGGCACCACAACAGCCGCTGCAGCCATCCCGACTAACTTCAACAACTGCGAGAACGACGTCAAGGCCGTCAGCTCTGCCTGCTCGTGCATCACCTACAGCGCCTCGACTACGGTGCCCACTGTTGCCACCACCACCGCGGTCCCCGAGACCTCGACTGAGGCGCCCCAGACCACCACCACTGAGACCCCTGTGACTACTGTCAGTGAGGAGCCCGAGACCACCACCACCGAGGCCCCCGAGACTACTGTCTCCCAGCCCCCCGAGACTACTGTCTCCCAGCCCCCCGAGACCACCACCACCACCGAGGAGCCAGAGACTAGCTGCGAGCCCGAGGAGCCCGAGACTAGCACAACCGAGGCTCCCCAAACTACTACCACCGAGGAGCCCGAGACCAGCTGCACAGAGGAGCCTGAGGAGACCACCACTGAGGGGCCCCAACCGTCCGGCAGCTTCTCGAGCTCGGCCATCACCACCACCGAGGCCCCCGAATCTACTACCACTGAGGAGCCCGAGACGAGCTGCACAGAGGAGCCTGAGGAGACTACCACCGAGGAGCCCGAGACGAGCTGCACCGAGGAGCCTGAGGAGACCACCACTGAGGGGCCCCAACCGTCCGGCAGCTTCTCGAGCTCGGCCATCACCACCGAGGCTCCCGAGCCGTCCAGCAGTGTTCCGAGCACTACCACCAAATGGACGACCTCAACCATCACTAGAACCACCACGCGCACCATCACCAGCTGCCCGCCGGAGGTGACCAGCTGCCCCGACGGCCACCATACCGTCACTACGGAGATTATCATCACCACCACCGTCTGCCCCGTGACCGAGGAGCCCACTGCTGAGCCTACCGCTGAGCCCACTGCTGAGCCTACCACTGAGCCCACTGCTGAGCCCACCGCTGAGCCCACTGCTGAGCCTACCGCTGAGCCCACCGCTGAGCCTACCGCTGAGCCCACTGCTGAGCCCACCGCTGAGCCCACCGAGGAGCCCACCGAGGAGCCCACCGCTGAGCCTACCGCTGAGCCCACTGCTGAGCCCACCGAGGAGCCCACTGTTGCGCCTACTGCTGAGCCCTCTGCTGAGCCGACTGCTGAGCCGACCGAGGAGCCCACCGAGGAGCCGACCGAGGAGCCCACTGTTGAGCCTACTGTTGAGCCCTCAGTCGAGCCTACCGCTGAACCCACTCCTGAGCCCACCGCGGAGCCCACCGAGGAGCCCACCGCCCCCCCTGCCACGTCCGCCACCTTTGACACCGTCACCGTCCCCCGCCCCACTGGCACCTCGGCCCCCGTTCCTGGCGCCGCTGGTCGTCTTGTGGGCGGTGTTGAGAGCCTTGCGCTCGTCGTTGCTGGTGTGGCTGCTGCCCTTCTCTAAGGGAGTGTTGTCTGTCTGGAGCTTTGTTGGGGTTGATTGAGAACTCAAAAGAGTTATGAAGGGAAAGAATGACAGAGATTTGAGGTAGCCATCTTTAATGATGCGAAGGTATCACGACTGGGGATGCAATCATGAGAGAGGCAAATGATAGACAGGGCTGAGCTTAGTTTTGATTCTTGTAAATAGATATTTAATGTTAATGGATGGGCGCAGCATGTTGCACTTGTGTGCCGAGCGTCTACTCGTCGAATCTTCATTCCTGTTTCATGTTTGCTGCTGGTGACGGGCTTGATTGTGGAAGTACCGGGATATTGAGCAGGAAGGGCAATGCTAGACGATGGTAGGAAACTATAGCTGCCTAGGCCTGTGTACGTTGTAGTTGAGTGTGATGGGTGATATGGCGTTTCCAGTCACTCTATGTCATTTATACAAATCCATCCCTTCAAACGAAGGCCGGCCTCTCAGTTCTTCCCTGTGTCTTGCTGTATCTGATGAAGTAGTCTTTTTCTTCTTCTTTTTCTTAAGTTGGCTCCTCTGTTGTTGAATTCCGAGTAAAAGACCATCACAAGCAAAGTCGCGTTATCCCCGGGCCAGTAGCCCTGTTTCCTCGCTACCGACCGTGATGACAGGGACTGGAAGAATTGGTCCCGAGTCCATTTTAGATGGTAGTGTCTGGACGCACTCTAAAGACAGGCTCTCACTGGCATCTGACATTGACCTTGATGGCGAGTCTATCGGCTGAATCCCGGAAGGGGAGGTGTTGCTGAATACTTGGCTGTAATCAAAAGACTGGAAAAGCACATATTGGAAACGGAAAGACAAGAGGGGCTACTCCTTCAACGCCGTCGCGGTCATTCGATGGTATTGACGTTGACTGTCGTCGGTCATGCCGCCGCGAGGATTCCGGCTCGAACCTGAAGCTCGCATATTCCCTGCCCCTGTTGGGCTGAGGAAAGGGGCTGATGGAATTTGCCATCGTCGGGGCTGTGCTCCAATGGTTCGCGCGCGGCTGATGTCGTCAATCGCCCCGCTCCCGTCTCAGCTCTGTGGAACACAAAGTGTGCGAAGTGTGTCTTTCACAAACAGTGCAGCTGCAGAAACAACCCCTTGTGTACGTACTCCGTACATGGTGTAAAAAGCCAGGTTTGGAGGCTTGTACGGAGTACACTAGGTAATACTCCTCAGAGGGCTTTTGCGGATGCAGGCTCCGCTCCCCGCGCTGAAATCCGGGCCAATCTGAGCGAGGTGCTTGTTCCAGTTCTGCGGGGCAGCGACCGAGAGATTCCAATATCGTCAATTTCCCCGCTGCGCTTCACTGGCCTTCTCTGTTGCAGCAGTCCCCTTTTTCGTGTCATTTACAGACTGCCTGCTGCCTGCGAAGACACAGCCCAAAGTTGAATTTTGTTTTGGTGTCGCATTTTGCATGGACTTCTTGCGCTTCATCGGTCTTCTGAGGTCTCAGTCTTGCACGTAGGGAGGTAAGTTAGAGGCACGACAGGGGGGAACGCTGTTTACCGCAACTGCGGGGTCTGGCTGCCGACCGCCAGGGGCCTGTAGCAGCGGCGTCGCCCCATGCAGCAGGCGACAGTCAGTGCCCGCCCGGTCCACTGCAGCGGTTTCGAAGTCCCATAGCTAACGCTAGTGGACACCCTCCCGCAGTCCGCCCGATCCGCCAACCTTGGACTCGACAACTCGGGCGGCATTTCCCCCAACACGCCATCAACCCCCATCTTTGCTCTTATTCCGCATCCTAGAACCTCGTCCGCGAGCTGCTGGAACCTCGACGCCGGCCTCACAACAGCCTACAACCACGACGATTTAGATTTACAACAGGCTGAGGCTGTCCACTCTTGCAAAATGTCCTCCTGGAACATAACCAAGAGCATGTCCACCATTTCCCCGCTCTGCCGCGGCGGCCGGCCCGAGCCTCTCATCCCGCCTGCCCAACGTTGCTGCTGACACTGCCGTTGCATTAGAACTCAAGGAGACCCATCTGGGGCCCCTTGCGAACACATTCTCCCGATCACCCTCGGCGGCGACCGTTTCAGAAAAGGAGGACAAGAGCCAGCGGCCCATCTCCGGGACAGCGACTCCCACCAACGAGAGCACCATCGGTACGTCATCGCAGCGTCCCGTTTCTTTTCTCTTCCGTCTTGACTGTTTTCCCCAGCGGCATCGGAAGCCCTCACCCAAGCGCCGGTCCTCAAGACACCGAAACCCGGTATCCTCGTCGTCACCCTCCACGAGGGCCACGGCTTTTCGCTCCCCGAACAACACCGGAATGCCTTCAACCCGACCCACGGAGGCAATTCGCACTCTACGGGGAATGCCTTCAGTGTGGCGGGCTCGACTCGGCCCTCGTCGTCATCCCGGACGCCGGGTTTCATGGCCCGCCCGCAGACCTCGGGGGGGTTTAGCGGGATTCCGACCAACCACGGCCGCATTTCCACCAAGTACATGCCCTACGCCCTGATCGATTTCGACAAGGTCCAGGTCTTCGTCAACTCGGTCGAGGGCAACCCGGAGAACCCCCTCTGGGCTGGCTCCAACACACAATACAAGTTTGATGTTTCCAGAATAACGGAGCTGGTGGTACATCTGTACATCCGGAACCCCAACGCCCCACCGGGCTCCGGCCGCAGCCAGGACATCTTCCTGGGTGTCGTCCGGGTCAACCCGCGATTCGAGGAGAAGCAGCCCTATGTCGAGGACCCCAAGGCCAGCAAGAAGGACCGGGAGAAGGCGGCCGCCGAGCACGCAAACCGCGAGCGCGCGCTTGGCCAGAGCGGGGTCGAGTGGGTCGGGGTTCAGTACGGCACGGGCAAACTCAAGATCGGCGTTGAGTACGTCGAGAACCGGGCTGGCAAGCTAAAGATTGAGGATTTCGAGCTGCTCAAGGTGGTGGGCAAGGGCAGTTTCGGCAAGGTTATGCAGGTGCGGAAAAAGGACACGTACCGGATCTACGCGCTCAAGACGATTCGGAAGGCCCACATCATCTCGCGATCCGAAGTGGCGCACACGTTGGCAGAGCGGTCGGTGCTTGCCCAGATCAACAACCCCTTCATTGTGCCCCTCAAATTCACCTTCCAGAGCCCCGAGAAGCTCTACTTCGTCCTGGCCTTCGTCAACGGCGGCGAGCTCTTCCACCACCTGCAGAAGGAGCAGCGGTTCGATGTTAACCGCAGTCGATTCTACACGGCCGAGCTGTTGTGCGCCCTCGAATGCCTGCACGGCTTCAACGTCATCTACCGCGACCTGAAGCCCGAGAACATCCTTCTCGACTACCAGGGCCACATTGCGCTCTGCGATTTCGGCCTCTGCAAGCTCGACATGAAGGACGAGGACCGCACAAACACGTTCTGCGGAACGCCCGAGTATCTGGCCCCCGAGCTGTTGATGGGCAACGGCTACAACAAGACGGTCGACTGGTGGACTCTGGGCGTGCTGCTCTACGAGATGTTGACGGGCCTGCCACCCTTCTACGACGAGAACACCAACGAAATGTACCGCAAGATCCTGAGCGAGCCGCTGCACTTCCCAGGCCACGAGGTGGTGCCGCCGGCGGCCAAGGACCTCCTGACCAAGCTTCTGAACCGCGACCCGCAGCAACGGCTCGGTGCCAACGGGTCGGCCGAGATCAAGGCGCATCCTTTCTTCCATGCCATAGATTGGCGCAAGCTGCTGCAGCGCAAGTATGAACCTGCTTTCAAGCCGAGTGTAGTATGTGCCTGTTTTGACTCGAAAGTTAAAAGATGGAAACTAACACGTGTCGACAGGTGGATGCCCTTGACACGGGCAACTTTGATCCCGAGTTCACAAACGAGCTGCCGCAAGATTCGTTTGTTGACGGGCCGGTGCTGTCGGAGACGCTGCAGAACCAGTTTTCGGGCTTCAGTTATAACCGGCCCATCGCCGGGCTTGGGGACGCCGGCGGCAGCGTACGCGACCCGTCCTATGTGGGCAGCTTGGACAGATAGGGCGCTGGGTGGCAGGAGGAGGGAGAGCACATACAGTATGTCGATGGCCACTCGCAGACGCGGGCTGAAGTGGCGCAACGGCAGCGGCAGGGATCGGGGCGGCATCGGGCGGGGGATGTGTCGAGAGGGACACCAGGTGAGACACGTGGGGGAGCAGGCACGAGCGTATGGTAGCCCTGCTTTTTCTGGGTTGAGCGATTACAGGCCAGTGCGCTTTTCAGCAAGGCAGAAGGCGCGTACATTTCACATTTGGGATTGGGCATATGCAATCATGGGTTCTCTTCTTGGCACTTGTTCTTGCTCGGTTGTTTTGGGGGGGTAGAACCACGCTCACTCGGAACAATGGAATGCTGAGCTCGAGAGTTTTGACTTGGCAACAACACCAGCACCAACCAACCAGCCCATCGTCAGAGCATAGCATCCCGAGTTGGTTCGTCCGAAGTCGGGTGTCGGCCCAGGCTTTGTCACGTAATCGTACCCCCGGTACCCCCGCGTGTCCAGGGGCGACCGTTGTTTGTTTCTTCTCGCCCAAGCAGGGCAAATCCATCCTGTCAACCCCTGTCCGGCCGGCTCTTATTCAGCACGCCCCGGCGGATTGGCTAAATCCGCGGTGGAGAGCGGAAGTCGACAGACAGACTTCGGCAGCATTCGCTCGCTTGACGTGCTCAAGGTGGGGTCGCGGTGCCCCCGGGAGAACGTTGTTGTGTGGTGCACTGGTGACGTTCCGGATTCCGCATGTTTCCAGCTGGCAGGAGGTATGATGGTCCTGACGGGGGCAGGAGACTTCCATGTTTTCTACAAAACCCCTCACTACCATAGTTCGCAGCAACCCCAAGTCGGACACTGTATGCCCGTCTGCGCCTCGCTTTATGCTTCCATCTGGTAAGAGCCCGCCTCCTTCCCGCTGGCCCTGAAACCAACAAGATGCGCATCCCGCCTGGCGGCGCCGATAAGAGACGGAAGCTCTGTCCCGCGCGCTGCGGGGGCACTAACACAAGCAGCATCTCACCCACCCCACCTGTTCACCTCCCTCCGGGGTTCCGGGCCATGGCATTCCACACCACACCACACCACACATCCCGATTCCTAACATCTCGACGGTAGCAGGCAGAATTGACCGACGACACACCACGCACACAAAGAACAAAGACGCGCAAGAATGGCTCCTGCAAACACGCTCGCGGCCTGGGCCGAGCTCCAGGCGCACCACGAGGAGGTCGGCAAGTCGTTCGTTCTCAAGGACGCCTTCAAGGCCCAGCCCGACCGCTTCCAGAAGCTGTCCACCACCGTCACCCTCCCGGCTGACATCTCGACCGAGGCCGGCGGCACCGACATCCTGTTCGACTTCAGCAAGAACCTCGTGACCGACGAGACGCTCGACCTCCTCGTCAAGCTCGCCCAGGAGGCCGGCCTGGAGACGAAGCGGGACGCCATGTTCGCCGGCGAGAAGATCAACTTCACCGAGGACCGTGCTGTCTACCACGCCGCGCTGCGCAACGTGGCCGGCCTGGACATGAAGGTCGACGGGGTTGATGTCATGAACACCGAGGGGGGGGTCAACGAGGTGCTCGAGCACATGCGGGAGTTCTCCGAGCAGGTCCGCAGCGGCGAGTGGAAGGGGTACACGGGCAAGAAGCTGACGACCATTGTCAATGTGGGCATTGGGGGCTCTGATCTGTGAGTTCCCGCGTCCTCCCCCCCTGCTCTGCGTGCGGGCGATGGTTCTGACTTCCGGCGACAGCGGGCCCGTCATGGTCACCGAGGCCCTGAAGCACTACGGCGCCAGAGACACGACGCTGCACTTTGTGTCCAACATCGACGGCACCCACATCGCCGAGGCCCTCGCCAGCTCCGACCCCGAGACGACCCTGTTCCTGATCGCGTCCAAGACCTTCACCACGGCCGAGACGTGCACCAACGCCAACACGGCCAAGTCGTGGTTCCTCGAGAAGACGGCCGGCCAGGGCGACATCGCCAAGCACTTCGTCGCCCTCTCCACCAACGAGGCCGAGGTGACCAAGTTCGGCATCGACGCCAAGAACATGTTTGGCTTCGAGAGCTGGGTCGGCGGCCGCTACTCGGTCTGGAGCGCCATCGGCCTGTCGGTCGCCCTCTACATCGGCTTCGACAACTTCCACAAGTTCCTCGCCGGCGCCCACGCCATGGACACGCACTTCCGCACCACGCCGCTCCGCCACAACGTCCCCGTCCTCGCCGGCCTCCTCTCGGTCTGGTACTCCAACTTCTTCAACGCCCAGACCCACCTCGTCGCCCCCTTCGACCAGTACCTGCACCGCTTCCCGGCCTACCTGCAGCAGCTCTCGATGGAGTCCAACGGCAAGACCATCACCTCGGACGGCACCCCGGCCAAGTACACCACGGGGCCCATCCTGTTCGGCGAGCCGTGCACCAATGCCCAGCACTCCTTCTTCCAGCTCGTGCACCAGGGCACCAAGCTGATCCCGACCGACTTCCTGCTCGCCGCCAAGTCGCACAACCCCGTGGCCGCCAACCAGCACCAGAAGATGCTCGCCTCCAACTACCTGGCCCAGGCCGAGGCGCTGATGGTCGGCAAGACGGCCGCGCAGGTGCGCGCCGAGGGCGGCGTGGCCGACGCCCTCGTCCCGCACAAGGTCTTCCTCGGCAACCGGCCCACCACCAGCATCCTGGTCGGCGGCGCCATCGGCCCCGCCGAGCTGGGCGCCCTGATCGTCTACTACGAGCACCTGACCTTTACCGAGGGCGCCGTGTGGGACATCAACAGCTTCGACCAGTGGGGCGTCGAGCTGGGCAAGGTGCTGGCCAAGAAGATCCTGGCCGAGATTGATGAGGACGGCGTGCCCGAGGGGCATGACGCCAGCACGGGCGGGCTGTTGGGGGCGTTTAAGAAGTATTCGAGTTTGTAGAGGGGTACCTAGAAGGCAGGGTTTGATGTAGAGGACACCCCCTGCTCAAATCCCTAGCAAGCAAGCAGCACATCAAGTTCATCGCTATTCTGATCGTTTGATCGTCTTATCATCCGAGTCCCCGGCCATCCGATCTGAGTACATCATACAAGGAATACAAAGTGAGGAGAGAGCTGTAGTCAAAGCTCGTCGATTTCGCCTGTAGGAAAGCTCTCTTGTTTTGCCTCTCAAAAAGAAAAGGCGACTTAAACCCGGTGAACGATTAATCTGCTGTCATCCACCCAATTCCATCCATTTTGAGGCCTGGTCCCGAATATCTACCCTAAAGACTCATGCACGGGGTTAGGCCAAGGACGGCCATCCGTCGCTACCACCCTCCTAGTGATAGTTGTTGCCCCAGCCGCGTTGGGGCGGGTTTCCGTAGTAGCTGCCAGTGAAGCCCTGCCCGCCGTAGCCGCCACCGCCATAGTTGTTTTGGTGGCCGCCCTGTGCGCCGGTGGCGCTCATGCCATAGCCGGCGCCGGCGCCGGACTGGCTGCCGTGGAGGCCGTGGCCCTGCTGCTGCTGCTGCTGCTGCTGCTGCTGCTGCTGCATGTGGCTCGGGTAACCGCCGTAGCCGCCCATGCCGAGGCCGCTCTGCTGGGCCGACTGCGGGGGCGGGAGACCGGACTGCGACGGGCCGTTATTCGCCGCAGATCCGGGGCGGGCGGCCGCGCCCATCGAGGGGCTCGGTCCGCCGGTGGCCTTGGCTTCGCCAAAGGGCTTCAGGTCATCGGCGGCAGACGGCACGCCACCGGGCTGCGAGCCGGGAGCAAATGACTGCCCAGCCTGCGATTGGTACGCCGACGCACCGCGGCCAAAGGTGTCATGCGCACCGCCAAATCCGCCAAGGCCTGCCTGGCCCGACTGAGCTGAGCCGGCGCGTCCGTAGTCGCCTAGGCCGGCGGCCGCACCGCTATCCCGATGCAGGGTCGACTGGCCGAACGCTGCGGCAGGAGATGAGTATCCATGGGGTCCCTGCGGCGAGACGCCGTACTGGCTGGGCTGCTGCTGGTATCCAGCCTTGCCGTATGGACCACCACCATAACCAGCCTGGTTGTATCCGCCCTGGTAGTTCATGTAGGCCGAGTAGTACGGGTTCGTGTAGTAAGGGTGGCTGCTGTACGGGTAGTCGTGCGGCTGCTGTTGGCCGTGCGACTGGGCCTGGGCGGCCGGACCGGCCTGGGCCTGGGCGGTGGTCGCGCCGGGCGCCGGGGTCGCGGTGATCTGGGCATCGGTGCCCGTGGTGCTGCCGAAACGCGACTGCCCGTGCTGGCTGCCGCTCTGAGGGTACTGGCTAAGGTTGTCGGTCTGGGGGGCATTATACCCGCTGAACGAACGCTGGGGCTGCGAGGACAAGCTCTCTTGACCCTGCGCACTTTGCTGCTGAGCGAAGTTCTGGTTGTAGTAATTGTTGTAGCGGTTCTGCTGATCCGCCGTGTAGTATGACGAGTAGTCGCTGGGAGCGGAGCTGAAGGGTCCGCCGGGCTGCTGCTGGCTCTGCACCTGCGCCGCCTGTCCCTGTCCCTGGAACCCGGCATCAAACTGGCTCTGGGGACCGGACGTGGCGGGCTGCTGTTGGCCGAACGGCTCGAAAGGCTTCGTAGTGGGGTACGAGGCAGGCTCCTGAGAAGCGGTTTGGCCGAAACGACCAAATTGCTGATTCGTCTGGGTAGCAGGCGGCTGTGTGGCTGCTGTGAGGGTGAGGGTTAGAGGATGGTCTATGGGCAGCGACGCTTGGGTCAAGTGGCCGAACGTACCCTGCGGAGCGGTGGGAGGAATCGCCTGGGGGGCAGAAGGGGCAGCGGCTGGAGCTGGGTTAGTGGGTGCAGTCCAAAGCATGTACGGCGGGTGGAAGCCCATACCGGCAGGTCCTGTTGGGATTTGGGCAGCGGCCGGCTTCTGGGCGGGGAAGGCTTCGGGGACGGGTGTGGGCTGGGCGGGGGGGAGCGAGGTACGAGGGTGGGTAACCGGGGAGTCCTCGGGAGGCTGGGGCCGAGTCTCGGGCTCTTCGCGATCGCCATCAACGTCGTCGTCAATGGGGCCATTCAGGCTAAAGGCGCCGAATTGAACTGCAGCGCGATCAACTTGGTCACGGTTCCCAGGCATGCGGACAGCCTCGAGCTGATCAAGCATGCGCCGAGGATGGAGGGGCGTGCGAGCCGTCGCCTTGGATGTAGTGGGGGTTCGGTTGGCCTGGTGCTGCTGCTGCGACGCCGACAGAGGGGTAGCCGTCGAGCTGAGCGCCGCACAGCTCGGGTCCCAGGAGTCAGCACACTCGCTAATGGCAGTTTCTGTCTGGGGAGGATGAGAGTCGTCGGCGACCTTGTCAAGGTTTGTTTCGGTAAGTAGATCCTTGGACGGCAACAATGCGACCTCGGGAACGACAACGGTGGGGACGATGGGAACAGCAGGAACCGCTGGGACAACGGGCTCAACCGGAGCAGCAGGGGCTGTCTCGTTGACCGGCTCGGGGGTGGGCTCCTCGACAGGAGCCGGGGCCTCCTCTTCAGCGGATGCGGTCGGCTCGACGGGAGGGAGGGGGTCAATGACGGCCTCTGGGGCCTTGATGGGGGCCTCCTTCGGCTTCGGCGCCGCTTTCGGCACGGTTGCTTGCCTCAGCATGCTCGCCCAAGTCGTCTTTGCGCCCTGGGTCATCGTGGCAGGCTTAGAGGTAACTATCTCGTTGGTAGGCGCAGCCTCGGGAGCGGCAGGTGTAGTCTCTGTCGCGGTGGGTTCGCCCCAAGCAGCCGACTCCTCAGCTGGCTTAGTATTCCACTCGGAGGATTCTTCGGTCGGGATCGAAAGCGGCTGGGTTTCCTTGTTCCGAGCTCCATTGAGCGTTGCCGGGATCGACTTGCCGCGCACGGCACCGCCGCGTCCACGGCCGCGTCCGGTGTCGGCACCGCGGCCACCTCGAGCATTCCGGGGGAGACCCGCGGGGGTGGAATCGCCAGTGGTCGTCGTGAAGGTCTCGGGCTTACCCTTGAGGCGCGTGCGCTCCTTCCTCGGCTTGGAGACTTCGCCCCACTGTGAGATGATTCCTACCGCAGGCACGGGCATGTTAGTGTCGATTGCTGGGCCTCGGGGGTGGAGTGCTGCAGGACTCGGTGCGCCGTCGGGGCGATACAAGGGGGCGGCGCCAGAGCCAGGGACGCAATGCAATGGAAGAAGTAAGCTTACCCTCAGCAATTCGGTCGCCGGCCAAGTTCTCGTCGCCCTCGGTCTCCTGCAGGGCGTACAGGATGTCGATCTCGGACCAGTCGGGGAACATTTCTTTGATGCCGGCGACCTTGCTGCCATACTGCTTCTTCAGTTGGCCAATCTCGCCCTCGTCCTCCGGGGCGGGCAGGGTGGTCTCTGTGTCATGCTTGCTGTCGCCATTGGTCCGAGTACCGGCGCGCACGCCTCCCCGGGTTGCGAAGCCGCCGCCGCGACCGCCGCGACCAGAGCCTCTGCCGCGCGAGGCAACTGGTCTGGATTGTGCCTCAGACATTGCTGAGACGGGAAATGTGTGGTGGATGAAAGAATTTGGCGACCGACTCGCGTGTCACCGGCAACCCGAGAAATGTCGGTGATGGTTGGAGAAGAGAAAAATAGGTATGCCGGATTGCGAAATGAGATGGGGTTTCGCGCAGGGCGAATCGTGGTGCGATCCGTTCGATGGATCGAGCCAAGTGGTGGTTGGAGTTGGCAGGAGAAGGGGCAGGTTGCAAGTGTGTGGAAAGAAAGGCGAGGCAAGGAGGCGTTCGGTTTTTGTCGATTCAGAATTAGGTTGGCCCGCCCCAAAACGGATAGCAGCAACCTTAAGGTTCCAGCGCAACTCAGAAACAGCCCAGTCAACCCCAGCTTGCCCAGGGCGCTCCAGCCTCGCAGCAGGCAATTTTTATTTATTATGGGCCGCTCTTTTGTTATTCACGATCTGGAGCAGGCGCTATTCACGGTCACACATTCCGCTTCAATAGGGACGCGATCCATTGTGCAAACGGAGCTGCAGATCCCAGTTGTCCCATGTACAAGTCAAGTGTTTAAAATAAACCTCCATTTTCGCCCATGCGCGAGATGGATTCTTCGTCAAGCAAGCGATTGACTTGCACCGTCGCCGTCCATGGATGCTGGGCTAAAATTCCTCGAAGTCGAGACAGCACTTGCCACGGGCGTTCACTATACGGCCCCACGACTGCCCAGACAGATCGCCGTTTCGTAGTTTGGGGCGCAGTCTGGTCTGCTGGTCGGTTGCCATTCACCGATGAAATGCCCGCCGCCACAGGCATCACCAGGCTTCAGGCACAGCTTCAAACCAAAGAAGCTTAGCGTTGGGGACCCCACGGCCCGGGTGGCGTCACATGACCGCATCCCGGACCGTATCGGGCAGTCAGGCGGTGGCAACTCGACAAGATGTCGCAAGACGTCGCAAGCTTGATGAATCTAGCATTTCTATGCAATGGAAAACCGGCCGCCTGTTTGCATGCACTGATTGGGCATGTGGCTCTTGGGGATGCAAATGGCTGGAACGCAACAAACTGCGATCCTTCGACGGAACATACATACATTCCGGGTAGGTACTTGGATGGAAGTCATTGTCGCCCGTTCCGGAAGTTCGGAAACCTCGGGCCCCGCTACATACCGGCCGGCGGGTGTAGTGCATCGTCAATGATTCCGTAAATTCCATCGCAAGAACTGGCGGCCGGCTTTGCATCAGACCATGTTGAATACGTCGGATGGTTAGCTTGCTGAGAAGACAACGCAAGGCAACCTGCTATAAACAGAAACCCAACAAGCAAGTGGCAAGTCCCTCGACACGTTGTTGAAATTCACTCTGCTGGCTACCTCAGCTCTGCAGCGTAATCGATCACTGAAATAAATATAATTACATGATATTTTACGGATACGTTCTCGTGATCCTGTATTTCGTAGTGGACGCACAAGTGGCCTGCGGGGTTGCGCGCATGTGGGGCAGAGTGCGGAGCTGGCACCATTCAGCCAGCAACGACGTCGTCAATTGACCGCAATTGCCCACACCCCTTGATGGGTACCGAACCAACCGAACCAACGATTCCTCTTCGTTTGACGACAAGATGCAGAAAACCCACGTGCTGGGCTCGCTCCGGAGCATTTTCCCGCCCATCCACCAGCCGCTGCTGAACAAGCGCGAGTCCGAACGCCTCCTCAACGCCATCAAGACATCCTTCCGCGCGCAGCTGGCCAAGGAATATGGGCCGGGCTCGGATACCCTGAGGCCCGCCATCACCTACCTCCCCTCCACGAACAACCCCCCTTACCAGACCACGACAAAGCCTACGCCCGCCCGGCCCACCGACCGGCACTTGCACGCCATCCTCAACAACCCATTGTTCAGCAAAGTCGACACTGCCGGATCGGCCGAACGGCGGCCCGACACGACACACGATGCGCACAAGGCCGTCTTCGAGAAGGCGGCTGGGCGGGGTCTCATGAACTTGAAAAGAGCACATGGCTTTCTCCTTCTAGTGCTTTCCGAGGTGAAGGCGTCGGCCGCTCCGACCGTGCTGGGCGGCATGAAATCGACGGGCGCAGGCCTGCTCGTCCTGCAATGGCTGCGCTCATCGGGGCAGGAGCGCGATCTTTCGTTCCTCACCCACCGCGGCTTCTCGTCGCTGCTCATCAAGTTCATGATTGCCGAAGGTCTTGAGGATGTGGCCTGGGTCTGGATCGAGCGCCTGATGAAACAAGAACTCGACGCGGCCCACAAACCCCTGCCTGGCATGTCCTCGCAGCTGGTGCTCAACGACATTGTGGTGGCCAAGTGTACCGAGACCGAGCTGGACGGGGCATATCAAGCCGTCCTCAAGGGAAAGGCCATGGCCGATGAGAATTCCCTAGATCCCCTTCCCCTGATGCTGGCATGGCAGAAAGCCGCCTGGCAGACCACGGTGGAGTCGTGGATGCACACTACGCCGGCGGTCCCTCTCTTCGAGGCATTTGTTGCGATGGGCCGCGCCGTTCCATCGTCAAACATCATGAGGGCGCATATGGACTTGTACCACCCCACCAGCCCTTCTTCGAGTCTCGCTGTTGAGTATCTTTCGAATCGAAGTCAGTGGGGCCGACTGCCGCTCAGGCCGCGTACCGCCCAAGGCATCACGTCGCTAGGCATCGACACAGTCCAGTACCTGATGCATGCCGACCGGTTGCAAGACGCTACAAATATTCTGGCTCTTCTGAATCAGAACTCCCCCTGGGTTGATGACCAGGCTACTCGATTGACTTGAAGTCCAACGGGATACCCAGTCTTTCAACCTAAGCATGCTGTGGGGGCCGATCTCGGGTTTCGGAGGACCGTCTCGGTCTAGGTTACTTTCTTCTTTGTATTGACGGCGTTCTGGGGGGATATATCACATAACGCGCGGCACCCGGCCTGCCACCCACTGCTGGGTATCCATAACCGGAGACCACCATTACGGTCCAAGGGGCGACATACACGTGCCGACCGGGTTGTTACTGTGGCAGGCGTCGGACGTGGATCAGATGGGCCAAAAGAGGGGTGGTTTGCCCAATTTGTCGACGAGCCGCTGAAAACAATTCAGTGTTTTGCGTGCTGCTGGCGGCCGGAAGGAAGGGGGAATGCTGAGCTGCGGGCTTGAGGCGGGTTTAGCACCAACAGCCGCCCATCGCGACAGCTTCATTTCGGAATCATATATCACGTGTCATCCTTGTGCTCCTCCCTTGATGTACAGATCGACAGCAGGGCATTTCCGCAACCAACCTACGGATTCGCGTGCCACTCAAGCAAATCCCAGAAGCGTTTGGCCCATATTTCAATCCACCTTTCCCACCCCAATTGCCAACTAATAATTCCCTTCCCCCTTCCCAGTTTCTGGCTGTCCGAACCCCCATCGTCTGCTCACTGCTGGTTGACTTTTTACCACGCTCTTTTCATCGTCGCTTCTTGTCGCAGTCCCGCTGGCGAGGGGTATGGGTGAGTGCTGGCGGGTAATGCCATCCCAGGTTTGTGGCACCCGATGGCGGGCGTCGTTCCTTCTAGGCCGGTGCATTAACCCCCACTGGATGGGATGGGGCCGCTTCATCCCAGGTTTCAGTCTCGGTGCTGTGCGACGGTGCCGCCCCGCCATCGTATCTGGAATTTTTTCGTCTTACATGTCAGGCGATACGAGGCTTTGGAGCGCAGGACATCGGGTACAGATATCGGATATAGACACCAGCTACAGACAGACACCAGATCCCAAGGGAAAGTAAACAACCCCCTGAATATGGTCCGTGCGCTCACCACCCGAATGACAACTCGGCCGATCATATGCTTGTCATGTAAACCCAAACCCAAGGACCCAAAGTCTCATGTTCCTACCATGATAAATGAGAATGAGCCAAGGCCAACAAGCACTGAGGGGTCTAGAGCGGACAACAGTAGAGTCATCCCGCGCAACATCCCGGACGAGGAAGACACGTGGCCCGGTGTCTGGCGAGACACCTTTCTCGGACTTGACTTCGCGGCAGATAATGACCCCTTTTCGGGCGAGATCAAGAACGCCGCCATGTAACCTGCGGTGGGGGTCATGCACTACACTGGCGTCCGCTCCATGATGCCATGCGAGATGGGTGGTGGGGTGGATTCGTAGCTGTGCATGTATGGGACCAAGAATGTGAGGGTTGCGGATGCAAGCATCATGCCGTTTCCCGCGCGGGCGAGTCCCATGGCGACTGCGTATGGCGTTGCTGAGAAGGTGGCGAATATCATCAAGGCGGGTTTGTGATGTGATCGTCGATGGGACTGTTTTGAGTAAGAGAGCAACAGGTAAATTTGCCAGACTCGAAGTCATCCATACCAGTGTCTATCCGTAACCGAACAATACCCATCGCACGTAGCAGCCGATCTCTCAGCAAGCGCGCCCGCAATCGGAGTCTTCTATGTTAATGTCGCCAACCCCTCCAAATCTCCTCTCCTGCCTCCCCAACTAACAGCCCGCAATCGGCCCAAACCAACACAACCCCCCCCCC
>MU853409.1:298805-339294 GCA_033297235.1 Trichocladium antarcticum
CCCCGCCTCTCCAACCGCCACCAACTTCCCCACAACAAGATACTTCTCCTCAAACCGCTCCTCCCACCCCCTCAGCGCCTCCAACTCGTCGCTCCCCAGCCCCTCCAGCCGATCCAGCGGCCCATCCAAGTCCTTCGTCAGCATCTCCTCATCGAAGCTCCCGCACGCCAGGCCGCGCGAGGCGTCCCGGCCCGCAAAGTTCGCGTAAGGGCCCCCGGGGCCATAGAAGTTGCGCCCGCCCGTGACGTCGAAGACGCGCCCGCGCACGGCGAGGTAGACCTCGGGCTTGGTGACGCCGTTGTAGGGGAGGAGGGTGTGCGGCGTGAAGGTGCGGAAGACGATTGCTGGGGCGGCGGGCGGAATGGGGGTGGGCGCCGCGGGGCGCAGGAAGGTGTAGGTTGTGTAGAGGAAGAGGGAGAGGAGGAGGATGTTGAGTGGGGTGAGGAGGGAGCTGTGGAGGGAAGGGGGGTGACAGGGGTTAGTTTGGGGGTTTGGTTGGTTGGAGAGGGGGTGGGGGGGGGGATGGAAGGGAGGCGTACGTGTTAGCTATGGAGGGGTTTGCGGCGAGTTGCGCGACGCGCTGCTGAACGTAGTCCATGGTTGGCGGCGGGGGTGGTAGTTGATTGATGTGCGGTTAATGGTGGGAATAAACTCCGAGAGTCGTGAGGATTGTCGATAACGAAGCGAATCAAGATGCTCAATGCCCGGTTGGAATTCTGGATCGAATCTCGAACTCGGCTAAGTATTTGTTGAGGTCGGCTTGTTGGGCAACCGCGATCAAAGGCCGGGCTTGGGAGAACAGTGGAGATCGATCGGAGACGCGATAAGCGTTAAGCATGGGCCACTCACCTATTACCCCACCTCCGTTGGCAGCGAAAGACCGAGATCGATCTCGGTTCTCACCTTTTGCATCTCCGAGCGTCCCATTTAAGCTGCGAGCTCCGTTCCGCGTAACAGTGGTCTGAACAACCTCATCTGGCTCTAATCAATCCCAAGCTCCCAGTTTCTGCCTTCGTACATGATGTTGCAAAATCTTTGGCGCACCGTTGCATCCCACTCTTGTGAACTTGAAGATCGCGATCCCTGATTTCCTGGAGCTGAGGTCATGGCTCCCCGTCCCAAGCAGCGGGCACCCCACTTTCGCCATCCACAAAGAAGCGCCAGCCCAGCCATGGAGAGGAGGCCGCCGTCGCGCGAAGTTGGTGTGAGGCGTGCCAAGAACATGCGGTTCCCATTGGCATCCGCGTCATCTCGATCCGGTCCAACCCAGCTGAAACCGATCCCCACCTTCCCTTTATCCCTCAATACCTACGTATATACCACCTACTCCCATCGCCCATTTGCCTAGGACAGTCCACCATTCAAGCAAACTCAAGTCTCTTGATAGCAACACACTTTCTTGTCAAATACCCACCCAAAGTCCAAAACTCACCACCACAATGGATTTCGTCAACAAGTTCACCAGCCAGGCCACCGGCAACCAGAAGGAGGGGCTCCAACAGGGCCAGGAGCAGAGCACTCAGAAAACCAGCTCCGGCGGCTTTATGGACAAGCTCCACGGCATGGCGGGCGGCGGCCCGCAGAGCGAGAAGAAGGAAGATGCGCTCGACAAGGGTACTTTCCCTCCGCTACTCATATCATCACGCATCAGATCAAGCTAACGGCAGGCAACAGGCATCGACTGGGTCCAGGAGAATGTCCTCAAGCAGGGCTCGCAGACCAACGAGAACGCGGTCGAGCAGGCCAAGGACAAGGCGATTGCGCAGACCATCCGCAGCCAGTACCAGAATGCCACGGGCAAGGAGTTTTTCATCAAGGAGAAGGAGGCCGAGGCGAAGAAGTCGGGCGGGTTCGGTGGGCTGTTCTAGGGGGTGGACAGGACTACGGTGCCGACTGGCTACGTACCTATTTGATATGATTTATGACACCGCACGCTTTGAAATGGGATCATTCGTGCCCATCAACTTATTGTGATCGAATTCATGCTTAGTAGCTCACGGCTTACTTTGACGACAAGCCGTGTAGGTAAGTGCATATCAAGTGCATCTAGCTGGTATATACGACAGCCTGAAACTCAAGCACAACACAGGGGCTGACTTGACCAAGCTACATAGTTATTCGTGTAGGCCGGGCTGACCTGCCCCAACATCAGTCTCATTACACCCAATCAAGAGTGAACACCCGGCATCCCCCCCAACTCCCTCAAACCACGTGCAAATCTAATCCCGGCAAACACTGGCCCCACTCGGCCCGGGACCAGACAGCACCGCCAGGTAGTGCCCCACATCTCCGGCACAGCCCGGCTGGCCCGGCGGAGAGTGAACCGCCCGCCTCTAGCACCAACACATTTCCAACTTCCAGGACCAACCCTCCTCACCCAACAGCGCGTGGGCTCCCGAAGCTTGAAGCACCGCAGACCCGCCAAGAACCTAGCGACGGCAAGCCGGCCTCAACGCTGCCTGCACATGCATCCCCACTGGCCTCGCAGCGGGGTGCGCCCCTGCGTGACCTCCCCCGGCCCTCGGGACATACCATCTTTGCTGCCGTGCTCGCAAAGCCCAACAGTCCTGGGCTGCTTCTCGCCGAGGTCTCCTTATCTGCCGTCGCCGATATGTATCAACAGGTGCCAGACCATACAATGACCTGTACTTTGATCTGGTGTCGCGCCTGCGTCGAGATGCTCGTCCCAGTTCTCAGTCTGTTCCCGAAGCCATGTTTGAGACGCCGGGTCTATCGTAAAATACTGAACATCCTTGAAAAGTCGGGGGCGCTCCCGTGTTCTCTAGCAACAGATATCGATGGGCCGACGGCGAGCAGAGTCTGGAACTCGGGCATAAACGCCGCCGAGGGAGAGCACAATCCCTGACTGGATTATGTGCCTGGAGGCAGCGGCGATTCCTCGGCACCCAGCTGCGTGCAGGTGGAGCTGCGCGAACCCCCCACCAAGAAATGACCAAGACCCTTGTGGCTGCGGGGCACCCACTCGGCCAAGCCTGCCTCAGCAACCAACCCAACAACAGCTGTGGGCATCCTGGCCGGGCGTGGCTCAGTTCAACAACAAAATCGCAGCCGCCAGATTTACCTCTTCGGTTTGGATTCTGTTAGGTCTGGGTCCTCAGTTGCATATCCTTAACTTGACACTGCAGGTGCGCTTGCGACATCCTCAAACCATCTCTCGGCAGGACGGCCGCCCCGAATCTCCCTCGGACGAGCGCCCCGCTCCGGATTCCCTGCATGTCTCCCCACGACCAAGAGGCCACCGCCCCGAGCCCAACCGACGCTCACCAGAAGGTGTCGACATCCAACGATGGGGAACTAGCGCCGGCTCCAGAAGATGTGCAGGCGGGCCAGCCGCCAGCTCGGGCGAATGGAGCTCACTCCACGGCGCAAACGGGCGCCACCGGGGAGGGAGCCCTGATGGAGCTTCGTGAGGAAAATGGCCGAGGCAAATTCGAGGATCGCGCGGAAATCCATCAAGCGACGAGGAATGAAAGGCTGTCTGAGGATGTGGCCGACCCAATGTCGTCTTCGATTGCGACTCTGAAACCGACAACCCCCCGCCCAGCCACAACCGCCGTGCAATACCTGACAGCCGAGCCCAACACCTACATCGACCCCACTCCGCCGACGCCCACCTCTTCTCGGCCGCCGTCACGACACCCGTCCATATCAGCTCCCCGACCGAGGCACGAGTCCTCAGACGCCTCCCCCACGAGATCCGATGCCGCATACGACGAAAAGAGATATGCCAGTGAGGATGAACAGGAGCCTGGGTCCGGGCTGGAAATCCAGAGTATCATGGAACAGTTTAGCGAGGAAGGAGGCGGTCCAGGGGCCGACGAAGTCATGAGCCCGAGGTTGGAGATGGCGTCGCCTCTCTTGGGCAGCTCAATCCAGCACCCGCCGCGGAAATCAAGTCTGGAGCCCCTTGCTCCCAACATTGCCCATCAACTTCAAGAGATACAGGGGTTGTCGCCTTCGTCTCCCAAGAGTGCGCGGCGGACAGTGAAGGAAACCGACGACCACGGGCCCCCAGTCCCGCCAAAAGACGACTCTGTGTACCATGCCCAAGGGCCCAATCGGAACGACTCACTTTGCAGCCTAGACTCTGCCATGTCACCGATCTCCTCGCTGCACCGGCCCCCCCCTCCGGAGCCTGAGCCCGAGCCGAGCCTGGCGTTTGACTTTCATAGGTTCTTGGAGCAGCTGCGCAACAAGAAAGCCGACCCGGTCGCGCGATATCTTAAGTCGTTCTTGTCCGAGTTTGGGAAGCGGCAGTGGATGGTGCATGAGCAAGTCAAGATCATCAGCGATTTCCTCGCGTTTATCGGAAACAAGATGGCCCAGTGTGAGGTGTGGAGGGAAGTGTCGGATGCCGAGTTTGACAATGCCCGAGAAGGCATGGAAAAGCTCGTCATGAACCGTCTATACACGCAAACATTTTCTCCCACAATACCAACACCGCAGCCCATACCTGGAGCAAAACCCAAGAAACGGGGCGGCGAGCGGCCAATGGGCCCGGGAAGACGGGGCCAGCATCAGGAAGATGTTGAGCGGGACGAGATTCTGGCCCAGAAGATCGGTATTTACAGCTGGGTCAAGGAGGAGCATCTCGATATCCCGCCCGTGAGCGAGAGTGGGAAGCGGTTCTTGAAGCTCGCGCAACAAGGTCGGTCCGCCAGCCAATCTCCCCTGCACCGCCAGGACTAACACAGCCCAGAGCTCCTCAAAATCAAGTCCTACCGCGCCCCGCGGGACAAGATCATATGTGTCTTAAACTGCTGCAAAGTTATTTTTGGTGGGTGGATTTCATTCACTCCCTGGCGTCGCGCGCCTCTGACATCTGCCAGGCCTGCTCAAGCACTCAAAGTCGGACTCCTCTGCGGACTCGTTCATGCCGATGCTGATCTACGTTGTGCTGCACGCCAACCCAGAACATCTGGTCTCCAACGTCCAGTATATCTTGAGATTCAGGAATCAAGAAAAGCTGGGCGGGGAAGCTGGCTACTATCTTTCCTCATTGGCACGTTGCCCAGCCACACCCTGCTCACCTACCTTTAGTTACCTTTGCTGACAAGCATACAGATGGGCGCCATCCAATTTATCGAAAACATGGACCGGACCACCCTCACCATCACAGACGCAGAGTTTGAACAAAACGTCGAAGCCGCCGTCTCGGCCATCGCAGAGAAACATCGCGCCGAGTCCCCACCCCCACCTCCACCCCCACCCCAATCAGAAAAGTCCACCTCCCTCAAACCCCCCACCGCGGGGGGGGAATCGGGCCCGTCCTCCACCCGGCCCTCCCTCGACGCCGACGCGTCCCTCCGCCCGACCAGCCCGCGCCCCACCACCTCAACCGAACGCCCCGACAGCAGCGAGTGCAGCGGTAGCAGCAGCGACGAAAAAGCCGCCGTCACCGGCCTGCTGCGCTCCATCCAGCGCCCGCTGAGCACCATCGGCCGCATCTTCCTGGACGAGCCCGCCGCGTCGCCATCATCCTCGGCCGCCGCGGGCGCGAGCATCATCGCCAGCCCCGCGCGCACGCCGCAGCCGCTGGAGCGCGGCGACGGCGGTGATCTGAGGGCGCGCCAGCTGCTGTCGGCCGAGGACGCGGCCGCGCGGCAGGCGAGCGCCGAGTCGGCCGAGGCGCAGCGGCTGCATCGCGCCGAGCACGCGAACGTGGTGGAGACGCTGGCGGGCATGTTTCCGGATCTGGATCGGGAGGTTATCAGCGATGTGGTGTATCAGAAGGAGGGGAGGTATGTTGTTGTCTTGTATTTCCCCCCCTTGCTGTGGTGTGTTAATGGACTGACGGGCTGGTGCGTAGGGTTGGGTTGGCGGTTGATGCTTGTCTTGCGCTGTCGGCGTGAGACGGCGTCTGTGATGTGGAACAGGGGAGCAGGGGTCGGTACTCCATGGTATGGGATGGGTTACGGGGGAAGGAAAATCGGTAATCCGCGACGAGTATGAGGAGGAATGGGTTGGCGAAGGCATATTGCCCGTGGTCGGGTATATTGCGTTTTCCGCAGGGGCACTGGGCGGGCAGGGGCGGTTATCTATTCCCATTTATTTTGCTGCATTTGCACAAGTTGGGCCAGGTGCAGCGAGAATGCAATTCACTCATGACGGGGGTTGTAGGGTTGACCATTGACTTCTTCTATGGCTGGTGGTCTTCACTTGAGTCATCGCGTCAGTGTTTACGGATAGAGATTTCAACACTGTTACATAGTAATGCTCAGTGACAGCTTTACTACTACTGTTAATGAAAATAGACTATGATATACGTACATCGATGTCTGGGATGGAAGGTGCTGTAGAATCGGAAATGGACATGTTCATCGCCTCTTAACAACCAAAGATAACACACTAGAAATGTGAACCATTGCTACAAGAGAATGGGAATCGTCATGGCAAGAGAACTGGGCGAAGAACATAGAAACCAGAAGGGAAAAAACGCAAAAAGAAATATCGAGTTAGCTGCGACTCGTTTCGATCAAGTGACCTCCGGGTTATGAGCCCGGCGCGCTTCCACTGCGCCACGCAGCTGTTGTTAAGGCTCCACTACGGGCTCGTTGGCTATAGCGAGCGCTCTCATCGGAAGACACAATGCACCCCTGGTGGAAGGATCGACTGTCAAACCTATCAGAATTCGTTACTTCAAGTTGGGAATGATATAGGAAGCATAGGAAGACCGTGCCTTTTCTTCACAAGGACCTTTTTTGTTTCCTTGGGAAGCACGATCTTCATTGAAGCAGAGCTGAGGCAGGAACAAACTTCTCATTCTCAATAACCTGCTGAGTCATCAACAATGATCAGAAACCTGCAGAGTGCAGTTCTTTCCCGTCGCGCAATCACCAACACTCTTACAACCTAGGTCCTTTCCTCAACAACACCCGCGCAAACAACCCGAAAACATGTGCGGAATCCACGCCGTGCTCTCCCCAGCACCACCCGGCCCATCCCACACCCACGCCCATGGCCTCCCCGCAGAAATACAACGCTGCCTGCACGCCCGCGGCCCAGACCACTTCGGCCAGGCCGCGCGCGCCATCCACGTCGTCGCCGCCGCCGCTGCCGCCGGACCCGATGGCGGCGCCCCGCTGTGGTCGCTGCGCCTGACGGCCAGCGTGCTGGCCCTGCGCGGCGACCATGTCGCGCGGCAGCCGCTGGTCGATCGCGCCACGGGGTCCGTGCTCTGCTGGAATGGGGAGGCCTGGCGGGTGGGGGGGGACCGGGGGAAGCGGGGGCGGCGGGTGGACCGGGGCGAGAACGATGGGGAGGCGGTGCTGAAGCTGTTGTTGGCGGGGGGTTCGGCGCGCGGGTTGGAGGGCTTGCTGGGCGCTGTGAGGGGGGTGGAGGGGCCGTTTGCGTTTGTGTACTATGATGCGCCGACGGAGACGCTGCTGTTTGGGAGAGATCGGTTGGGCCGGAGGTCGCTTGTTATGGCGAGCGATGGGGCGGGTGGGGTGGTGCTGTGCAGTGTTGCGGGGGCGGTGGCGGGCGGGGAGGTGTGGAAGGAGGTTGAGGCGGATGGGATTTACGCACTGAGGATAGGCGCGGAGGTGTCGCGGCATGAGTGGGTGGTTGGAGGCGATGGTGCTGATTTCGTGAGTATATTGGGTTGCTGCGGGGGGCTTTGTGTCTTGATCGTGGTGGGCTGTCCTGTCAGACTTACTCTACTTTTTGCAGGTTTCCGGCATCGGCCGGTTCAACCGCGCGCTTCCCTCTGAGAGGTGTAAGTTGGCGGCGGGATCCTCTTCTGTCGCCATGCTGAGGGAGCAGCTACTCGAGTCGCTGAGGCTGAGGATTCTTGACATCCCGCAGCCGCCGTCCGCCGACGGCAAGACTCGCGTGGCCGTGTTGTTCTCGGGGGGTCTAGATTGCACCGTGTTGGCAAGGCTCGGCCACGACGTGCTCGACGCGGATCAAGGAATCGATCTGCTCAATGTCGCCTTCGAAAACCCTCGGGTCGTGGCCCAGCTCCAAAAGGAGTCAAATGGTAATGTACCAGACTTTTACGAGGCTTGTCCGGACAGGATCACCGGGAGGAGATCGTTTGCAGAGTTGCAAAAGGTTTGTCCCGGACGAGCGTTTCGGTTTGTGGCTGTAAGTGTCCATTCCGCTACTATTTTCTTCCGGTTTCAATACTGACTTGAACAGGTAAACGTCCCATATACCGACACACAAGCCCACCGCCAGCAGGTCATATCCTTGATCCATCCGCATAACACTGAAATGGACCTCTCAATTGCATACGCTCTCTACTTTGCGGCGCGGGGCCAGGGATACTGTGCCGAACACCCTCTTCCAGGCTCCCCGCCGGTGCCATACACCTCTCCCGCGCGGGTGCTCCTCTCCGGCCTAGGCGCCGATGAGCTCTTCGGCGGTTATTCCCGGCACCTTTCTGCCTTCCAACAGCGGGGATACGCCGGGTTAGTTGACGAGCTTCTACTGGATGTCGGCAGGCTAGGCAAGCGGAACCTGGGCCGCGACGATAGGGCGATGGCCCACTGGGGTAAGGAGGTGAGGTTCCCTTTTCTAGACGAGCGCCTGGTCAGATGGGCTATCGGGACGCCGGCCTGGGAGAAGTGCGACTTTGAGAATGACGAGGCGGCGACTGGCGTTGAGGCGGGGAAAAGGATATTGCGGCTTCTGGCGCTGGAACTCGGCATGGAAGGCGTGGCAAAGGAGAAGAAGCGCGCTGTGCGTGCACACCCTCTGCTTTCCCCGTACTTCTGGCATGTGCTAACGTCGCGACAGATCCAGTTCGGCGCCAGGACAGCCAAAATGGAAAGCGGGCGAGTCAAGGGGACCACGCTTATATCCTAGAGCATCGGCTTCAAGACACATCCGGCGGTGATGATACATTACAGATACTTCTGAGTCACGGTCGCGATGACAGACGTAGGCGGTTGGCTTGGCGCACTGCGGTTTCCGTCCGAAGCCCTTGCCCACCAGCTGCTGGTCTGCGTCGTTTTGTTCCGACAATGAGGTTAAAAGGCAAATCTGAGCCGATGTGTCTTGACGGGCCGATGGATCACCGGGGGTGGCTGAGCATTGGAGGGCCGTCCCTTGCCCGCCGCGCTGGAGTTTCTTTTCCTTCTTTTTTTCCTTTTTATTATTATCATTGGTAACAGAGCCTTGGCTGGATGTTCTCCAGTGAGTTCGTCCAAAATTTCCTGATGCGGTGTTTGCGCCGCAGATGTCACCGTGCCGCTGCCGGTCGTCTCAGAGTGCCGCGTGGGCTGTGTTACCTTAGTCAGGACGTGCGCCTTGCTGGTATCGCAGAGACACCATCTCTATAACGTCCTCAAATCGTACACCAAACTCCCTCGTGTTACAGGCGCAACCGACTGTCAAGTAGACGATGTCGGGAAGCGCCGCTCGAGAACCCACAAGACTCGATGTGCAATGGCTGAAAGTGGATGCTGTCATGGGTGCCCTGTCACCCCAGATTAGGTGGGATGGGGCGGACCCCTGAACTCTGCCCCTGTAGGAAACCGTTGCCGCCGTTAGTGCTAGCATGAGCCACGAGACCTACGAGTCTGCATATGAATGCAACGCTCAAGCGTGGTCGACGGTGATTCTCTTCTTCACCCGTGCTGTTTGATATTTTCCCGTTTGTTTTCTTGTGATTAGCCTTCCCTTCGCGAGAACCCTGCCGTCTTTTCCTCTTATGTATCTCCCGCCGCCCTGTGACTGGGACCCCGATGTGCCCGAAAAGCTCTCTTTTTGCCCGCGCATCGATGCCTGTTGGTTGACCATTGCAGCGCCGCTGGGGGATCACATCAGTCGAATGCTGTGCCGCTTTTCTAGCGTCGCACCAACAGGATTTCCAGCCGCCCCGCCGTCTGCAGCCTCCTGAGCACAAGGAGGACAGGAGCCGGGCCGGGGACGGATTTCAAGCTGATGGGATCAAAACCTTAAACCCAACCCCACAGCCTGACGCGGCCTATCCATTGTCTGGAGTCCATCTGGAGTCCGTCTGGCGTTTCTCGTGAAGGGAATACCCAACCCAGTTCCAAGCCTCCAACTGCAGGCTCGTTTCACCAACCCAAGCCTCGCAACCCAACTAATCACGCTGGGTGCCTGGGATGCATCGTGCGTCTCAGGACCTCGTCGGCCAAGGGGTTTCTGTCTGCTTTCGTTCGTTTCCTCCAACCTCCAGCAGGTTGGCTGTATCCCAGCAGTCCTCCGTCCGTTTGCCCGCAAGCACAATACACTCCTTTCCCAACAGTCCGCCCACGGCTCACCACCATGGCCGGACCGCTGAGCGACGGCGCGGGCGTCAGCCCGATCCAGACACCAATCTCCGCCGTTCCCTACACCCCGTCTCCCATTACGCCCACAGGGGGCCGGCCCCGCCTCCACCCCCGGCGGCAGTCCCGCTTCACGGAGGAAGTCATGTCGGCGCGGACGCCGGCAGCCTCGGTCTCGGAGGCGTCCTTCGACCACTGGTATGGGCCGTCGACGGAGAACATCAACGCGACCGCTACGCACGACGACAACAACAATAGCACCACCTTCAATCCCGTGCCCACTCCCCGCCGCATCACCCCACCAAACCCGTCCGGTTGGGACCGTCGGACTTGGATGCGCTCCGTGAACGCCGGCGTGCATGCACTCCCATGTTTAGTGCTGCTGGGGATCATTGGATATGCTCTCCGCGTGCTGCGGGAGGACATGGGGGGTCACATGAGGTAATGTTCCCACAGGCGATACATGTCAAGTAGATGATGTTTCTAACTAGAAGTTGCGTCTCTCAGCATACAAGCCATCATCCTCATCTTCTTTCTCTTCCTGGACGTCATCCTCGACATCATCGTCCTGTCCCAGGCCCGGACGCCATGGCCCACGTGGGGACTAGTGCTAAGATTCGGCTGCGGCCTCACCTACATCACACACTTCCTGCTCTACGTCGGCCTGGGCGGGGTCTTTCCCGCAGGATATACATACTGGGGTCTATCGACCAGCTTGGCGGAACCCCTAGTGTATATCCTCTTGTGCGTTGCAGGGTGAGTCCCATCCCTCCCCACACATCTCCCCCAAACCCCAAGCCACTAACCACCCCGTGTCCCCCCCCCCTCCAGAATATGGAACCTCCTCCACGTCCCCGTCAGCCGGTACCATCTCGGCGGCGGCACCCTCGCACGAACCCGCACCCCCCACCCAGCCGCCAAGCGTCGGCCCTCGACCGCCGCCGCCGCCGCCGCCGCTGGGACCCGTGCAAGCAGCTTCGCCCAGCGCGTATCCGTGGCCGGCACCGAACGCTCGTCCATCAGCCTCACCTGGCGGCGGTGGGTGCGCACGCCGAGTAGTGTGCACCGCAGCCGTGACGATCTGGAGGACCTTGGGAGGGGCGGTGGGATGGTGCGTGGGCCGTCGGCGGATATGACGCTGCGGGAGCAGCCGAGTGAGGAGGAGGAGGAGAAGGAGAAGGAGAAGGGGGGTTCGGAGAGTTTGTCGGGGGTGGTGGTGGAGGGTGGTGGGAGGCGCAAGTCGGAGGGGGGGAGGGGATGGTGGAGGGCGGGAGGGGAGGTGGCGGGAGAGAAAAGGTCAGCGGGAGCTGGATTGGGGGGGCAGGTGATGACGAGGGGTTACGGGGCATTGAAATGTCGTGATGTGTCTTGAAGAATAGTGTGTAATGTCCAGACGAATCGTGTGTTGGTGGTGTCTTGTCCCGGGCTCGCCAAGTTGTGGTGCGCTTGGTGACACGGAGCGGAAAGGAATCAGTCGGTGCACAGCAGGTTCTGTCGTGGTCAAGGACCTGGCTTGCGCCATGCAATGACAGCGTTTTGGGGATCGGTTGGTGGCCGGGACTCCGTGTCTCTGGAAATCAGCGAGTCCGGGACAGACACTAGTACTCCGTATTGGCTCTTTATCTATTCCGGTTGATGGAAACTGCACAACCTATCTCGTCGGGGTTGGGGGACGTGTAGTGGGCTTGGCCCCCGGGGGCTGACAGGGAGGGAGCTTAGCTTCATGCAATGGGTCGGGTAAACACTTACACGAGCGGCCGAACCATACGGATATGTACGTCTTCGGGTCGTGTCCTGCAACTAGACGAGACAAGACGAGGGCGTGACGCGAGGAAAGATATTGATAGAAATGGCGGCGGCCGTAACACACTCTTAGTTCCGCCGTGATTATGTGACGTGGTGTTGGCAGCGGCTGATCTCGTGCGATGCAACGGCCAATCCCAAGTCCGTCTTGCGTGGAGCGGAGGTGGTTTTTAGAGGCGCAGCGGGTCAACTCGACATCGAACCGACATCTACATCCATACTTTGGACGATCCGGGTGCAGGATCAAAAGGCCAAATCGGCCCATTGCCGTGTTGCTGTCCCCTGCGCCCCATTGGCGCCTGGAGAGCCCGACAACGGCAGCTCCGTTTGGGGGTGATTGCTTAATCCTTGCAGCAAACCGGAGCCATGGAATGTCGCTCAGCCCTCCATGGACGACCGGGATGCCTCCCCACCCCCCGAACCAACTCGACCCGGTGGACAGAAACATTGCAAGGTCGAGGCCCCAATTATAGAACAATGCCGTTTGTTTCTCTGCGCCCTCACGTCCACCATGGCGTCTTCTCTCTGACGTAGTTTACGGGCATTCCGCCATGTGACGCTAAAAACAGATGCGGTCGCGGTATAATACCGGACAAGCCCGTCGTGGGCAGTGGTTCGGTCCGGATCTGCGTGTTCGCACCTCAGTCACGCCCAATCCCTAGGACCCCATACCAAGATGCCGGCCATCATGTTCCTTGGCGCCCGGCACACCGAGCCTCCGACGACGAGCAGCAGGCCGGTGTGGATCGTGGCCGCTATCGTCAGCGGCATCATCTTCGTCGGAGCTGCACTCGCCTTCGTCTTCACACGATATGCCAAGCGCCGCCAGTACCTGAGAGTGGGGGAACTCGACCCATACTTGACTCGCCAAGAGCTCTTCAAGAGGCGGAAAATGACAGCAGCCGACCGGTACCGGGAGGAGGAAGAGCGCAGAAGGCACATGATCCGGAAGTCCCTCGCGAGTCGATCCTCGCTGGGGAGCCGAGCCTCTACACATTCTGCGCGGAGTGGATCTTCGGCCGAGACGGTAAATCGGATACACCAGGAAGTCGCCGAGATGGAACGGCGCGAGCCGAGGCTCAAGGACGACTGGAAAGAGTGGGAGGCCCGGGAGCGCCAGGAGCGAACAGTCGGGGGCGGTCGACACCCGGCTGTCGAGGAGGCCGGGGACGTGCCCATCCTCACGATACCCACGCCAGCGAAGCACCGATCCCAGGGCAGATCGATCCTGCCCTCCAGCCCGCCGGCGCCAGCTCGCCACCCCGGCCGACGCTCACCAAGCTGAAGGCGTACGAAAGTCGAAACCCAACAGGAGACCAAATTGTCAAACTCTGCTCGACCGCCATGCTTCTCCGAATCTCGACAACGAGACGAGAACGATCGATACCGGTAGCCTAAAGCGCCGAGTAACAACAGCCGACCGGACGACAGCTGATAAAACTGAAGCCGTTGTCCCCCAATTCCGGGTCTCGGTGTCTCAGTCTGAGTCCACTGCCGAGACTGTGGGTCGGCGGCCCCGCATTCCGAGTCCGCGGCAGTGGTCGGGTCTCGGATCGGAGGTTGTAGATCGGCGCATCCGACGGCGGGAAAGCAAGGCTAGTGTGCACTTGTTGCGTGGGGGCCGTTGAGCACGCAAGGTTCAAACACGCATCGGGAATGCTGCTGGGGTCGAAACCAAGCAGCGACATGGTTAGAATGAATAAACGACTTGCCCAAATGGAAAGACAGGCATGAACGCCTGTCCAAAGACAAAGAAAGTGTGCATAATGCTTTTGTGGACAAGGCCATTGGCTGTGGACAATGCCTTTGGCGAGGCCGCTGCCGCTGCTTTTCGAACTCGATGCGAAATAAGAGTTTCAACTCCGTGAAGAATACCTCTGTTGTGGAAGTTTCGTTGAAGACTCCCGGTGGCGGGGCCGGCCGCTACAAACCGCTGAGTCATCTGCCAACAAAGGGCAATGCAGCGCTTTAAGCAGCGGCGACTTCATGCCATCCACTCTCTCCACAACTCCCTTGTCCTCGCCGCCACTCGCTACCTATCATTTTACGATACCACGAACAACTGCTGCAGCCAACCACGCAGTTGCTACCGGTTGCGACAGCGATCATCTCAATAGCCCCGCGACGACAATCTCCCATTTCCGACTGACCCTGGCCTGTTCTTTGTTCTGAGACGCACACCTCGATTCCCCATCCTGGGTCGCCTCGGACGCCTTCGCTGGTTCCCAGAACAGTCGCTAGAGGTATTGTCTGGGATTCACACGCCCAGTCCCCAGGCACACTAGACTTGCCGCGTCACCGCACGCGCGGCGCTCTTCTCGCGCGGGCCTCCATCTGTTTCCGTAGCCTTCTGCGTCAGCGAGGCTGCAAATCCAATCTGCTCAATTCCACAGAACGCCGGCTTCGCTTTCGCCTGACAACACACCCCACTCGCCTAACGCGGCTGCCAACCATGGCCGACCAGTTCGCTGCCTTCGCCGACAAGGCGGCCAAGGACGCCGAGTTCAGAGAAGACCTCAACAACATTCTCATGTGCCGGGACTGCAAAGAGTACCCGCCGAGACTTGTCGAAGAGTTTTCGTCGGGCGACATGGTCTGCGAATCGTGCGGTCTCGTCGTCAGCGAGCGCATGATTGACACCCGCTCCGAATGGCGCACCTTCTCCAACGACGATCAGGGGAATGACGACCCCTCTCGTGTCGGCGACGGGCCCAACCTGATGATCGACGGCGACCAGCTCCAAACAACGATTGCGTTTGAGGGCAAGAACGCCCGGAATCTGTCGCACCTCCAGAACAAGCTCAACAATGACAAGGCGTCCAAGGCGCTTCTCGCGGCCTACCGCGACATCCAGAGCTTGACCGACAGCATCAACACGGGTACCCAAGTGGCCAACGCCGCCAAGCACATCTACAAACTGGTCGAGGATAACAAGGCCCTCAAGGGCAAGTCCCAAGAGGCCATCATTGCCGGATGCATCTTCATCGCCTGCCGTCAGACTGGAGTGCCGCGGACCTTCCGCGAGATCTACAGCTTGACCAAGGTGTCCAAGAAGGAGATTGGCCGTGTCTTTAAGCAGCTCGAGGCCTTCCTCCAGAAGATGGGCGGCGAGGATGAGATTGCGCAGGCCAGCGCCTATACGCAGACGTACCAGGCCAAGGGCTCCACAAGTGCCGTCGAGCTGTGCGCCCGCTACTGCAGCAACCTCAACTTCCGCAATCCCGTCCATGTCGAGAACGTCGCGCGGAGCCTGGCCGAGAAGGGCACGCAGGTGGCCGATCTGGCGGGCAGATCCCCGCTCTCGGTTGCCGCTGCCTGCATCTACATGGCGTCCTACCTTGTCGGCGAACCCCGCAACTCCAAGGAGATCTCCATTGTGGCCGGGGTCAGCGACGGCACGGTCAAGACGGCATACCGGTATCTCTATTCCGCCAAGGACACACTCTTAACCCAAGAGGCTTTCCCAGACGGTGTGCCCAACTCGGACAAGCTCCCGGTGAATTAGAAATCCGCCTGGAAGGCGACAGACACAGGCAGTCTAGCCGTCGGCGGTTTCTATCCCCGATATGAGAGTCGTCGACAATACTAGGAGCAAGGCTGATTGGGCCGGTTCTATTTCGACAGCGCTCTGTCTTTGTTATCAGATTGCAGCGCCCCGAGGGACAGCGGACCATCCGCCATGGCATTTTGCTGCGGTTCCTCCCCGTACCATGGAGGACCCAGGAGCAGCAGATCTGCCCAGTATCAGTTGGCCACACCCAGCATCGATGCGGCGTGACAGCATAATGGCATCGTTGTGGGATCGGGCAGGGCGGGCGTCTTGCACGAAAATGCAATGACAGCAAAGGGATCCAGCAGATAGTCCCGGGGCCGCGCCTTGCCCAGGTGCTAGGCCCGGACTGGCTCACTCAGGGTCAGGTTCGGGAAGTGGCGAGGCCTCCTCACCCCACCACCCTCAAGGCAGGCTCTCTTGGCCAGGGAACCACAGCGTCGGAGTTACAGCGTTGGGGTTTACGGATTGTGTCGGGCTCTTGCTACACACGGAAGGTGGCATCTTTGAGCTGTGACATGAGACAATGCACAATGCCGTGCTGCATGGCGTGGATCCTTAGCTGCAGACTGGTGAATATGTGAGTGTTGTGATGCAGGTCAGCCCCATGTCGGCACTTATACTGCCTGTAAACATGAGCTTGCCTGTTGATTAAGTACACGAGGGTATGTAAGGAATTAGACCGCTCGTTGTATTCTGAGCTTATGGTGACCATCATATGGTATTCATCTTCCACACCAAAACAACTTCTCTCCCAGCGGCTGAGAAGCACAACCTAGGGCTTCACGAAACCACGGATGTGCTTTACCGTGTGAAGTTGGGTGGATGCTATGCACACTGTGCGGAACTAAGCTTAAAGTTCAGGCGCCGCCTGGCAAACTCCAAAATCACGTCCGGGATCAATCGCGTCGCTGCATCGAGCCCCTCCGTAATACTCCAACCGACTTACAGCCAGCTTTCGCCCCCATCATTGGCGCTGCGACCAACCCGCGAAAGGCGCCGTGACACCACCGCCTACATTTCTCAGGATGCCTTCCCGACGATCTGGCCGCGCAGCTGCAAAGCGCGCCCAACAAGCGTTTGGTACGTTTGCTTTTGCATTCCGCCCTTGGCTTTGTGCACCTTCATTCGCGAATCGCATTGAGGATGATCGCCCCGTTGCAATCTATGAACCCTTCCCTGCTGCTAGCGGTTTCGGTGGGCTCGGTCCAAGCTTTTTACACACACTTCAGCTCCCGCCAATTTCTTCATGGAACCTGTCGCTTGAATGACTGCAGGAGAAACACTTCGCAGTTCTTCCAACCAGTGCGCCTTTCAATGCCCTGGTTTGAATCGGCGCTTTAGAAATTGTGTCGAGTGACAGTTGGGGGACACCAATCAGAAGTCTCCAGAGCCCCAGGCCGAGTGGACACAACCCTCAACCTTTGCGACACCATCAAAGCCATTCACGTTCCCGTACGGAGGCGCTAACAGCATGTCTGCATCGGTAGAGAGCACACCCAAGGCCTTTGACGACATCGACGACGAAGACGAGGCCATGGTCGACGCACCGGACCAGGAGGAGGGCCCGGCGCCGCAGCAAGAGGCAGAGGAGGTGGCCGAGAAGGACGATGCGTCTGTCGCCGAGGAAGAGGTTGCGCCAGAAGAGGATGAAGAATCCGCAAAGTCTCCGACCCCCCCACCCGAGCCTGTCATACGCCGCCGACGGTTGGGACGGCCGCCCAAGAACCGGCCACCCGACTGGGACACACTGCCCATCGAGCCGCCAAATCCCGACGCGCCTCGCCGCCGTGGGAGGGGAGGCTGGCGTGGCCGTGGGGGTCGCAAGGGCCAGCATTTCCAGCCCACGCAGCAGTCGATTGACAAGGACGGCACCGTGTTGGACATTGTGGATGACGAGGTTGCCCTCCCGGAGGATGCTGAGGGCGAGAAGAAGGTCGACAAGCTGGGCAATCTCCAGGACGGCCGCGAGTACCGATGCCGCACCTTCACCGTGGTCGGCCGCGGCGACCGGCTTTACATGCTGTCGACCGAGCCCGCCAGATGCGTCGGGTTCCGGGACTCGTACCTGTTCTTTACCAAGCACAAAAAGCTCTACAAGATCATTGTCAATGACGAAGAAAAGCGCGACATGATCGAGCGCGAAATCATCCCGCACAGCTACAAAGGCCGCTCGATAGGTATCGTGACGGCCCGGTCGGTTTTTCGCGAGTTCGGTGCCCTGATCATTGTCGGCGGCCGTCGCATCCTCGACGACTACGAAGTCGCCAAGGCACGCGAGGATGGCGTCGTCGAGGGCGAGATGGCCGACCCAACCGACGTCTACGACCCAGACAAGCCCTACAACAAGAACCAGTATGTCGCCTGGCACGGCGCCAGCGCGGTCTACCACTCCGGCGGCCCGTCCGTCCCCCAGCAGAACGTCAAGGTCGACACCAAGAAGCGGCGCGTCGCCGTCAACGATGTCAACTGGCAGCTAGAACACGCCCGCGAGGCCAGGTACGTTCCACCCCACCCACCATCCCAGCCCACATCCTAACCCCCCCATCTAGCCAATTCAACAGCATGCTCTCCGCCGTCCGCCGCCAGAACCTCCACGGCGTCTACGACGTCAACACCAACACCATGCACTACCCGCGCATCATGCAGCCCACCCACGCGCGCATCGTGCAGATCCCGGACAGCGCCGCCGACCTGGGCCACCACCACCACCACCACCAGCACTCGGCCGCCTTCCCCCCGCTCAAACCCGCCATCGCCCGCAACTTCCTCGTCATGGACACCCACCTCGAGACGCCGCCCGCCGGCGTCGCCCCCGCAGCATACGACCGGCCGTTCCGCGACGCGGGCAAGGGTGCTGCTGCGGGGACCGAGGCGGTGGCGGCGGAAGCCTCGGCGGAGGAGGAGGATTTCCTGGCGCCGTTTCGTGGCCTGCGCGCCGTGGGGCCGGACATTGTGGACCTGCTGCCGGACGAGTGCCGTGCCGCGTTTGTGGACGCCCGCGCGAAGGAGGGGGCGTGGTTTGCTCGGTGGGGCGACGAGAAGGACGGCATGGCCAGGGGGCGCGTGGTGGTGGATAAGGCGATTGTGCCGTATTCGGTGCTGAGTGGTTGAAAAAGGAAGGGAAAAAAGGGAAGGGGGGAAGGGGTGTTTTTCTGTCTGGGTGTGTACAACCTTTGTTGCGGCCGAAACGCTCGGCCTGTTTCCCTGGACACCGAACCCACGGCGTTGGGGGTTACTTGGGGGAATTGAGGGTTCTTAAGAGTCTGCTGGGTCTTTGGGAAGGGGGGGGGCGGCGTTTACTGGAGCCGGTTGCAGATATTACTTTGTGGCTGGTGCAAGCCGAGGTGAGAGTGGGAGTGGAGGGGATTGTGCTGGTTAGATCCAGGGCGCGTATGGGATAGTGGGATACGATGTTTGTGGCTTTGCGAATGGAAGGGGGGGGGGCTCGGAGGGGGAAAGGTGGATGGCAGTTGCGACAAACTTGATGATGGCACAGCCTGTGATGCCAACGAGCCAACTCGGCATTCTGGTTTAGTAGCAGTGTAACCCGCGGGTTTTGATAAGGCTTAGAGTTTCGGATTACTAGAGCGAGGGCTAATTGTGTATTGAGTTTGGGGAGCGCTGGGGGGGGTGTTACTGTGAGGATCAAACAGTCTTCTGAACATGCCCGAGTTGTTATGTCGTGGTGTTCAACAGTGTCGAGAAAGCGGACTGTATACCGACCCAGTCAGTATCAGATGTAGCGCTTTTTTAACCATGTTTATGTCTCACTTCCTTCTTCTTCATACGGTTTCGTGCTCTGTTTCGTATGTACATCGTATAACCCCCCTTCTATTGTATTTGCATAATCTTTCTTACTTCCTATACTTCTTCACTACTATCTCTCTTTGAAACATCTTGTTTTCTGTGATATATATTATATTTACCTTTCATTTCATTTCCCCCTACCCTCTGTACTGTCATTGCCATTGTATTTGCCTTCCAAGTCCTCAGATCTAACAAGAACCAGTAGTTCTGCAGTTGCCGAAACTAGACACCCCCACCCACGACCACTACATCTGCCACCCCGGGCTTAGCTTGGTTGTGTTCCGCGCCCTTCCCCGTTTTGAGCAGGATGCGCCATTGCATAGCGTCTTCTGATTCAGGAATAGACATCGATCTCCATGCCACGCCAAGTCAGTCTTTCCGCCGACTGTTCGACTCCCTTGACGCTTCCCCGGAGTGCCGGAAGGGTGATACTTTGCATCGTTGGCCAGAGGAAAAGGTCGTGTCAAATCACTTGACCAGGGGTTTACGATACCGTCGTGGCATGTGGGAACAAACAGGCAGCCCTGGAGATGACACCTCGTGGCAAAGGTACCTGGATGCGCATGGGGAAGCTTACGACATCCCAAAGACTCACAGTGGCCATGTCGGCCCAAAAAGGCAGCAGGTTGGATGATAATGCAAATCGCAGGCTTCATCCAGACAGTCAATGATGCCGGAGGCAAAGTCCGAACATGCCACATGAACTACGACCCCCCCCCCCCCCCCATTCGTGCTTTCACAGTCAGGATCGGACGACACCCGTGCGCTTGGCAGCACCACTGTCACAGCCAATGACGACGAGTGCTGGTCATGCAGCAACAGGTAAGCCCGCCCGCCTGGCTGCATCATGGCGGCTGGGCCGGAGGCAAAAAAGGGTGGGTTCTGCCATGGCACTGGCTTCTTGCCATGCTCTGCTCCCGTTCCAAGCAGGGCCGCGGCGGAATGGTACGGTACGGCGGAGGCTGTCGTACATCAGAACCAACCGCGTGTTGATCACGTCGTTAACCCACCCACGAGAGACACTGCTACGGGGTCTGAGGGTGTCTCACGCCAGCCTGTCCTGTTCGGCTGCCCGCAAGCCGTCCGACCCCCCTCTGTCCCCCGCGCCGCTTGATCGGCGCCGAGTAACGAAGGGCCCCACCCACCTGGGCCGGGGTTCGGAGGGGAGATGTGACTGAAGAGCGGTATCGATGATGGATGTCTTTTGCTGGAGGAGGGGAAAGAGGGGCCGCCGGCCAATGTGCGCGAATGCGATATTTGTTTCATGGCCATGACGGAGATCGATTAGCCCCTGCTTAGCCCGGAGGCACATCGGCCCCAGGACCAACGGGGCATGGTCGGCCATCGATGCAATGCAGTCGGGCGAGCCGAGACGGACGACAGCCTGTTGGGGGATGCCGGGTTTGTATCAAGCGCCACAAGAATCTCCAGTATACTACATACAAGTCTCAAGTTGACGATGGAGGCGCGGATACAACCTAGCAGCGTCTAGAGTGTAGTCTGGGTGGAGCCGTGGCGAGGTGTCGAAGCATATCGCTGCATCTCTTGTGCAGTGGGTCGAGAGTGGGAGAAAGGTCGGGAAAAAGGGGAAGCGGAAGATGGAGACCCCGCTCTGGTTGTTTTTCCCCGGGCCGGGCTTGCCTTTGAACAAAAGATTCGCGATGCGATGCGACATCACCCGTGCTTGTTCAGCCCCCCTAATTCCCCGTCTCCCCTCCTCCCCAGCCATCCCGGGGGTTGACCGGCGCGCGCTGTATCCGTAAGAAACGCCGACTGCCGTCTCCGACTTGGGTGATCAGCAGACAGCAGACAGCAGACAGCAGACAGCAGACCGAACGAGGCAGGCAGAAAAGGTCTTCAGAAGAGCGTGCTGCCCTCCTTCCTCGGACCGAGCGGATCAACAAGAAAAGTCCTCCTGCGCATGCGGGGCAAGCCAATTTTTATCGTTTCTCATGCGTTGCAGGCGCGCACCCACAGCCACCGACCGTCAGCGGGAACAGGGGTAAAACGGCCAGTAGATGCGACTTGCGGGAAATCTTCTGCAAGTTGGTTTTTTCCCACTCTCCACGCTTGCTGAACCCTGAAAGAATCATGGAACGGCTCTGCCATGGCAACCCCACCCCAGCGCAAGCGAGTAAGTGAGCGAGCGCGGGTTGCAGCTGGCCGCGCGCGGGGGTGCCGTGCGTCCCTGCCCAACGCCGACTCTAGCCAGCGGGGCGGGCTGGGCCTGATGGCAGCTCGGCGGGCTCCGCTGGGCTGCCCCCGGAGAGTCTCGACCCGAGTGTGCGGAGCAGGGTCCGATCGGTTGCTCTCCGACGTTGCCATGTTTCACGCCTCTTCATCAACAAGACCAATGAGGCACCATGCGCACAGTTTTCGTCCGGCTTTCCCGGTCGATGAGTCGTGAGGATCGATGGTATCCAGACTCCCAGACAAGATGATCGATTTGTGTATTCGTGGCATCTTCATGCCTCCCTCCCCCCCAGCAGCGCGAGTTCACGGCTCAGGAACGGGAGAAGCGACGAGCTCCGACTGGCTGCGGCACCCCGAGTGGTACCTATGTATGCAAGATGCAAGTGCAACCGTTTCGTACCACGGCTTCGCGAGGGTGGTTGACCGCATGAGCCGCTGTATGCTGAAGATCATCGGGGTAGTTGCAATAACGCCGCGTAAGTTTATGTGTACCTTGGACGCACAGACCGAATCCACGACACTGCTGGAGTTGCGTGTGGCCCAGCTCGGATGGACGTGTCCCACACCGCCTGCTTTGCCGGCCGTGGCGGGATCCTGTTTTGGGTGAGAAGTGCGCATTCTCGGCAATCTAGCAACGTCAATTACTCAGCTTCAGCACAGCGGCACCGGGAATCCGGCGAAACATTGCTGAGGCCACAGCCACAGTTTTGTGGAGGTGGATGGAAAGTGGTCTGCAATGGCCAACAGGGTCGTATCGGCCTTTGCTGAGCCAGGCCAACACGTGGCCTGTGAGTGGCTGACTCTGTCACAAGGAGGATCTCGTGAGTCTTGAAATTTTGAAAGGTTGAGTTTTCCGAGTTGACAGCGTTTGGTGGAGCTGATGGATGCGAGTACCTAGGAATCGCAACTTCTCGCCTAAGTAAGTACCGAGGGTAAAATATCCAGAAATTAACGTTACGGAATCGGTTGACAAACCCGCTTGAGCGCTGCATGGACCCTGTCTCCACAAGACGCACAACACCCAACGATGCCCCAGGCGACCTGCTCACTGCGGGGAATGGCGACAATGAGGATGCGGACATTGGCTCTGTCATGTCTGCTACTGGCTATCAGTGCCTGAGGTCAGTCCTGACTCTAACCAATGGCGAGATGTTAGGCCTGTGATTTTTGGCTGGTCCGGGGGCTGGATGCCATCATCTTTCTCAAAGGCCGGCCCGTAGGGGTCTCCCGGCACCACGGTTCCAGTTGGCCCTGACCGCTTCCTTCGCGATTGCGCCGCACGACCGGGGTGTTTCTAGTTGGCCGGCCCCGAGTCTCCGACCACACAGCAGCGGCAGATGACTTCTTCATAGGATCGGTTGGAAACTGATAGCGCCGATGGTGCTGCTGCGAGGCTGGCTGGTCCCTTGCGAGACCATCGCCGCGGTGGCCGCGCCCGTTTCCCAGGTTGACCGGGTTGACCAGGCTGACCGGGAGTTTGGCCCTGACATGGATTATTTTACAGAGTGCTGGGCACGGAGAAATGCGTCGGCCTCGAGTCAACCCTGACATTGTCGGTGATTCCCCAACCACGTCTTGAAAGCACGGGGTTTCACTTGGTGAGGATGACCGTGGCGGCTTGAGTCGAGTTGGGCGACCCGGCCAATCAGCAACATCGCCTCCTCTCTTCCTTTTCCGGCCAGTGTCAGTTGCAGAAGACGGGCCCTCGGGGCCGCAGTCGCACAGGACACAGTAAGCTATGTAAACGACACCCTGGCGTGGTGGCATCGGGACAGACAATTCGAACATACAGAGAGGCAAAGACTCCAGCAGAAGGCCCTTCAACAACGAAAACCTCGTCATCCAATGATATCGCCAATGACTTTCCTATCGGCCCACCATGGACTGAGCGACAGATCGTCTCGAGGTTGTAGTCGCCATCAGTTTCTCGGCACATCATCGACGGAACATCAACCCGACGTGGTGAATGGTCCAAACTCAACCAGCACGACCAATGACATATTTTTGATATTGTGCACGGAATACAGATTACGCGCAGGGTACGGAGTACTCTGTACTTTGTACACTGTCGCAAATCAGCGACAGCTCGGCTGATGAATAGGCTACCAGTCAGCTTTCCCAACCATCCAACGCACTCATGAACGGCTAGACGACAGAGCGAACACCACAATCCGCAGGCAGCTGAGCTCACAATGGTCACGAGACTGCGTGTTTTCGCATCCATGGGAATCCTACCTGTATGTAAACATGCGACGAGGAAGCTGCAGTTCTGATGGCCTGTCCCTCGGAATACGAAAATCGACCGCTCATCGCTTATAACCTAACGGCAGTGGGGTGCCAAAGTGAAATGCTGGCATTCCATCCGGTTCTCTTCCCCTGCACCCTGCTTTCTGCTTGCTGCTTTTGGTTAGCCCGTCCAGAGGCCCAGGGTTGATGACCCACTCCTTGGCGCTTCTTTGACCGCTTGGCAAAACTGGGCCGTCCCAGAGTCAAGTTTTTTTTTTGGAAGGCTCGACCGCGCCGGCGGCCCTGGTCATTTCCGTCATCGTCACCCAAATTTGACGCTGGCTGCCCTGCCTGCAAACTCGGTTGATGGATTTCCATTTCCACTTCACAGTCGGTCTCTTTCACAGGCGAACCACAGCATGCACAACTTTGCCATTTCAGAACCGACTATGCGCATCTGTATTTACTAGCTGCCTGCTGGGAAGTGCTGGATTCGAGCAGACACACGTCAGGTAATACAGATGCGTACGGAGTACGGAGTACCTGGGTATTTAGGTACCTTCCAACCTTCCATCGCTCCCCCTCGAGTGACTTCCTCGGCGGCCGTGCTCCCCAGTCCCCACCGCGCTGGGCCACCCGCGTGAACGACCCACACGCCAGCGCCTGTCTAGCCTGTTCAGGCACCTCGCCCCATCTGCCAATCCACCGGCCACTGACCGCAGCCGTTTCGCACACTGTCGGGCCACTTTGATAACTCCGCGAGCACCCTATTTCCCTTCCTCCTTTCCCGCCTCCCGTTCCTCCTCGCCGTGCTCCCTCCTCCCTCCACGACGACCCTCTCAGAACGCGCCGGGAACCGAACGACCGACGGGCGGCCAAATTCACTTTTGTGTCGTTCACGAAAGGATTAGGATCCTCTCGAACCTTCCTTGACTCGGTCGGAAAGGGGAAACGGTTTCTGCTCGGCAACGGTTTTCGCTTGGACTTCTCGACCGCCGGCACAAACCGGAGGATACCCTACCTCAGCATCAGCAAGGAATTGCGTGGTCTTTGTCAATTCATACCAGGTTCGTATCTGTTTTCCCTCCAACGCCTAGCACTGTCTTATTCCCCAACTGCGTCGGGTTCTCACGGGAGACTGGTGTGCTGGCTTGTGTGCTTGGCTGCCGGTGTTGTTTTGATCCGCTCAACCCTTGCTCGGCGACGCGATCTCGACTTGCAAGAATCCGACTCCTGTGTCCCAATACCCTCTCGGCTCACGGCCTACCGGCGTTCTCTCTTGGGCTGGGCAGCTACCGATCTCGGGATGCACTCTGCCAACAACTTTGACACTTCCACATGGCACATGGTGGTGGACGATCTTTTGGCTTGGTTTTTCTCCAGTCACACATAAGGCTTCCTTTGGCTAACCAGACTCGGCCAACAGTGCTTTACGTTCCTTTTCAGTTTCTCTTAATTCGTTCGCCACTGTTCGGCCCGACAACAAGCCTCCCGGACAAGGCCATTGTTTCGACAACCAGCAAAGCAGTCCAGGACTGCTGTTGTGTTCACCCGCCGACTTCACAGCCGGGAAGAAAGCGAGTCCCCGGACTTAAGACGAACCCCATCCAGTGTAGCTCGGGAAATCTACACTCTATGGCTCAAACGTCTCAATAGATCTCGATCCTCCCGTCCTTCGAGATCCCCCGACTCTTCGACTCTGGAACTATCTGGCCCGACGTGGTGATATCCGCTCAGTCCGTCCTTTTCCAGCCGCTCGAAGCAGCTCGACTCTCCCCATTTCCCCAATATCCGCACTTGATCCAGACGCCAACATGCCTGGAGGCGTTTGTGCCGTGCTCGACTATGAAGTCGAGCTCATGGCCGACTATGTTTCTGAGATGGCGACCCGAGTTGTCCTGCCCCAGAGCCTTGTCAACCCGGCCTTCCGCAAGTTTGTCGCGCAAATCTTGACTTCGACGCGCCTTCCAAGCACCACGATCCTCCTCGGCATGAACTACCTGGCGAAGCGTGTCAACATGATGCATGCTGCAGGCCAAAAGAACCACACCGAGGGTCAGATTTGGCGCATGCTCACGGTCGCTTTGCTCCTCGGCAGCAAGTTTCTGGACGACAATACCTTTCAGAACAAGTCTTGGTCCGAGGTCAGCGGTATCGCGGTCCAGGAACTCAACACTCTGGAATATGAGTGGCTAGGCGAGATCCAGTGGTGCCTCTACGTCCACTTGGACGAGAGCAAGGACTACCAGGCTTGGTTGTCAAACTGGAAGGAGTGGAAGGAGACCAAGAAGAGGGAGCGCCAGGCAAGCCGCGAGCGCTTGGCCGGCTTGGTGTCGCCCGTCGAGCCTGACATGGGCCGATCCCGTGCTCAGCACTTGTACTCGGCCTGGCACCAGCAACAAGTGGCCGAGTACGAACGTCTCTCGAGCACCAAGCGCAGCCAAGCGCCGCCCGTGGCAGCCCATTTCCGCCACGACCCATCAACGTGGGCTTACCAACCCGCCTGGTCGCAGCAGGCTCCGTTGACCCCTCCGGATTCTGGCTATGGCACACCCGAGTACGCAAACTCGACTGCTTTGGTAAATTCCAATTACATGGAATACTTCGCAGGCGCGCTTCTCGGCAACGACAATACGTCAAGGCAGTATCCGCAGCACCACCCGTACAACGCTTTTCGCCCCGCCGGTCATTCGTCCCACAACACTGCCAAATCTGGTTCCTACCATCCTTATGGTTACAACATCTGGCACCCGAGGGTGGCTGGTTGCAACTGCGCCGGCTGCCCACCCAACCAGTCAGGATACTTCAATGGTCATGCGTATGGCCAGCCAGTGGTTGGATGAGCCCGCCGCTCTCCGTCATGCGTTACGGGTTGATGAAACGATCGGCGCGTTTTAGTCCGCCTGTTGGAGCTTTTTAGGAGGTGCGGTTCCCTGCCTTCCGTTGCATCGTCGGCCGGACGCAGGTTTCATTCCAGGCCCATCGGAGTTTCGATACATTTGCATTCAGATACCCCGAGCGACCGCATTTGGTGGACAACCACGATTGACAGGAAAGTCATCGTCTCCCTCTTCGCCCTCGCCGCCGATTACACGCTTTGCCTCCCGCGTCGCTCCTGGGGCACAGCTAATGGACAAGGCTTGCGAGGCGATCAAGGGCGACATCAGTGTGTTGTCCGTTCTGGCCCTTTTCGGTGCCTGTCGTCCTCGACTAATGAGATTCTTCCTTCGGTATACGGTCAATACCACTACATACATCGGCGTTTTGGATTTGTTTATCCCCTGTTTTTTCTTTCTTTCCTGCTTTGATCGATAGATTCAGCGAAAAAGCCTTTTCTCCAGCATCTGCACGAAACTTTCGCCATTCCGCCGAACGCCGAACAAAGCAGCCTTGGCGTTCGACAGCAAGGATGAGGGCTGGGCTTGAAGACAGAGGGTCTCTAGCCCTTGTCCTTGTCGGCGCGAAAAGAATCGGGCGGAACTTTTCTTAATTACCTTGCCGAGAGTCCACCAAGGCGTTTTCCCGGACCGACATGCGGCATGGTGCCAATTCAGAAGGGGTCATATGGCACTGTTTTTTTTTTCTTTTTCATCACAAAAGTTTGCTGGATTCGCGAGAGTACATATCTGGTGCTATTTCATGGGGCTAATGGGATTGGGGCATAGGGTTGAAAAGTTGGACTTGCGGTGGCCCCAAGAGTATTTTCTTTTTTGTCTGGTCAAAAGGTTCACATGGAGGCATGCTTTCTTTTCTGGGTCGTTGGGTTTCGTCTGTCTAATTCTTTTGTTTTCTTCTACATCAGCTGGCGGTCGTCCAGTGACCCGAGTTCAATCGGACGCCCGATGGCCGGAGGCCCGGCAATGGGCGCGGAGACGTCGCCGGCAGGCCAGCTTGTTTTCTTCTTCTTCCGCTTTTCTTTTTCAGATCCGGCGCGATTAGAACGGTTTCATTTGGGTCAAGGATTCAAAGTAGAGGGGATGGTTGGGGAGTGAGCAGCAGACGACTTTTTTCTTTCTACATGTCGCTGTTTCAGAAGCTTTGGGGGAGGCAATTGCCAAGCGGAGGGAGGGTGTTTATTGGTTTCCTACAACCACTCAAGATTACGACTTCACGAGGTTGCGGAAATATGGGGAAAGGGCGATGACTTGAGACTAGGATGCGAGGGACAAAGGTTTAGGGGAGAGGCGAACGTGGAAGCGGAGCGGTTGAGCCGAGTGGGCTTGCTCTAGGGGGGATGTCGCAGACCTGGGCTTTTGGGACCAGCGTCTTGACGTATATGTATCTGTTAGGAAACCCGGCCGGTGCTGTTGCACTCGGCCTTGGCCATAGGGCCAGCAATGATAAAATACAAAAACCCAAAATCAACGAGTTCAAACTACGGATAGAATTAGCCACATTTTCTCCTTGCATCCCTTCCAGTTCCACACCCTTGCCATTGCTGTGCTTCTGGCACCTGCCCACAGCTGCTGACGGTTCTCAGGTTGTCTCGACGACTCTGGTCTGCTTCTCGTGCACGGCTCACATTCATCACTCTGTGTGCTTGATACACGGGTTGAGTATAGTTCACCACTCACTCAACGCCCTATCCTGGGGTCTCAATCCGCAACTCTGCAGCCCCTTCATCCTCAACACTCGACACTTGAGGCCATCATCTGCCGACACAACCACCCACCAACCACACCATCACCGCATCAAACCCCCAAACAAACATGTCTTCTCGCTTCATCTCCGCCGGCGCCATCGACCCCGTCACAGGCCACGCCGCGCCCACCACAACCCCACCAGCACCCGCACCAGCACCAGCACCAGCAACAGACACCGCCACAGCACCACCAGCCCAGACAGCAAAACAGCACCAGTGGGCCGCCGCCACCGCCCAGCTCGAGGCCGACCGCCGCCAGCGCGAGGAGCAGCGCAGACGCGCCCTCGACGGCGGCGCCGACAAGTCGCTGTACGAGGTCCTGCAGGCCAACAAGGCCGCCAAGCAGGCCGCGTTCGACGAGGCGCACCGCCTGCGGAACCAGTTCCGCGCGCTGGACGATGATGAGGTTGGGTTTCTGGAGGAGGTGCGGGAGCGCAGGGCGCGGGAGGAGGCCGAGGTGCGGAGGGAGGTGGAGCGGGGGCTGGCCGGGTTTCGGAGGGCGGCGGGGATGCGGGGTGGGGGTGGGGTTGGGGTTGGGGCTGGGGATGGCGGTGGGGATGGGGATGGGGGGGATGGGATGGGAGAGGATGGTGATGGGGATGGGGATTGGGGGTTTGGTGCGGGGTTGAGGAGGAAGAGGAGTCGGGCTGGGGAGGGGGGCGGGAGGAAGAGGGTGAGGGGGCTGGGGATTGTGAAGCGGAAGGAGTCGGTTGGGGAAGGGGAGGGGAATGGGAAGGTTGAGGACGAAAAGGCCGTTGTTGACGAGGGTGGGGTTGGGAAGGGGAAGGGGACGGCGTCGGTTGCGGCTGGCAAGGAGGCGCCAGAAGAGGGGATGGCAAACGCGACAACACCAAGACCAGCAGGGCCGCCGACACCAGCCGCCAGCTCAGTAAAGCCCGGCGGCTTGCTCGTCGACTATGGATCCGATTCTGACTAAAACGACCGCTCCATAACCACAGGTTGGATGCCGACGATGTCTGCAAGCATACGGGGAGTCTCAGTATGCATGCAACAAGCCGACGCCGCCTTTGCTCTGCCCCCCTAGTCTCTAAAAATATACATCTATATCCTACAATATAGGCCAACAGACAGCTACGCACTGTGATACTCCCAACATGGCAGACAAGATCGGCCTACTCATCATACACGTACGGCCCTCACTCAACATCCTCATCCTCCAACGGCGTCAACTTCTTCTTCTCAAACGCCGCGCTCACCCCCCACTGATACAGATGCCGCAGCTTCCCCTTGATCCACCCCTCGACCTCCTCCTCAGGCACGACAATCCTGCTCGCCCGCGCCTCGTCCTCGGGCGAGAGCTCGAAGCGGCGCATGCGCTCGGCGATGCGCGGGTCCATGACGATGGGCTTGGCGCGCACGCGCTCGGGGATCTCGGCGGCGGCGGCGCTGGCGGGGTCGTCCTCCTTCCAGACCGACTTGAGCCAGTCCTTTTCTTCCCAGGCCAGCTCCTGTTGCTGCTCGTACTGCGGTTCGTCGGCCGTTGTCGGGCTGGCATCGGAGGCCGGGGCGAGCGTGTGGAACTCGCGGTAGGTGCAGAGGCAGACGGCGGCGACTTCGCGGCCGATCTCGTCGGCGACCTTGCGCCGGTTGAAGAAGCGGTAGAGGCGGGTCGGGGTGTTGAGGAAACCGAGGAGGTGGGGCTCGCGGATGGGTGCCGCGGGGTTGAATTCGCCGGGGGTGCGGTCGGGGAGGGTTTCGGAGGAGTAGTCGGCCGTGGTGTTGTGGGGTTTTGGTTGGGCCGGCCTCTTGGGCTTCTTTTCCTCCTCTGCGGGCTTGTCCTCGGCTGGCTTGTCTTCCGCAGGCTTGTCTTCTGCCGGGGCCTCTAGCGCGGGAAGCGGTTCTGGTTCGGCGGGGGGGGCAAGGGGTCCGAGCCAGCCCTCGTGCACGCCTCTTAGGTACTCCTTCCATGTGTGCCGGCCGATGACGACGTCGCCGCGGACACCGTCGTACTCCTGGATCCCCCTTTCCTTACGGAACAAGTCGATGATCTCGTCCTTGGTCGGCTCCTTGGCCGGGTCCAACTCGGCGTCGCCGTCCCAGCTCCGGCGGAGCCTGCGCACCCGCTCGGCGACGTAGGCCCGCACATCGCCCTCTCGCCGCCCTTGTACAAACTCCCAGTCCAGACCGCTGGCGGCCAGAATCGGCTTGACATACTCGGTGTAGTGATCCTGCGCAATGCGCAGACTGTCACCAGGAGGGGCGGATAGGTAGATGGTGAGCTTCCGCGGTTGCGCAAGACCGAGCATGTCGGGCACGGGCTGTTTGGACAGGTGCTCTACTACATGGGACCATTTCGCAATCGCCCTCTTCTTCTCGCGCTTGTCGTAGACGATCCCTGCGGTTATGGCGGTCGAGATGGTCCAGAATATGATCCAGTTCCGAGACGGGAGCTTGCGCGGGAGAGCGGGGAGGCCGAGCATGCGCAGGGCCTGGTTGCGAGGCGGTGCTGCTTTCGGTGCTACTTTCGGGGCCTATATGTTGACATTGTCAGGAGGAGACGAAGGGTCATGGCTTGGAAATTTCATACAGCATCGGCTGCCGGCGGCGGCGGGGGTGGTGTCGGTTCGGCCATGGCGGTTGTGGTGTTGTGATGTCGTTCTGGAGCTTGGGAGTCCTTGCTCGGAGATTGGGCAGCGCGACCAACACCTATACGTTGCTACAGCCTGGCGGGCTTCGTCTGGGGTCCACAGGCAGCTCGGTAGGCCTCAATTACCACGCTGGGGATGCTGGCTGCTAAAAGTAGGGTATAATTGTCTGATGCTTGTCGCTGGAATCAACAGCCGTTCGCGCGGAGGGTCTCAGCAAATTTCCAGGCCTTTGTTATCGCGATAAGCTGAGCAGCTGTGCACGGACCTTGCACATGCGATAACGCGACCTCGACCCAAGAGATTTGACTTGCGCTTTGGTACGTCTTGGGAGCTATCCTGGTTCATACATGAAGTTCAGTCTCCAGACCGTCGTTGGGCTGTGACACGTAGCCCACCATCAACATGTACGTCTGACAGTTTGCCTGGACAAGCCGAGGTACCCATGGACTATGGAGCTATGGAAGAAGAACAGTGAGGAAGACAAGGTATCCACACAGTGTCTCTTGAATCTTGATTGCATGCAACACACCTCGTCCGACGCTTGAACTGGAAAGGTGTTTGGGGACATGCCGAGCACTTATCAACTGGAGATATATTCTGCTCAAAATCGTTGGAAGCGTAGGTAGGGTAGGGTACGGGCTAGATAACCAACATGACCGGCCGGGAGACAGGGAAGACGACAAATACGACGGTGGATGTTGTTTCGAAGGCCAATTGCGAATCCACTGGGACTTCAAGGTGGAACTGGGAAGCCACTCCACCTGGCAGGAGCCACGGAGCCTAGACACACCTCCATGGCCTGTACTGGCCAACCACAGCGCGCAAGTTTGGAGAACTCCATCCTGCCAGTCTCGCAGTGTTGATTCCACTGCTGTTGTGTTGCTCAACAGTGCTCGCTCGCGTCTCGCGGCCTTACCCCTCTTTCTGGCATCCCCCTTTAGCTGCCACCGAGCTGCCATCTTCTGTGAAACACCGCACAATCGTCCGACATCCATTCACTGTTACTCGTCCGACGTTGATCGAGTGCACTTTGCAGTCGCAGCCCCTGCCCCACCATCCAGTCGCTGCCAGTTGACTTGTCACCCCCCCTGGGGCCCGACACGCCTCGACCCCCGCAGAGCCCCTGTCCCGACGAAAAGCAGGGACCCTTCAATCTGCGACTCCTCTCCCTGCACACCTGCACAGCACCCACCGACAGCTCGACTTTACCCCTTGACATCTGCAGCCTGCCCGCCCGAGTCTGCAAGCCACAAGCTACGCTCCTAACAAGTCAATTGTGCGCCGTGGACAACTGGCAACACGCAGCACAGAAGCTGGGGCACGCCGTCAGAGACCGCCAAGATGGACAACCAGGGCAACCGCTTGTACCTAAACTTCGGGAACAACGAGCGGAACATACCTGCTCCCGACCGCACATATCCCACTACGCCATCGACCTTCCCGCAGCCCGTCTTCCAGGGCGGCCAGCCAGCAAACCCCGCCGCCGGTGTCCAGCAGCCCCAGACCTACCAGCAAGGCTATGCGCCCCAGAACTACTACCAGCAGCAGCAGCAGCAGCAGCAGCAGCCGCCGCCGCAGCAGTACGGCGGCCAGTACTCTTCACAGCTCGCCGCCCAAGCTGCCGACTACAGTTCTGCCGGTCAGGGCTATGGCCAGGCTCGGTCGACTACTCCCGGCGCCAACAATGACCCCAACACCGGGCTCGCCCACCAGTTCTCCCACCAGAACCTCGGCGGCGGTGCTGCCAGGTCCCCTTATGCCGCTCGCGGCACCCCTCCCGGCCAGCGCCCCCGAACTGCCGGCGCCCAGGGCCAGCAGCCCGGTTACGCGGGCTACGTGAGCACGCCGCCGATGCCCACCCAAACACCCCAGCTCGAATTCGCTCCGGCTCCTGAGCGGAACCCCGACAAGTATGGCCCGAACGCGAACAACAACCAGAAGAAGTGCTCGCAGCTGGCGTCCGACTTCTTCAAGGACAGCGTCAAGCGGGCCCGCGAGCGCAACCAGAGGTAAGTCATGCCGTGTCTGTCTTAGTAACTCTGCGCTGACAATGTGCGACTCCAGACAGAGCGAGATGGAGCAAAAGTTGTCCGAGACCACCGACCCTCGACGCCGGGAATCGATCTGGGCCAGCGGAGGCCGAAGGGAGGGCTCCTACCTGCGGTTCCTGAGAACGAAGGACAAGCCGGAGAACTACAACACCATCAAGATTATCGGCAAGGGCGCTTTCGGCGAGGTGAAGCTCGTGCAGAAAAAGGCGGACGGAAAGGTCTATGCCATGAAGTCCCTGATCAAGACGGAAATGTTCAAGAAAGACCAGCTCGCCCACGTTCGCGCCGAGCGTGATATCCTTGCCGAGTCCGACAGCCCATGGGTCGTCAAGCTGTACACGACCTTCCAGGACACCAACTTCCTGTACATGCTCATGGAGTTCTTGCCTGGCGGAGATCTCATGACCATGCTGATCAAGTACGAGATCTTCTCGGAGGATATCACCCGGTTCTATATTGCCGAGATTGTGCTGGCTATCGAAGCAGTCCATAAGTTGGGCTTCATCCATAGGTGGGTGACCGTGTGCCTGTCGCAGGCGTGATATTTCAAGCTAACAAGGCGGCAGAGATATCAAACCAGACAACATTCTCCTCGACCGGGGCGGCCACGTCAAGCTGACGGATTTCGGCCTGTCGACCGGCTTCCACAAGCTGCACGACAACAACTACTACCAGCAGCTCCTCCAGGGAAAGTCCAACAAGCCGCGCGACAACCGCAACTCGATCGCCATCGACCAGATCAACCTGACGGTCAGCAACCGGTCCCAGATCAACGACTGGCGGCGCTCGAGGCGGCTGATGGCCTACTCGACCGTCGGAACCCCCGACTACATCGCGCCCGAGATCTTCACCGGGCACGGCTACTCGTTCGACTGCGACTGGTGGTCGCTGGGCACCATCATGTTCGAGTGCCTGGTCGGCTGGCCCCCGTTCTGCGCCGAGGACAGCCACGACACGTACCGCAAGATTGTCAATTGGCGCCAGTCGCTCTACTTCCCCGACGACATCCAGCTCGGCGTCGAGGCTGAGAATCTGATCCGGAGGTGAGAACCCCCGTCCCCTCCCGTCCCCTCCCGTCCCCATACTATATCTCAACCCCTTCTTCCCCTTTACTCACAATCTCCCCAGCCTAATCTGCAACACGGAGAACCGCCTCGGCCGCGGCGGCGCGCACGAGATCAAGGCCCACCATTTCTTCCGCGGCGTCGAGTTCGACAGCCTGCGGCGCATCCGGGCGCCTTTTGAGCCGCGCCTCACGTCGAACATCGATACCACGTACTTCCCGACCGACGAGATCGACCAGACGGACAACGCGACCATGCTCAAGGCCGCGCAGGCCAGGAACCCCGTGGCGCCTGAGGAGAGCCCCGAGATGAGCTTGCCGTTTATTGGGTATACGTTTAAGCGGTTTGATAACAACTTCCGGTGAACGGGGGTGTGATGGGATTGGGTACATGTTGGACGGACGATGTGTAGTGAGGGGGGTGGGTGCTAGAGGGCTGGCAGTGTGGAGTGGTGGGCAGGGTATATGTCTCATACTTCGGATGTGAATCACCAATGCAACGGCCAGTCTTGAAGGTGGACACATGCCTGTGTCTGGATATATTATGCCTTGATTCAGCCGCTGACTTAAAAATCCTCCATCTATCGAGAGGTCGTTCCGCTAGCCGAATCGTTAGCCGTGATGGAAGATACGATGTCCGGTTGTTGTGACCTTACAGCCCTCTCCTTTGTTTCATGGTCGCCGATACTGTCTCCACGCGCCCGTCCGCTGTTGATCAAGGCAAGTCCGTCGTATCGGGGGCGTAGACCGGAAATTCGAGCATCCGAGTCGTTTTCAGCGGACGACGGCGTTCGGGTGTCATTGTGCCTCTCGGCAACCCATCCCCCTTCGCCTGTCCCAGCCCCTATTACATCCCTGGCGCGCGGTCCCTTCTTTACGTCGGCGTATCGTACCGGCCCGTCATAGGGCAGCTGCGCTGATTGCCGTGTGCATCTTGGTCCAACCGGCAGTTCACCGCCTCCCCGTCAACCCCGGCGCGGCATTGAACCGCTCCTCGCGCTCCGTCATGAACATGATCTGCACCCAGTACTCCTTGGCATCGGGATCCCAAAACTCAAACTGCTTGCCCTCGCGCTTGTCCAGCTCGCGCGCGGGGATCTTGAAGCCGCACGTCTCGTACGGCTCGGCCGCCACGAGCAGGTACTGGAAGTTGCGGTCGGGCTCCTCCACGTGCTGCGTGAAGGCGCTCATGACCTGCCACTTGGGCGCCACCCCGCCGCCGATGTCCGGGTACTGCAGCTGGAACAGCAGGCCCTGCTGCCGCGTGATCGGATCCCGCACCTTGGTGATCTTGTACCCGGGCCGCCCGATCTTGATCACGTTGCGCCGCGGCCCGCCCGCCCCGAGCCCCAGCGCCGCGAACCCGGCCCCGACCACCCCGAGCGGCAGGCCCGTCTGCGGGTCCACCTCGCCCTTGCCCTCCTTTTGCTCGCGCGCCGCGCGCCGCGCGAGGTTGGTCTGGTGCTTCTTGCCCTGCGTGTGCGCGAGGTACGAGCCGTCGTTCTGGTGCACCGTCAGGCAGAGGCGGCACTCGAACGAGCCGAGGTGGTTCTTGAAGATGTACGGGTCCTTGTCGAGGTCGATCTGCTCGAGCGCGAGCTTCCGGAGGCGCTCGCGGCGGTCGGCGTTGGTGGCGCTGTGCGAGGCGACGCCGCCGCCGCCGAACTTGGAGCCCGCGCGGTTTTGGTAGTCCATTGTGATGGCCTGGTGGTGATGGGGATGGTATTGGGTGTTGGTTGTGATGTGGTGATGTTTGGGAGGTTTTGGCGCGCAAGAGGCGAGGCGAGGAGGTTCACAAAAAGTCGCGGCGGTCGGTCGCAGCTGGCAGGAGTGGGGCCTGGTTGCGTCCATAAACCGTAATCTGTACATATTACATACATCCACTATATTTATACCAAACGTCTTATCTCGGCACCTGTCCGACACACACTTCTGTGGCAGCGCACATTCGGTTTCATTGCAATTTAACCCGTGTTGCGCGTTTCTACAGCCCTTGCCGACTACCCAGCACAATTTGTACGAAATGGCTGCCTCGCGGGAACTGGTGTCGGGCAGAATCAGTGGATTCCGCTGATCCTAACCCGAAAACCAGCGCGAGCAATGCTGGTTGTGGGGGCTTTCGGCGCCTTGGTACGGAGTATTACACCACTGCCTACCTAGCCAAGACACGCAATTGCTGTTAGCCAGCTCTCATCCACCATTTGGATATTTACCCACCTAGCCCACCGTTTTGTCTCAATCATCACCTTCTTCGGCTTCTTTGAAACTTTCCCATCATGTGTGGGGCGCTCAGCGTGTCTCGCCGGCTTCTGCGCCCGGGACTCGGACTCGCGCGGCGGACGGGTGGGTTCCGGCCGGCCGAGGGTCGGTGGTTCACGGCTTCGGCAGTGGCGGCGGCCGGGTCACTCCCGCTTGAGGGGTACCGGGTGCTTGACATGACGAGGGTTCTTGCTGGGGTGAGACACCGCGCGGGCAATCGAGCGCCGATTCGGAGACTGACAGTTCATGTGCAGCCTTATTGCACGCAGATTCTGGGTGATCTGGGGTAGGCGGTTCGACCCTCGATGGGCAATCATGCTGTTGACACCCCTCTAGTGCCGAGGTGATCAAAATCGAGCACCCGGTCAGGGGCGACGACACCCGCGCCTGGGGGCCCCCCTATGCCACATATAAAACCGGCTCATCACAGGAGGGCCCCGGCGAGTCAGCGTACTTTCTGGGGGTAATCAACTCATCTCTGGAAATGGGTAGCCACCATCGGCCTGCTGACCCTTGCTCCAGGTGAACCGCAACAAAAAGTCACTCGCGCTGTCTTTCCAGGACCCAGCCGGAGTTGAGATCCTCCACAAGCTGGCGGCCAAGTGCGATATTCTCGTGGAGAACTACATCCCCGGAGCGCTTGCAAAGTACGGCCTCGACTTTGCGACGATCCACAAGATCAACCCGGCTCTCATCTATGCGTCGATCACGGGGTACGGCCAGACCGGGCCGTACTCGCAGCGTGCCGGCTACGACGTGATGGTGGAAGCCGAGTTTGGCCTGATGCACATCACCGGCTCGCGGGATGGCCCGCCGGTCAAGGTTGGCGTCGCCGTGACGGACCTGACCACGGGCCTGTACACGAGCAACAGCATCATGGCCGCGCTGCTGGGGCGCGCAAAGACGGGGAAGGGACAGCACATTGACGCGGCGCTGAGCGACTGCCAGACGGTCACGCTGGCCAACATTGCGAGCAGCTGCCTGATCAGCGGGGAGAAGGACACTGGCCGGTGGGGGACAGCTCACCGTAGGTCTCGCCCGTTTTGCTTCTGGCCACGCCTGCTAACAGCTGTAGCGTCCATCGTCCCCTACAGGGCCTTCAAGACCAAGGACGGCGACGTGCTATTTGGCGGAGGAAACGACCGACTCTGGGGCATCCTCTGCGACGGGCTGGGTCGCCCCGAATGGAAGGAGGACTCGAAGTTCAAGGTCAACGCATCCCGTGTGGCCCATCGCGACGAGCTGGAAGCCGAGATCGAGAAGATCACGGTAACCAAGACAACGCAGCAGTGGCTTGAACTGTTCGAGGGCAAGGGCATGCCCTACGCAGCCATCAACGATGTGCTGGGGGCGCTGACACACGAGCACACCACGGCCCGGAACATGGTTGTCGAGGTCGAGCACGGCGAATGCGGGCCGGTGAAGCTGGTCAACACGCCCATCAAGTACTCGGAAAGCGAGCCGAGGATCCGGAGCGCCCCGCCGACATTGGGACAGCACACGGACGAGGTCCTGCGCGAGCATCTGGGCATGTCAGATGTCCAAATACAGCAGCTGAGGGAGAGGGGAGTTGTTGGGTAGCAAAAGAACAGCAATTCTAGAATTTCCTAGAGGAGTGACGAACCGAGCACGGGGCGCACGGCACGCAATAGTACTCGGCTGTCATCCGATGGTGTGCTACAGGGTTAGGGTCGACAGACTCGACACGTGAGTCTCACGTGAGTTTCAGGGAACAAGACTCCTTTGCCATGGCCAATCTTCGGATGACTTTGGTCCTGGAAAATACTTGTGACAATAGCGACACCTGACGCAACAGCAATCTGCGATTAGGCCATTGCCAGTAACCTGGAGCAGCACTGCTGATACTAACATTAGATGTTCTTCAGCAAGTAGCCTTCTATCCGTACTTCGGGTTCAAAGTCTGGAGTCTGGACTTGGGCAATGGAAGCCTCAGACGAGCACGGCCGCCAGGGAAAAGCGACCGAAAATGGCCCGCCCGAACCTGCGCCGGACCCCGCTCCGTCCCCCAGCTCCATTCCCGGCGCCAAGCCCGTCCAAGCCCCCGCCGCGTCCTTCTCGGCCACTCGGCCTCTCTACATCCCGCAGTTTACGGCAGCCACGCAGATGATTCTGAAGCGGATGAAGGGCGAGCCGAGCAGTCTCAGCGCGGCGCTGTCACAGGCATCCCGCTCGCCATCTGTCACGGCCAGCATCCCGTCCGCGGCCTATGAGGATGTGAAGCGGCGGCTGGTCATGGGCATGAACACGTCAACCCAAATGACTATGCAGATGCCGGCTGTATCAGCCCCGCGGCCTTCGCCTCCCGCGCCCCCACCACTAGCTACCGCCCCAAAGTCAGCAAGCAGCACAGCCGGTATGAGCGCCATCAGGAAGGTCACGGCTGGGTTGACGGGGATATCCCGGAACACCATCAAGGGCTCAGCGATCAAGGTCGTCACGACCGAAACCAAGATCAAGAAGGTGAAGCCGCCTGCCCCACCGCGCGGCGGCGGCGGCGGCGGCGGCGGCGGCATCAAGCGGAAACGCACAAAGACCCAGGACGACGACGACGACGCGAGCAGCACCTCCAGCCTCGCTGACGAGTCCGAGCCCGAGCCCCCCGCCGAGCGCGCCACCCCAACCGCCCCCCCAACCACCACCAAGTCCGGCCGGCACGTCCTGAAACCCACCGCATACAACCCGGCCGCCATGGACGCGGCCAGCAAGAAGCGCCCGCACTACGGCAAGCGCACGGCCGAGCAGGCCCTCTGCAAAAAGTGCACGCGGATGCACAGCCCCACAACCAACCAGATGGTCTTCTGCGACGGCTGCAACGAGGGCTGGCACCAGCTGTGCCACGAGCCCTGGATCCACGACGACGTCGTGCGCGACCAAGCACGCGCCTGGTTCTGCCGCGCCTGCGACGACAAGAAGCGCGACCACGACGCCCAACACCACCACCACCACCACCCGCAGCGCACCACCACCAGCAAGCGCCAGAAACTCGACCCCCCCCGGGCCCGCGAGAGCTGGGCCTCCCGCGCGGCGCACCAGAAGCGCGCCTACCTGTCGACGCTGCCGCAGCAGGCCCTGGTGGCCCTGCTGATGGACTGTCTAGAGCGGCACCCGGACCTGCCGCTCTTCCCCGCCGACAGCAGCAGCGCGCCGCGCTCGCTGTTCGCGGGCGCCACCACCGAGGGCCTGTTCCCGCGCGCCGACGCCCACCCGACGGGGCAGATCAACTTTGTGCGCAAGGTCGCGGGCGCGGTGGGGAAGGCCGGGGTGGGCAGGGGGCGCGCTGGTGGTGGTGGTGGTGGTGGTGGTGGTGGTGGTGGTGCCGGGGGAAAGAAGGAGGATAGCTTGGAGAGGGGCGCTGTCGGCGGGGAGGAGGACGGGGACGAGTTTGATCCGCTGGCGCCGCTGTGGCCGCGCGCGGGGATGGGCTTGTATAGTCGGCTGCCGCCGGACACGGGGGATCGGGAGAGGCTGGCGGACGAGGGGGACTTTGAGGCGTTTAGCGGGATTGTGTATGACGAGAGGGGGAGGAAGGTGGAGGAGAATGGGATGGGGGTGTGAGAGGATTGGGGGGGGATGTTGCGTGTTGTGTGTGTGTTTGCTGTCTGGTGATGTCCGTGGGTGTGTCTCTGTGCTTTGGTAAAGGATTCTGTTCCTGTATTTGCTTTGGTCAAGTAACAGTTGTTTACCCTCTAGGACTGCCCACGGTATGGTCGCGGCTAAGTGTGTACTGTATCGCGACTCAATCATGACCCTGTCACTTTGGTAACCCCATCTACATCAAGCAGGCAGGAGGACAATCAATTCGAAGGGGGTGGGGTGGGGTAGGATGGGGAGGCTAAGGGGGATGACAGACAGCGGCTGAGAAGTCTGGCTTGGTCTTGGAGGCTCACAGTGCAATTGGTAGGGGCAAAGTGAGGCTCAATATTGATGATGATGATGCTCATGGAGAGGGAGAAAGAGAAGCCAGAGATGGCTGTGCGCTGGCTATAGTGCCCAAAGTGGT
>MU853409.1:360404-404692 GCA_033297235.1 Trichocladium antarcticum
TTATATAGTACTACTATATAAATCTATATATAAGTATACCTAGTATAGGTAAATAGAGCTTTTTAAGAGCTATCTAGCGATAGTACTTTTAGGTGTTTTAGTATAGTATTGCACTAGTTAGTACAGACCTATATACGAAGAAAGTCTTTTTGCTAATTGAATACATTTGCATGTAGGGTGGGAATTGCTGGTTGGGTAGGGTGGGTGCATTGACCGCATTGGGAAAACTTGCTAAAATTTTGTTTCCGGTGAGTGTAAGCTCGAGACCCCCGTAGTCGAGATGAAGAGGAGTTGGAGCTTTGCCCAGAGCGAGACTTGGCGCTGGGTTGCGCCCTACCTATGAACCGGCGGTTGCACTTGGCACAACGGCTTGGCAGTGGTCGTCATTGCCGGGGAGCTGCCACTAGCGCTATAGATTATCTTGGCACTCGACAGGCCTTTCGCCCCTGTGCCATGCAAACCAACGCCCTTTCCACCAACCCCCAGGGGCCCAGAGTGACCCCCCCAAAGCAAGAAAATACAGTAATCCCGCCGGCCGCCCTCCCCTCACGCGCCCGCCGTCTGCTCCACCTCGGCAATCCTCCGCAAATAATTCTTCTCCCTCAACGCATCCCTCTCCTCCCCCGTAAAGAGGCCATCGCCGCTCTTCTCCCCGAGCTTCCCCTTCTCCACATACTCCCTCTTCAGCCACTCGAGCGCGGGCCCGCTCACCAGCTCCGGCCGTCGCTCCAGATCATGCTGCTCCACGCGCGCGACGGTGTCGAGGCCGATCTCATCCATGCGCTCGCACGGGCCCTTCTCGGCGTGGAAGAAGTCGCGGAACAGCGCGTCGACGTCGGCGGGCTTGGCCACGCCGCCGGCCAGCACCGCCAGCGTCTCGCGCTTGCACGCGGCCCAGATCCGGTTGAAGACGAAGCCCTGCGACTGGATCTCGCGCGGCACCACCACGGGCACGAGGCCCACGCGGCGCATCTGGCTCGCCAGGAAGGAGAAGGCCGCGCCGGTGGTGGCGCCCGACGACATGAGCTCCACCATGCGGTTGCGCGGCGGGATGAAGTAGTGCGTGTTGAGCAGGCGGTACGGGTGGCTGAGCGCGCCCTCGACCGCCATCTCGGCGGTGGTGAGCGAGCTGCTGTTGGACGCGAGCAGGCAGTCGGCCGGCAGCGAGCGCTCGAGGAGGGCCAGCACCGACGCCTTGAGCGGCAGCGACTCCGGGAGGCACTCGACCGCCAGCCAGGGGGCCTTGGTGTGCTCGAGCGGCGGGATGGTGCCGGCGGCGGTGTACTCGGGGTGGCCCGAGGTCGTGGTGGCCGTCTTGAGGTCGGTGGTGGTGCAGACGCGGCCCGGGTGGGTGTTGCGCGTGGCGCAGTAGGCGCCGAGGTTGTCGGTGATGTATTCCGTGGCCGAGTGGAGGGCGTCCGGGGAGATGTCGTAGATGGTGACGGGCCGGCTGTTGGAGGCCCAGACGAGGGCGACGCGCCGCCCGATGTTGCCTGCCCCGACGACGAGGACGGGGCGGCGGTTGAGGCTCTCTTCGGCGGGGGCCCGCCACTTGGGAGGGTGGCTTGTCTTTCCGCTGGGAACGGGGGAAGGGACTGGGGACGTGGTGAGGGGTGAGTGCTGGATCGCCGGGGCCTGGCGGCATCGGACGGTACGTCTTGCTTGCCATGCACGGGACACAACGCGGGCGCTTGAAGCAATTGCTCGGGCGTTCCGCGACGGAAGAGCACTCCTCGTCACTCCAGGGCGCCCGACAGCCGCAGCCAGGGCCAGCGGAGGCGGGCAGCGCATTGGGCTGTGTGTTGCGGCGTTGACGGCTGCAAACCGCAGCGGCACCGCGGCCATGTTAAGTGCGTCAAAGGTGTGAAGCTCAGCAGCTGCCGCCCTGTGTCTGGAGCGGTATCTGGGGTGATGCAATTTATGTGGTCAGCCGCTGCTCTCGACATCCAGCACGGCATGCGGTTGGTACCGATGTGGGGTGACGACCATCTGACGATCTTCCCGTTCCCCGCATCTGCCCAGCTGCCTCTTGCGTACCGCGTACAGGTAAATGCTACGCTGGGTGGTGGACCATGGCTTTTCCTCTGCCATCACCAATTGTGATTGGGTTGCATGAGAGAAGATGACCAACATTGAACCGCCCATTGTGGCTCCCGGGGCCCGGGGATGCCCAAGTTACTGACAGATCATAGGCGAGAACACGGAGACCAGAGTAACACAGCAGCAACCCGGTCACTGACGAAGTGGCGATGTCTGTGGCCTGTGCTTAGGTATGTATAATGTATATTTTGCGGCTGCGCAACCGGCAACCCCCTCAAGATTGTCCATCCAAGCCAGTCTCTCTTGGATTTGCCATCAACCCAGTTCCGCCGTCCACAGAACGGTCTCCTCTCGGTGGTAGGATTGCTGTTTCAGGCTTTGTTAAACGTTGGCGGCCCAGTCAGAGAGGGACATGCGTCGGCACTTGAAGGTAGGAACTTGGAATGTTACAGGCAGGAGCTCTGGGAATGCAGGCGGCGGTGCATGGGTCAGCCGAAAAGTGGATTTGGGGCCTTGGGCCACAAGCAAGCAATTCCAATCCCTGCAAGCAAGCCGAGCGTCTAGCCGTCGCGTCCCACGACGACGACGCGTCTTTGCGCACAGGCTGGTACAGAGCACAGATACAACCTGTTGAGTGAGTGAGTGGGCGCTTGGCAGCAATTGAAATAGCACTCAATTTTCTGCTGCCACCCGAGCGCTCTAACCCAAGCCCGAGCATCGAATCACACTTCATCAAGACTTTCTCGGAGGCCGGCCAGTACACTTGGCGTCGTTGGATCTGAACCCAGATGGAGGCCGCAACTTACGACCACTTCTTCAGCCATGGGCGGCCAGAGGTACGGTAGGCTGCTTATCCGCCTGATTTCACTGCAATCTAACCGAATTTACAAGGCCGACCCGGACGAGATGAACAACTGCCACTGGTGCCAAATTCGTTCATTTGCGACACATAAAACCATACCGATTACCATCGTCAACGACCGGCCAGACAGCAACGAGGTTCTCAATCCCGACTTTCGTTTTATCGACCACTCGATCATCGCCGACGGCGTGCCCGTGGCCGAAGACTCTTTCCGAACCGGCTGTGACTGCGCCGACGATGAAGACTGCATGTACAGCACATGCTATTGTCTCGATGAGATGGCGCCCGACAGCGACGAGGACACGGACGACCCAACGAACGGGCGGCCCCGGCGGAAGCGCTTTGCGTACCACTCGGGCGGGGCCAAGGCCGGCCTGCTGCGGGGCCGCGTCCTGGACAGCCGCGAGCCCATCTACGAGTGCCACGACGGGTGCAACTGCTCGCTCCGGTGCCCCAACCGGGTGGTCGAACGCGGCCGGACGGTGCCGCTGCAGATCTTCCGGACCGAGAACCGCGGCTGGGGCGTCAAGTGTCCGGTGGACATCCGAAAGGGCCAGTTCGTCGACAGGTACCTGGGCGAGATCATCACGGGCAAGGAGGCGGATAGGAGACGCGCCGAGTCGACCATCTCGCGCCGCAAGGACGTGTACCTGTTTGCGCTCGACAAGTTCTGGGACCCGGGCTCGCTCGACCCGCTGCTCGCGGCGCCGCCGCTCGAGGTGGATGGCGAGTGGATGAGCGGGCCGACGCGGTTCATCAACCACAGCTGCCAGCCGAACATGCGCATCTTTGCGCGGGTGGGCGACCACGCGGACAAGCACATCCACGACCTGGCGCTGTTTGCGATCCAGGACATCCCCGCGGGCGACGAGCTGACGTTCGATTACGTGGACGGGCTCGACGAGCTCGAGAGCGACGCGCATGATCCGGCAAAGATGAAGGACATGACGAAGTGCTTGTGCAGGGCCAAATGCTGCCGCGGGTTTCTGTGGTGAAGTGCTTGTTGGGGGGGAGGCAGGCTCGCAGGCTCACAACAGCCCACAGTTGTTGCATCTCCGTATGTACGGATACAGGTTGATCAACTGATAGTCTGATACGGGGTTCCCAGCCAAGACTTGGTAATGGTTGCGTCGGGGATGCACGCCCCGCTGCAGCTCCACCCAGACGCATTGACGCCCAGGCTTCGAGTCTGCAGGGCATCGTGTTTGGGGGCGATCCAAAGCAATCTGGGGAGTAACCGAGGCTGGATTTGCACAAATGCATATTAGGTGTTGTCCTGAGATACATACATACATATCAACTCTGCAATCATGACTGAACAGTCGAATGGTGCCATGCAAGATTACAGGGACTGTCCTAGTGGCTCTCCGCCAAATTACCCCGAACCAGCAATCATGCATGCTCGTGCTGCTGCGTCGGCAACCTGCGAGCCTGCTATTCTCAACGTTATCCGCCCAGGCCAATCAGTCGTGGGGTTTCCACCGGTCTTAGTTCCTGGGACTGTACATAGCTTGAGCTGATGGACTGACAGAAGAAACATCCCCCCTCCCATGGGGTTTACTAGGAGTGTCCTGGGGTCGGTACTGCACCAAGTGCATTGACATGCAAGCGACTGCGAGGCTCGAGCCAGGTTCTAGGCCCACGACAGCCGGGGGGGGCCGCAGCGGCCCAAGCAGCAAGCACCACCTGTGGGGTCTCGCGCTCACTACCAAGCAGGCCAAGCTCACGAGCAGACAAACAACACACGCAGACGCAGCCCAAGCATGCGCAGTTTGCCTGCCGTGTGTGCTATGTACATACATAGCTGGGACGGTGATCGCTGACTCCGAAAAGGTGACCTTGACCACGGCCTCAGCCAGGGACGCCGATCTTTCTCCGCGCCCGAACTTTCTCCCTTTCACCCACACGCGCCAAACTTTCAGGCGGGGCTGTGTCGCTGGAGACAAGAACACCAGCACTGAGTGACGCCCACCTCGGTAGCGCGATCGCTGCGACGTCCAGTTTCTCCCTCGACTCGAGCCTTGTCGCCTGCTGCCGCCATGAACTAGTTATCTACGAAGTTGAATCGCGCGGCCCAACGGGCGCGAAATCGAACGCCGAGCCACCCTCTCGACATCTCCAACACGATGGTATGATATGATGCGTTTCGTCCCCTCCAGCGCAATCTCTCCGCAATACCTTGTCCCGGTACTGTCGTGCTGCTTGCATTGCGTACCATTGCCACCACGGCCGGCTCTGGTTCAGTTTCCAGCCGTCCACTCTGGCCAGCATGCCGTTATCGCACTTGAAGCGCTGAGTTGCTGATCCACTCACCAGGGCTGCTGCCTTTCTCGTGACGGGGGTCTAAACTCCTCCCCCTACCCGGGCGGCGAGGCCACCAGCTCAGCCCGAGCAATCAACGAGGCGCCCCAACCAACCGGCGCACCGAGCCTCCAAACCGGCAACGACGAACCCAACCAGAGCCCGGGAGCACGGCGGCGGCATCGACACAGCCAGCAGGCCCTGACGCAGCACATCAATAGACCCCTGCGACGCCGCGAATGGACCAGCCACAACCGGCAGTGGACTCCCGCGGCGTTGCGGCGGGAAAGGGCCGAGTTTTTCGACACGCGAGTCACGGGGAGACAGGAAATATGGCAGACACTGCATGCCGCGCTCGAAGTTCTCTGGACGGCGGACGAGGCTGCGCGCAATGGCCTGACGCGGAGGCAGAGCGAGGACGATGGCCCGAGTGAGGATGACCCCACGATCGCGGCTGCGACCGCCCAGAGCATCCTCGATGCGGCGGACATCACGCTGCCCACCGGCGACCTGCACAACGGCGCCTATGATGCGTTCGGCAACTACTACCAGCTGCCGCGGCAGATAGTATCCGACCCGCTGAACTTGCTACGGAGGACCGGTTCCGCCGACGCCGACGATCTTGACGATGCCAAGGCCGATCTGACCGCAGGCGAAGAGACCGCAGAGGAGCGAGACGACGACGGAGACGACGAGGCGGAGAGGCGGCGCGAGGAAAAGGGCAAGGCCGTGGTCGACATCCGGGATCAGATCACCATCCGGGCCAGACTGAGCGACGGCTCCCGCGACGTCCGCGTCACGGCGGATAAGGCAGACCTCGTTCGTCGCGTCGCGAGGCTCATTGCAGAGGAAGCAAAGGTATGACCCGGCCCCCTTCCTTGGAAATACGTATATTCACGCTGACAACCATTCAAAGCTTCCATCCAACAAAAAAGTGCGGATCGCCTACATGGGCAAGATACTGCAAGACACCTCTCCCTTGTCGGCCCAGGGCTGGACGCAAGGCCATGTCGTCAACGCCTTGGTGTTCAGCCGGTAGGACGACCGTTCACCACCGGCCGACCAAGAGCGGCCTCGGTTATGCTCCCCTATCTCCGACCACGCCCGCCCGGACCAACCCGCTATCTCTCCCGTCGGCCACTTTATGGATGCCCCCGACGAGGCTGCTCTACCAGAAACCGCAGCCGCCCCTCCCCTCCCAGCCGTTGGCAGACGCGCCCGACTAGTCTCGACTCTGCGAGCCCGTCGCCGCCGTTGCAGACCAGACGGGGCGCAATCTCACACACAGAACTCCGCTCCTACCGCCGATACTGCGCCTTTACGCTGGGACAGGATGCGGCGGGGTTGTCGTTCCATGCGTATCTCTGCCGCCAACACTGATCATGCGGCACCAAACCAGCCGCACCGCCGTCCGCAGCCCGTTTCACTATACGAATGGACGGCCTACAATACCCACCATGCCTGGTTCGTTGCAGGCGTATATATCTAGTGCGAACGACCGTCGCAACCCTCCCCGCCACCCACGACTAAATACATCCAACCCCTGACCTTTCTTCAGGCCTTGAATCTTGCCCATCTCCATCCAATACACACAACAAACCTACCCTTGGTCGGCCACGGCCTCTCCTTTCTCGCATTTTCCGAAGCACTACCCGCGGACGAACGCCCACCATAACCTCCACTCCCTCTCCTTCTCAAGCCGTCATGCTTCTCTTCCCTTAACATACCCCATTCTATCGGCACGGTATATGGCGTGCTCGGCATTGCTACGGCGGGCATCTGATTTTCCGCTTCGCATCGTGTTTTTGCCATTGCCTGGAGTTGAGGCGGTTGGGAGGATGGCTACCTATCTGCGATTAGTTTCATGTTTTCCCGAGCCAACTACCGCCTCCTACTACTTTTGGCCGCTGACCCCACCCACCACTCACCCTTTCACATCTGCAACAACCCCCGCTATGTAGCATCATGGACTCACCCGCGAGACGGGGCCCACGCGGATTTCTTCAAACTATTACATAAGTCACTCTAATATGGGAAGCGGGAGGATGTCTGTTTGTTTGCCAGGGCGCTTAAGATCAACGAATGGAAATACCCGGTTTTTGCGTTTGCCTTTCTCTTTATCACAAATCCATCAATGGCTCTTTCAATCAAGGATATGGGCTCTGCCCTGCAGAAACGTAAACTCGTGGGCTGTATATGTGTGAATCTAAACATTGCCAACACCCCCCCTCCCCCCACCTACCCGTTTTCGAAACCCTGCCGCACACAGACAGAACTCTTTTCGGGCATCTTGGCCGCCTCCGTCCCACCCAAACTCCCAACATCACCTCGCCCCCCAGGACAGAACTCTCTGCCCCCCTTTTTCAGTCCTCCTACTCATAGAACTATCTGCCTAGGCTGATTGTGTGTGTCCATGCATGGATGGATGGATCGCCGGCCCGGGCCTCAAGCCGCCGAGCCAATCTTGTTCAAGCCCTTGAGCGAGCCCAAGCTCAGGGCCAGGCCCTGCGACCTGCTCCGTATCCTCAGGAACCCGGTGATCGGCCCATCGTCGCCCTCCTTCTCGATGCTCAGATTGGCCAGCGCATCCTCGCCTGTTGTTTTGGTGAGAGTAAGCATGCCATTCCGCCCTTGGGCAGATCCAACCTGAGGAGGGGGAAAAGAACAGAGAGAAAACGAAAAAAGAAACTTACCAAACACACTCCGCGCGTACAGGTTCGCGCTCAGGAACTGACAGTCCCCCTTCAGGCTCGCCTCGGGCGTCAGGCAGTTCATGTTGGTGCAGGCCATGAGCTGGTCGAGGAAGTCGCGCAGCGTCTTGGCCTTGCTGTTGATGTTGACCTTGTTCTCCCACTCGAACTCGGTCCACATGGTGCGGAACTGCGTCTCGGAGCACGTGGCGGGCTGGATGTAGTCCATGATGTCGACGTGCAGGTCGTTGAGGATGACGACGTTGGTGTCGGTCGAGTGCGCGCCCTCGTACACGACGTTGCCGAAGATGACGCCCGTGTCGGTCGACGACACCTTGATGGTGCACTGCACGTTGTGGAAGTCGTGCGGCGCAAGGTTCTGGCTCGTCGGCCGCTCGACCACCTTGAGGTCGCCGAGGGTCGCGAACTCGACCGTGAGGTTCTGGAGCGTGTCGGTGGTCTGGTTGACGAGTAGTACGTCGAGGATGATGTCGAACTGGTGGACCTTGACATACGCTTCGGCGTAGACGGGGTCCGAGAAGCCCGTGAGCTGGACGACGCGGCTGAGCTTGCCAGACAGGTCCTCTGCCGCACTGCTGTCGCCGCCTGTTGCCCGCTCCAGATCAAGCTCGATCGCATCTGCGCCGTCGACGACGTTCTTCTTGGACAGCTGGCGAATGGAGACCACGTCATCGACCTGGACCGCCGTCTTGGCCTTCTCGTATGCCGCTTTCGCCTCGCGCTTCTTCTCCTCGACCTGCACCATCGCCCGGAAGGCCTTCCTTGTGTCCTCGAGATAGACCGACTCCAACTCCTTGTGTTCCTTGAACTCGGCCAGTGAACGGACACAGCTCATGATGCGGTCGACGGAATCCTCGTCAATGGGGGCCTTGACGAACTGTGACTGGCCAACGCGGATGATCGAGATCATGATGAGCATGGCCTCGGCACGGAGAGCGTTCGTACGAGCATCCTCCGACGAGATCTCGGAGTGGCGCATGACGAGTTTCGTGAGTGTTGACGAAAGGACAGTCGCAAGATAGTAGTCGCCATCCAGAATGAGCTGGCGGAGTGGGGGTTTCTGAGAAGCCTTCACGGCTTCCAGCTTGGCCGCCGCCGCAGACTGACTTGTAAGCGCAGTCTCGGTGGCATACGTCCCGTCGGCAAGCACCTTCCGGGAGCCGCCGGTCGGCTTCGGATGCCCATTGGCCTGCTCCGGCTCTTTGTTCTCCGCCTCGTTGTCCATGTTGTCCAACAGCCGCTGTTCGGAGGCCAGAATCGGAATCTCGCCCAGGCTCGCCCGGATACCCTTCCAAGCAGACCGGATATCCTTCTCCTCAAGGGAGTATTCGCCGATGGTCCAGATAAGACCACGGTAGACCTTACCAGCCCGCACCTCCCTGAGCGTGTCGACGAGCCTTTGTACGATTGTTGGCCGCAGGGCGGGGAACTTCTCAACCACCTCCTTGACGAAATTGATGACATCAACGGCGGAGGCGTTGTTGAAGTCGCCAATGAAGTCCATAAGAAGCTCGACAACGCTGGCAGCAACCTCGGAGAACTTGACGGCGCACTGGTGGATGGAGTGGATGAGCAGCTGGCGATATTCGCTGTTCCTCTCGTATTCCTGGTCGACAGTCTTGGACAGCTCTTTCTTGAGCAGGAGGACAACCTCCTCGACATTCTTGCTCGACACCATCTCCAGCGCAATTTCCAGGGCCTTCTTGCGCACGTCGATGTCGGGGCTCGAGAGCACGCGCAGGATCTCCATGATCAGGTCGTCCAGGATGCCCTCGTTCTTCTCCCGAAGGTGGTTGACACGGTCGAGAACGATGAGCTTGACATTATTGTCAGCCTCCTTGATGGCTAGCTCAATGAACTTGGCTGCGGCGGCCTTGACGGCCACGGGGTTGTTGGTGAGTGCCGTCAAGGAGGAGGCCGCCTCGTAGACCACCGTGGACGCGCTCGCCTCGAGGAGATCGAATATGAGCCGCAGGTACCGCGCCTTGTTTTGCGAGTTCTGGATCGCATCTTTCCTGATGAACTCGAGCTCGACCAGCTGCAGAAGCTCCTCTGCGTTCGGAATGCCATCGAAAACCGTGCTTAGGTAGGCGAGCGCGTGGTCGTGGCTGATGCTCGCAAGGGCGGCAAAGCCGTTCCTCTTGCACGTCGGGTCGCTCTCGCCGTCAAGGAATGTGGCGATGAGGTCGGGGGCATCGGGAATGAGGGCGGGCGAGTGTTGGTGGATGGAGGCCACGGCGAAGACGGCGTTCTTCCGTACGTAGGCATGGCGGTGTTCGAGGCAGGACCGCGCAGAGGAGAGGAGCGGCTCAAGGAGCTCGGGCTCCCGGAGCTTGCAGAGGAAGCGCAACGTGTTGCCTCGGATGTACTCGTTGGGGTGCTGCAGGTCGTTCCGGATGCCGTTGCTGCACGAGCAGGTCAGCACGCTGTGATCTCTGCGGCGCAATGTCGGCCACCTTACCATACTAGGATGAACTCCTGCTTCAGCTTCCCCTGAGCGTCGAGCTTGGGGCATATTTCGTAGTAAAAATAGAGAAGCTTCTTGAGCGGCTTGGACTTGGACGGCATGACGAATCGGATGATGTGCATCAGCAACTGGGGCATGGGATCGCCGTTGAGCATGATGGTCAGGACGCGCTTCATGGTCTCGACCTTGGTGTCATCGCTGCCCTTCTCGAGCTGGGTCCGCAGCTCGGCCAAGGTCGGCGTGCCGTCGGTGGCACTGTCCTTGACGAAACTGTATGCATTTTCGAGGAACGACATGATGGGCGGCGGGCGGCGGGCGGCGGGCGGCGGGCGGCGGGCGGCGGCGAGCCAGTCGTGGTGATGGGAGCACGAGGGGACCGGACGGCGGATTTGCGCGTGCGACGGATTATGATGATGGATTTCGGGGTTGGGAATTGGCTGAGGGGCAGATGGATTGCGGCTCGCTGCTGCTGCTGCTGCTGCTGCTGCTCCCTGCGCTCTTCCTGGAGCCTAAGCGAAACAAGACTGCGCGCGCTGCGATTCGCAGAGTTTGGTCGGGAAATTAAGAGGGAATGACGCCGGTGGGGAGTTGCTTGGTGGCCGCTGGTAGCGTGGGAGAGCGGAGCATCACCGGCTTGGGTTCGTGGTGAGAACGGAAGATGGAGGCACCCCTGGATGCGGTCTGTCTCAATATCGAAGAGGCACACTGGAGACTCAGTGGGCTGGCATGGGAGATGTGGCATTACTGGCCAACTGCCGAGGCGCGGTTTGCCAGGTGCAGCGAGCGCCAGCATCACGTGGAGCACAGACCCCTGGCCCCTTTGGCAGGGCAGCATGGGCCATGGGGGGGTTCTGGTGGGGTTCCTTCCCGCAGCTTCTCGAGTCCCAAACGCGACCTTGAGCCGTGAGGGTTCCCAATTCCCACCCTGTCGCAGTCCAGTTACACATCCGCACCGCCCACCATGTCGAACATAAACGAGCCTTTCTATATCCGCTATTAGTACGCACCTGTTCCCCGACGTGGCCTGACTCTTGAAGCTCATATGTCGCTAGTTCGGGCCATCAAGGCCGCTTCGGGCACGAGTTCCTCGGTACGTTGCCACGCTCTCCGAGCCCTGCGCTCCATTCGTGGTACCCGGCTAACCATGTCTCCCTGTGCAGAGTTCGATTTCCGCGTCGTTGGTGACGGCCGCAGTGCGACCGCGCGCTATGCGAACAACTCGAATTATCGGAATGACAGTTTGATCCGGAAAGAGAGTACGACCTCCCTGCTTAGCTCCTCGAGACCCTCGCGCAACCGGCAGTCGACTGACGTATGGATCTTGGCCCAGTGTTTGTGAGCTCTCTGGTTGTCGACGAGATCAAGCGCATTGTTAAGAACAGCGAGATTCTGAAGTATGGTTGTCAGGCCGAGCACCATTCGAGTATCGGGGCTAATGGCGGTTAGGGAGGATGACGCCAAGTGGCCAACGAAGAACAAGGATGGGAGGCAGGAGTTGGAGATTCGCGTGGGCAACGACCACATCTCCTTCGAGGTACATTGGGCGCCGTGACTACATACAGACCTGTCCAGCTACTAACTGTCGCAGACTGCCAAAATCGGGTCCATCAACGACGTGACCGACTCCGCAGACCCAGAAGGCCTGCGTGTGTTCTACTATCTCGTGCAGGATCTCAAAGCACTGGTTTTCAGCCTTATCGCCCTGCACTTCAAGATCAAGCCTATCTGATCTTCTGGCCATGGCCATATCCTTCGGGAGACACCTCTCTGCTCGCTTCCAGGGGTGGCAAGGCCGGCCGATTCACAACGAGACCAGTATCGGTACGGAATACGGCTGGTTGGTTCGAGGAAGAACGGCGTTATTGTGTCTTGATCCCGTGCGGCCCGGTTGACGCCAAGCGGCAGCAACAGGACTACCAGTGTGGAATATTAGAAGGGAAGGTTCTGCATGCCCCCGGCGTTTGGGCGGTGAACCTGGTTAGAGGTTGGTGGACGGCTCGCCTCCCTACACCCAGTCATGGGCTGGCTCAGTGTCTAGCGCTGAAGCCCGTCTCTTATAAACGCCAGTCACTCTTCACGGACTTCATGTTCAACGTTGTTGCATGTCCTTCCACGAGGCGGTCGGTTCCTAACAAAAGACCTGTGTTACATAGTCAGACATGCATGGATTGGCAGATGGCATGCCACGTTGGTCTCACTACAGAGCCGGCCCTAGCATTGCATCTCATGGACTACCTAGGTACTCAGTACAATGCATACCAGGAGACCACACCTGTCATAAGTAATGCACAACTGGATGCCAATTGGCAGGACCCACATCAGTCTGGCAGGACCCCTGAACATGGAATGACATGGGCCACTGGACCCAATACCTCCCGGTACTTCAAACATCGTCATTGCCTCTTCTGTATCCATAAACCCGAACACTTGAGTGTGCCTCCTGCTGAGAGTCGTTTCGCATATGAATCCTCTCCTTCTCACCCCGCCAAGCCACACACCGGGAATTGCTTCCCTGCCGACCGACCCACAAAGCCGGCCCGATCGCTCTTCTCCGTGGCATCGCTCCATGGCGCTTGGCTGAAGGCCCACCCAGCGCCACGAGACGCTCGCCGACCATCCTCCGCCAAACCTGGAAGTTCCGGGCGGCTGTTGCTTTCATCCATCCATCGCGCCCGTCGCGCACGGGGTTGGCAGCCCCTTGATTCTTCCCGCAAGTTTTGTGGCGCTTGTTCTTCCCGGCCGGTCTAGATCTCTGGCCCGCGTACCTGTCCAATCCCACAACCTCGGTCTCAATCACTCTAACTCTACCGCGCCGACCCCACCCTGTCACCGATATCGTCCGCCCGGCTTCCAGCGCACAGCATGCCCACGCCCTCCTCCCACGCGCCAGATCCGCAGTCGCCGCGCCCATTTCCCGCGTCGTTATGCCCGGAGCCTGAAGACCAGCAGACACCAGAATCAGCATCACAGCATCCGCCTCAGCCCCAAATGGCGCCCTCACCCGGAGGCCCGTCGAGCTGGCGGCCCCACGCCCAACGGGCGACGAATCTGAGCATGGACAACGACGTTGCCATGTCGCCGTCGTCGAGCATCGCGTCTCCCGGGTCGCAGCCGGAGAGCAGCGTCGACGATGTCAATATGGAGCAGGAGCAGAGGCAGGCGCAGGCGCAGGCGCAAACGCAGGGACAGGCAGATGGCATGGCGATTGCGCGCGATGACGACGACGACGCAGACGACGGCCACAAGCGGTCCGACGCGGACGACGAGATGCTCACCACGGGCGACGAGTCTGCGCGCGGACAGGCTGTTGGCGGCGCCGTCGGCGGGAGCAGCAGCCGGGGCGCGGCGAGACCCGCCGCGTCCGCAGAGGCGCCGGGCAGCAGCAGGAGAAAACCACGATCGCCGCGGCTGCTCGCGCCCGTCGCCGGCGCGGTGCACGAGGTGCACGAGGCCGATGTGTGGGACCCCGTGGGTGGTGGGCAGGACCCGCGATGGGTCGAGGACAGCGGGCTGGTCGGCCTCGGCCTCGAGTACTCGCACATGCGCGTCGTGCCCCCCCCCGCGTCGTTCTATCTACGCCCCGGCAGCCTGTTCACGGGGACGCAGCAGTCGAAGCGGCACCGGTATGATGTCGAGGTGGAGATCAAGTATGTGGACATGCGCGAGTCGTTTCTGTGTGGCTACCTGAAGATTGAAGGTTGGTTCGCGCCCCGAAACGGTGTCTGTCTTGTTTGCGTGGCGGGATTCCGGAATGCTGACAACCGTTGCGCCCGCTGTACACTAGGCTTGGCCGACGACCACCCAACCCTCACAACCTACTTCGAGGGTGAGCTCATCGGGCCCAAGTACGGCTTCATCACGGAACATGCCTCGTGGGGTGCGACCGACAAGATCGACCTCTCGCACTGGTCCAAATTCACCGCCTTTCGGCCGTTTGCCAAGCAGCTGCGCAAGGGCGAGCAGGCCCATGTCGGCGACATGGCCCAGCGGGAGAACATATTCATGCGGTGGAAGGAGCACTTCCTCGTACCAGACCACCGCGTGCGGATGATCAACGGGGCGAGCTTTGAGGGCTTCTACTACATCTGCTTCAACCAGGTGCGGGGCGAGGTGAGCGGTATCTACTACCACAGCAGAAGCGAAGAGTGAGGTTTTGGCCACCAGTCCGTTTTGCATCTGTGGATCTAGGCTCTAACCGCTGGCATAGCTTTCAACAACTGGAATTGAAGCACGTCGACAATAAGGGGTGTTTTGGCGCCATGGAGTTCAGATAAATATCTAGGGATCGGTTGGTTATGGGATTGGGGTTGGGACTGGGATTGGAGATGCACACACACGGCGACGCCCAGAGGCGCAAACCTCTGGGCTAAAAGGCTTCATTGCCGCAGCTCCCGTTCGGTCTTGTGTTTTGGGATGATATCAGCGCTTGCCTAAAGAATTCAATGCAGAGGGTCGTCATGGGATGGAAGAAACAGGACATAGCAGATCATGATATCGGATGGAAAGACGGGAAACGGCACGGATGCACGCCAAAAAGGCGTTGCATGGAATCGCGAGGGGGGGGGCGGGGGGGGCCGAGGCTAGCGAGCACAGATTTCATCGTACATACTTCATGGGTATCTAAGGCGCACCACCAGATCCTCGCTCAGTTCTCGAACTTGTTGAAATACGCCTTGCGGAACGGATTCAGCTCGTCGGCGCTTTTCCCAACATATATGGTCTCCTCCCGCGACTTCATCGCCTCGGGATCGACCTCGTTGTCGGGGATCCGGCGGTACGTGATGAGACGCCGGGACCCTGTCGTGGCGGTTAGACGGGCATTTGGGCGGTGGCAGCGCGGGACAGGGGGACTGACATTTGTTAAAGACCTGTGTGCAAACGGAGACTGTCTCGAGATAGGGGTGTGCTGGCACCGGAATCTCTTGCTCTTCGTCGTTTGCAGTGGGCATCCAGAAGGATACTCGGCCGTTGTCGACAAGGGTCTGGGCGGCGAAGTGCAGGATGTCGTCCAACATGGCGAGAAAGCTGTAGGGCTTTCGTGGCGGGACGAAATCGGGGTCCCTGGGAGGCGGGCCTGGTCAGTCCGGCCGAAACGGTGAGCTGTGACCTGTGACGGCGCACTCACTTGTACATCTCCTTCCCCTTCGGTATGATCCAGGGGCTCTTCTCGGGATCGCGTACTCCGAGAACCCGCAGGCCCTCCCGCACGCCATACGGCGGATCGCAGACAATCGCGTCAAATATCCGCCCCGTGGCCCCATCGCCATCATGCCGCAGCGGCGCCCTCCGAATCGGCGAGTTGGTCAGGTCCGCCGTAAACATCCCCCCCAGCCCCGCCAGCAAGCCATACTGCTCAAAGTTGCCCCGCAGCGTCTTCTTCTTCTCATCCCCCCTGATACTCCGCCCATCAATATCGCTCCCAAACGTCACGGCGCCAAACTGCGCGCACGCGATGGGGAAGCTGCCCGTCCCCACAAACGGATCATAGACAATCTTCCCGGGCGCCGCCAGCGCCAGGTTCGCCGTCACCAGCGCCAGCTCGGCATCCATCGACGTGGTGCTAATATACCGGCGCTTCTTCAAGTCCAGCCTCTTGGGCAGGTCGCGCGCCCCGGCGCCCAGGAACCGGCCGAAATAGCAGTACGTGGGATCCGCGATCCCCAGCGGCGTCGAGTTGAGCGGCCAGTCCTCAAACAGCACAAACTCCTCGTCCGGATTCCGCATCTGGATGGGGCCCGCGAAGCCGAGGTAGCTGAACGCGTTGATGAGCCGGATCTTGTCGGCCGCGCTGCGCGAGCCCTGGTACGAGTCCAGCGTGAACTTGAACGAGCACGTCGCGTAGTCGGCCCAGAGGTGGGGGGTGGTCGCGCACACTGCCGCGTGCACCGCCGCGAGGTCCGCGCCGGCGCCCCAGAGCTCGTGCACCGACATGGCGAGGATGGAGCGCTGGATCAGGCGCCGGGCGGCGGTGGCGGAGGGGAGGTGGACGATGCAGAAGGGGGACTGGGGAAATGGGGGGAAGGGTCAGTTGGTGTTGTGGTGAGGGTGAGGGGGGGGGAGGTGGGGTTGTTGATTTTGTTCAGGGGGCGGGGTAATTTTGGAGGGGGAGGGGGGGGGAGGAGGGAGATGGCGAGGGTGAGCTTGAGGCCGAGAGGAATACACGTACTTCTAGACTGTACGAGATGACCTTCAGGTCGATGCCCTCGATCACGGCCAGAGCCTGGATCTCGGGGAGCCGAAACGTCTCATGGCTCTGGGAAAAGCGAATGAGATAGTCCATTTCTCTGTTTTTCTTTTTTCCTGCCGGCGATGGCCAATGCTGCCTGTCGCAGTCTGCTCGTCTCGTTTTGTTTTACCCAAAGATAGCGATTTTCCACGAGGCCATATCGTGTTAGAAGAATGTTGGGAAAACCGACAACTTGGGTTTCAGGAGGTGAAACTAGGTGCCCCCCTTGACTCACGGTGGCAGCAGCCGCTACCTGGATTTGTTTGCTGGAGGAGACATTGGGGTTGATCTAACTGAACGGCAGGGTGTGTCTAACAAAATAGCCTGGGGACCCTTTTTCAACCTTTTCAGCCAATCGACGCAAAGGCGCTTCTCAGTGCACACCCCTTCGACTCCTCCCTCGAAGTCACCCCTCTTGGATTTGCCCACCCAACTTCATCGCCAAACCCCGAGGAACAAAACTTACAGAGGTGGAAGTGCCACACCCGAAAACGAACCAACATGCTGTCTTTCCACCCTCCGCCAGTGTACCAGGCCTCCAGGTGCGATGTGACGCACGGGGTAATGGGCCATTTGGACCCGGCTCAGCCCCCATCCAAGGGCAAGCCGTGGGCAACACTTACAAACCTGGATTTCGTCCACAAGGTGTGTGCATTTTGTTTACTTCTATACCATCTTTGCAAATATCCAGTCACAGTGTCGACGGCGCATGCTGACCCCACAGTAGGCCGACCTGATACTGCCCCAAGAAGTGTTCGATGTGGTCCAGGAAAAGCTTGTCACGGATAGGCCAGCCCCTGAGTTCAAGCGAGTAGTCATGTCGCTGCACGACATCCTCTCGGGCGACTTTCTTACCGAGTACATCAAGAAGGGTAGGCGGGATCCAGACAGCACCATGCTGGCACATGCCATAAGCTAACCTGTGACAGGAAATGTCCTAATGCTTTCCGAGGGCCGGAGGGGAATCGACAACGTCTTCTCCCTGCGAAGCGGCCAACTTGTCATGTTCCTCGACAAGGAAGCCTACGAGCGAGCGGGCCTGGTCGGCAAGCCTCATGGCGTCAAGGGCAAGCGAGGAAACAAGCCTCGGTGGAGTATGTCCCCCGATACCCCGAACCCGCTGGGCCGCTATTGACCTTCTCAGTCGTCGAGTACCAGCTTACTGGCCCATCAATGTTTCCGGGAAAGAAGGGGTTCGACCGCCTGATTTACGCGAGCAAAAATGCCTTTCCGGCGCCCATCACCTGGTTATTCTGCAACATCTCCACGAGTACGGAGTCTCCCATCGACGTTGCTTTTCTGAACTAACATCGATCGCAGCGCCCGATCCCGATCCGCTGTCGCGGCACCTCCCTACCAACTGCGCAGCCAACCCTGGTGTCTCGCGCGGCCTCAATGCCGTCATACCAAAACTCACGCCGCCCGCCAATCCCAACGCGCTCGCCGCCAAGGACGACTTTGAGAGCTTCTCAACGGAATTGTACGAGTGGCTAGCCCTCGTCCGACTCCAAAGCCCCCGCATCCAGGTCGGCGATCAGATTGACCCCTACCTTTCGCGGTACCGGGTGCCAGACGCGGAGACGGAGGGCGAGATTCGCAGAATCAGCTGGCAAGGCTTTCTAGCTCCCTCGTGGTGCCGGCAGACCCTGATCGACATCATCACGGCGCTCCCGGCCAAAGCCTGGTTCTCGTTCAGCACGACCACCTTTTCCAGGGGCCTCGCGGGCGACAACTCCGAGTGCACCATCCTGCGCCCGCCCGGGCCGTCACGGGAGTATCTCATGTGGGAGGTCAGAGGGCATGAGTGAGCCCGGCCCACATCAGTCCTGCCGCGGCCGAACGCTCCGCTCGTCGCTGAAGCCCTGCCCGCCAATGGCCTCCTCCACCAGCCGCCGCAACTCGGCCTGGCCCGCGGCCGTCTGGAAATCCTCGCGCGCCGCAAGCTCCTCGATCCTCCTGCGCAGCTCGGGGTCCGGCTGCTGCTGCTGCTGCTGCTCCTCCGCATCGTCCATTGTACCCATCCTGACCGTCAGGCCTTCCGGCACAGGCGGCAGCCCCACCCCATTCGACGCCGCCCCATCGCCACCCGCCGGAAACCCAGCCTCCAAGCCCTGCAAATACTCCGCCACCTCCAGATAATCCCCCTCCCCCTCGATCTTCTCCCGCGCCGTCTGGCCCTCGCCGTTCCGTATCGTGGTATCCAGCCCCAGCTCGTCCACCAGCACGCGCGCGGCCTCGACCGTCTCGACCACGAACAGCGCCGTCTCGCCGTCCTCGTCCCGGAGATCGACGGGGACGTGGAATTCGCCGACCAGGTCGCGCAGGAGGCCCACGTGGTTGTAGCTGGCCGCCGCGTGCACGAGCGAGTAGCCGTGCTCGTCCTGGCCCGCGGCGAGCGACGGGTCCTGGCGGAGGAGCGCGAGCAGCTGCTGCGGGCTGTCGGCCGCGAGGAGGTACGGGTTGGGTGGCATTTCGGATTTTCGAGCGGCGTTGGTTGGATGGCGTTGGGTTGTGGTCTGTGAGCGTCGCCGGTGATGTTTTGGCGCAAATATGTTGTGTCGCGATGGGTGCTGACTGAGAGGCAAAGGCGGAATGGAGGACGGAAAATTTGGCGGGGCAGATCGCGGGGTTGGATTGGCTGGCACAGAGCTTCTGTTAATACCTCTCTGTATGTACGGATGTAATTATGTACATGTAGATCCCCCCACTTGCTCAAGAACAAACCTTGGCACTGAAGGTGCTGCATGCACATACATTCCCAGGAATGCTACGAGCTTGGCTGGTGCGTTCAGACCTTTCTGATGTCAAGACACCCTTTACGAATACTTTCCCAAGGAGTCGATAGGCAATACTGTCCCATGCCAACCTCGCACGAATGGCGCAGGTGAGGCCATCCGGAACATCGTGGAGCAGACCAAAGTATACCGCCAAGCACATACATGTACCTCCAAGGAACCTCTACCTAAACCCCTGCGGTCGGCCGGGCAGCGTTAGCGGCGGCGTTGGCTGCAAGATGAACACCAACCAACAGCTGGACTTGGAAGGCGTGACTCTTTCGGCGAGCCTTCCAAGCAATTTGGTCCTCAATTCTCAACTGTTAACGCCGTCTTGGGCCGTACTTGCTGGGGGTTGCAGTACCGTAAAGTACACTAGACTGTTGACTCAGACTCCGCTAGGGATCTAGAGGACCTGCATTTGCGGGTCAGCTTCCTGCTGCCCTCATGTGCCGGCAGTGGATGATAAAGGAAGCTTTCCGCGCTCCCTCTTCCTTCTTGCCTCGTCCCAAGGTCACCAACAAATCCGCATTCCATTTCATTCACCAACCGGCTCACCACAACCAGGCCGCGTTTACCACCTTTCGTCCCGCATCACAAACAACAACGCTTGGCCGTTGCAGCTACAGCTCCCTTCAGGCTCACTCGAAGCTCACTCTGCCCCGCGGCCTGATCCCCACTCAAAAATCATTACACACAACGCACGCCATGGCCGGCACCACAGATACCCCGCTGTCATTGAAGTATACCGCGTCGACGGATTATGCCAAAGACGCAGCTGGAATGCGAGTTCCCCATGTCAGCCAAGACCCCCAGCAAATCGCGGCCCTCGTCCGTGGCCTGGAAGCAGCCAACAAGAGGGGCAAGAAGAGCGGCGGCTTCAGCGTGAGGGGGACAACGTACGCGGTTGCGTCTTCGCCGACCGGTATCGAAGTCGACTCGTGGAGATTCCAGGACTGGGACTACAAGCGCCGTGATCTGCCGACGTACGCCCGCGGCCTGTTCACCACCAGATCCAAGCACGGCGGCGCCCCCAAAATCGCAATCCGTGGCTATGACAAGTTCTTCAACATCGATGAGGTCCGCGAGACCGCGTGGTCGCACATCAGGGAGAGGACCAAAGGCCCGTATGAGCTTACGCTCAAGGAGAACGGGTGCATCATCTTCATCAGCGGTCTGGACGACGACACACTTCTTGTCTGCAGCAAGCATTCGACCGGCGCTCGATCCGACGTTGCCCTTAGCCACTCCGACGCTGGCGAACGACACGTGGAGAGGCAGTTGGCGAAAATCGGGAAGACCAAGCAGGACTTGGCCCGGGAACTGCGGAGACGGAATGCGACGGCCGTCGCCGAGCTCTGCGACGATAGCTTCGAGGAGCATATTCTGGCTTACGGCCCCGATCAAGCCGGTCTGTATCTCCACGGCATCAACATCAACGTCCCCGAGTTTGTGACATATCCTTCCCCGCTGGTCCAGAAATTCGCCGAAGACTGGGCCTTTGTCAAGACGGGCTTGATCGTGATCGACACCGTCGACGAGGTGAAAGCCTTCCTCGACGAGGTTGCCGAGTCGGGCGCCCACGGCGGCCGCGATGTGGAGGGCTTTGTGATCCGGTGCCGCATGTCGAGCAACCCGGGCGTGGCGCCGTTCGAGGACTGGTTCTTCAAGTACAAGTTTGAGGAGCCGTACCTCATGTACCGACAATGGCGAGAGTGCACAAAGGCACTCATTGGCGGCAAACAGCCCAAGATCCGGAAGCACGTCAAAATCACCGAAGAGTATCTTCTTTATGCCCGCCAACGCCTCGCTGCCGACCGGGAACTGGCCAAACTCTACAACCAGAACCACGGCATCATCAAACTGCGCAACGATTTCCTGGCATTCAAGAACATGAAGGGTTCTGATGCCGCAAACCTTGAGGACTTTGGGGTTCCTGCAGAGGTTTCCCGCGACATCATTCTTGTTCCCATTGCGACCATCGGGTGCGGAAAGACGACGGTCGGAGTTGCGCTCACCAGCTTGTTCGGTTGGGGCCACATCCAGAACGACAACATCACCGGTCCCAAGCGGCCTCCGCGGTTCACGAAGGCCCTTCTGGACCAGCTTGACGATGTCCCCGCCGTGTTTGCCGACCGAAACAATGCCATGAAGCATGAGCGCAAGCAGCTCATCACGGATGTCAAGCTTCAGCATACAACCGCTAGGTTGGTTGCGCTCAACTTTGTTCATAACGATATCGACACGATTCGTCAGGTCACTCGGGGCCGGGTGCTCTCGCGGGGTAACAACCATCAGACCATCCAGGCCGCCACGGATATGAACAAGGTTGTCGGCATCATGGAAAACTTCATCCAGCGATTCGAGCCCTGCGATCCCGAGCGGGAACCTGATGCTGGTTTCGACGCCATAATCGACCTCGACCCCACCGCAGGAAGCCGGGAAAATCTCGAGGTTGCCGTCAAGGAGCTTCACCGTCTGTACCCCAAGTTCGTCACAGAGATCCCGTCTGCCGAAGACATGGACGCGGCAATCCAGGGCGCTCTGGAAGGCTACAAGCCCGACTTGCGACACGTGATCCCCGATCGGTCGAGGAACCCCCGGATGGGCAACAAGCAGAACCAGCAGGCTACCGAAATTCCGAAGAAGAAGAGAGCTCTCGAGTACGTGGCCGTCGACCTGACCTCCAAGGACATCCTCGGCGCCCTCGAGAGGACCTTCGGCCCGGTTCCCGTCGACCAATCCCGCTTCTTCAAACAGCTCCAGGACATGCGCCGCGTGCAGCCCAAGTTCCACGTCACGCTGATGCACCGCGCGGCCGCCAAGGAGAACCCCGACCTCTGGCAGCGCTACGCCTTCCTGCACGACACGGACGGCGCCATCCACCCGGACGGCAAGCTCGGCAGCGTCGACGTCCAGCTCGAGCGCGTCGTCTACGACGACCGCATCATGGCCATCGTCGTCCGCCTCATCCCGGCCTGCCCGGAAGACGCCAACGCCAACCCCTCCCCCGCCGCCGGCGAGCCTGCCAGACCCAAGTGGGAGTGCGCCAATCGCGTGGCGCATGTCACGGTGGGCACGCGGGACGATGGTGTCAAGCCGAAGGAGAGCAATGCGCTGCTCGCGAGGTGGTTGGAGAAAGGGAGCGGGGAGGAGACGGGGATTCGGGATCTGCTGATCGAGGGCAAGCCGTTGCTGAAGGGCGTCGTCCGGGGTGTGCTGTCGAGATAGGATGCCGGAGAACACTCGTGGCAGGGAGGCCGTTCGGTGAAAAAAGGGGGGAGTTCGGGGAGGGCTGGACACCAGTCGTCTGGGGGGGGAGGGCAGCGGTCTAGAGGGGCCGCCGATCAGTCTAGTCCGCGTGGGCGTCCTCGGGGACGCAGGTCCTATGGTCGGGGCGACCATCACAACCATGACCCAGACGCACGGGATGCTGTGGCCGACGATAAAGCTCGGAGCTGGCGCCAGGGTGGGGGGGGTTAAAGGTCGGGGGATGCCAAAAAGGAAAATATATTCTGATTTTGAGTCTCTGGGCGAGAAGACAATGCTCAGTTTGCGTGTCCATCGCTTGTATCTCATCTCTTTACTCAAAAAGGAACGAGGGAAGAAAAGCCATGGTTTAATGCAGAGATATGTCTCAAATACAGTTTTGGTGCCATAATGATCCCCAACTAGATGTTGGGCTCATCCCTATCCCACGGATCCGGCATCTGTTGAACCACCGAATACGCCTCGCCCCAACCACCCAAATAGACAACAATCACTCGCTAAAGCTATTCGTAACCTCGACGAACTTTCCCCACTGCCTCGCTGCCTCTCCGCTCTTGATGGCCCAGCGCGCCCGCCGAACACCCTCCTTCCATCTCCCGCCGCCCGGGCCGCGCTCCTTGATCACCGCCCCGTCGTCACCATACCCCATATCGCTCGTGTCGGCCTCGCAGATCCCCGACACCACAAACAGCGCGGCAGCATTGATCAGCACAAAGTGCAGGATCGGATCGTCATCCGGCACCTCGCCATTCAAGAGGCGCGCCAGGATCTCCGCGTTCTCGGTCGGCTCCTTGCCGGGCGACACCTCGGACAGCGGGTGGGTGGGCAGGCCGAAGTCGCGCGGGTGCAGCAGAAAGTGCGCCGTGACGGTCTGGGACGGGTCGGACGGGTCCGGGCCGAGCCGCCAGCAGAGCGTGGAGCCGGCGCAGCTGATCTCGTCGAGCTCCTCGTCGCCGCAGACGATCATGGCCTTGCGCGCGCCCGCGAGCTGCAGGGCCGCGGCGAAGACGGGGCCGATGTCCTTGCGCGCGACGCCGATCATGCGCGCTTCGAGGAGGGAGGGGGCGGTGGAGGTGGGGAGGGAGGGGGGGCGGAGGTCGACGGGGTTGGCGAGCGGCCCGACGAGGTTGAAGATGGTGCGCCAGGGGAGTCGGCGGCGGATGGGGGCCACGTGGCGCATGCCGGGGTGGAAGACGGGCGCGAAGAGGAAGCCGTAGTTGGTGTTGCTGTAGAGGGAGGCGATGGTATCGGGTCGGATCCGGGATATCTGCGGGGCGCGCGGGGCCATGCAGTTGAGGAGGTCGGCGGAACCGGACTTGGAGGTCGAGGCGCGGTTGCCGTGCTTCGCAATGAGGAGGAGGCTGGAGGCGATGATTGAGGCACTGGTGCTGATGTTGAACGTGTTGTGCGAGTCGCCGCCTGTGCCGACGATGTCGACCTGGCGAAGCGGGGATTAGCTGCCTTGGTGATGTTTATCTACGGGGAGGGGGGGGGGGGAAGTTACCAGGCCGCCCCCGTATTCGCCTTCCTTCTTGCCCCGTGCCTCGACTGCGGCTCGGAGAGCTGTCTGGTCAATCTCTGCAGCAGACTTGAGCATGCAACTTGCTGTCTTGGCCAGCACCTCAGCCTCACGGTCGAGGCCGGTGAAGTGGAGGCACATCAAGAGGGAGCCGGCCTGTACATCGGAGACTTGGTTCGTCAAGAAGTACGAGATGGCCTCGGCAATTTGTTCTGGTGTTACGGGATCCGGGTGTCCGAGGGGCCAGAGGCGGGCAAGCAGCGGCTTGATGTCGATCGGGGGGAGCTCGCCCGCCGACGCGGGATGTTGAGTCGACAACGACATGCTCGAAGCTGGAAGACAAGTCGCAAAGTCGTGTTTGGTGGAAATTGACAAGATGCAATTGCAACGAGGACTAGGGAACGGAAAAATGCCAATTGAACGGCGGCAGTCCTCGGAGACAAAGAGCCAAGATGCACTGGGAAAGTTGACTCATTTTGGAGGGGGACATCGGAGAGAGAAGAGCTCGGGAAGGTCCTACCTACATACCTACTGCTATGCTGTGGGAATGTGGCACTGCTTTGAGCCCAAACCAGCCCCGCGATCACCGATTTCAGCGGGGTCAGCATCCTCCGAAGGGCGGCAGAATCGGCGCAACCGGGCGGTCAAGATTAGCGTGCCGCTTATTACGCACTCTTCAATGCCGAGCCTGGCTTGGCCCATGCGCCCATGCGCGCCAGGCAATTGGCGACGCCAAAATCTCGGTTCCAGAAACATATCATGAACCCAAGGTGAATCTAGCGAGCAGGTATTCGTTGGTTCAGGTCGGTACCGCTGCATCAACCCCCGATGGACCCCGTATCTAACGGCCCTTTAGCAGGATGGCTCCGAGACTACGATGCGCGACCGCCCGCGGCCTGAGTTCCGCTCTTAAACCCTCGAGGACACCGAGTCTCTCTGCGGTTCTCCTGCTTCCCTCGTCCGCGGCCAGGACATACGCCACCGCAGCGCCAATTACATCAGGCTTTACGCTGCCATCAGACTATGTTCCTCCGACGAAGCCCCCGACCGCCCGTCCGTCAGACACACGAAAGTCGCAGCTACTCCGGAGCTACACCTCGCTCCTCCGGACGACGCCCCTGATCCTTCTCTTCCAGCACAACAACCTCACCGCGGTAGAATGGTCTGCTGTCAGGCGAGAGCTGCGGCGCGCCCTCTCCAAAGTCGCCGCTCCCGGGAGCGACTCGGACGAGCTCGCGTCGAAAGCCCAGCTGCAGGTGATTCGCACGCGCATGTTCGACGTCGCGCTCAAGATCGTCGAGTTCCACGATCCCAGCAAGGTTGCCCCCACAACGGTGTCCGCGCTGTCGGGCGAGAAGGTCCAAGTGGTGTACAACCACGATCTTTCCAAGGCGGCGTACAACGCTGTCCAGGCCGCCACCAAGGGGGATGAGCCGCTTCCCGAATCGTCCGCATATGCCCAGCTTTCCCCGCTGTTGGTTGGGCCGCTGGCGATTCTTACTCTCCCCGCCGTCTCGCCGGCACATCTGGCTGCGGCCTTGAGCATCCTCTCGCCGAGTCCGCCGGCGTTCCCGGCGCCGACCAAGAAGAAGAGCCCCGGGTACCATGAGCCCATCGTTCAGAATGGGCTGCAGAAGCTCATGCTCGTTGGCGGAAGAGTCGAGGATAAGATCTTCGACCTGGAAGGAGTGAAGTGGGTTGGTGGAATCGACGGCGGCTTGGACGCGCTGCGCGCCCAGCTCGTCAACATGCTCCAGTCCGCCGGGCTTGGTCTCACCGCCGCCCTGGAAGGCCCAAGCAAGAGCCTCTGGCTTACCATGGAGAGCCGCCGGACCGTCTTGGACGAGGAGCAGAACGGAGGGAAGGAGGGCGAGAAGGAGGGCGAGAAGAAGGAGGAGACCTCATAGGCAAACTGAGGGATGTCTGCACGCCGCATCTAGCGTGGTGTTTTGCCAGTGTCGTATTGCACAAGCTGCGATATCTAGACTTGTAAATTAAACTGTATCGCATACCAATGTACAAAGACAGATGTTGTCCAACATTTCAGCCTTGCATGTTGGAGATGCCGATTCGAAGTAGACAATTAGCCCCACTTTCCCGAGCGCTTCCCCCACGGTCGACCAAAGAAGTTCCTCCCGCGTCATTCTTTATGGCAAAGGCCTCCAATTCACCGCGGCTCAGCCACCACCGCAGCTGAAACGGTTCCTGACCGAGCAGCTGTCGTCCCCAACCCACCACTCCTCAACGACACTGCGCCAGTTGTGATTTGGCCGCCAACTCTAGAAGCAATTGATTTGAGCCATGGCCCTCCTTTATCGCGCTTGATAAGCTCTCGATAGCTTCGGCCCACTCACCCACGAACCCATCGGCTTGCCAACCGACCCGGCGACCAAAGCTTGCCATCGTTCCAACAGACCTGGCTGCCGCTCTCCAACCGGCACACCCAAGCGCCAATCTCCACCACCCGCCACGGCCATATCCATAATCATCACCTCCCAATCCATTCAACACCCACAAAGCACACTCCAGCGAAAACAGCCAAGCTCGAGCCAAGCCTACGGATACCGACCGACCTCGAAAACCGAAGATGGATTTCGCCCCCTACCAATCCTCCCCGCCCGAGCACGCGCGCGACTCCCTCTCCCCCTCCCCGCGCGCCTCCCTCGACACCGCCGCCAAGAACCCCCGCCGCGGCTCCTACTCGCCCTCCACGGGCCACCGCTACCAGCACCGCCAGTCCCAGTTCTCGCCCCCGCCGCTCCAGCACCCCCAGCCGCAGCGCGCGTGGCACGGCGAGGGCGTGAGCGTCGTGGGCCGGTATCAGCCGCCGGGGCCGGGGCAGCAGCAGACGAGCCCCGCTGGGCAGCAGCAGCAGCAGACTGCGGCGGGGGGCAATGCCAATGGGTGGGGCGGGAGGATAGGGGGCGCGGTGGGGGCCCGGGGCCGGGGGGTGGGGGACTACTTCAGTGCGCTGGGCGCGCGCGAGGGGATGGTGTCGGAGTTCGACACCAGTCTGGGGCTGCGGCTGGACTACGAGGCGTGTCTGGCGTATCTGGCGGTGCCGCCGGTCGGGGCCATCCTGCTGCTGATACTGGAGAGGAAGAGCGATTATGTGAGGTAATGTCAACCCGCCAGCGTGGCTGCCTGTCTTGGGGATGCCGGGGGGGTTGGGCTGTTGTTCTGGGTGCTGACGGCTGCGGTGCAGGTTCCATGCGTGGCAGTCGAGCCTGCTGTTTACGGCGCTGTTTGTGGTGCATCTGCTGTTCTCGTGGTCGGCTTTTCTGAGCTGGGTGTTCTTCTTGGGGGATCTGGTGTTGATCGGGTGGTTGGTGTTGAATGCGTATCGGGATGCCGATACGCTGGACAGGTTGGTTCTCTTTCGTGGAGCGTTACATAGCATGGTTGCAGCGGTACTGACATGCCTTCAGGTACGAGGTGCCTCTTGTTGGGCAGATCGCAAGCAGGATCTTGGACGACGAGTAATGGACGACTTCGGGTGGGGTATGCTTGATCTTAGGACGGCGTCATGGGAGCGATCGCCTTGCGTTTATGATATTCTCACCATCTACTATTGAGGCGAAGCTTCATAATAATAATGTATACTTTCACGATCGGGAGCGGCAATATGGAACTTTCTGGCGTTTGGAGCGATCTGATCTCTTGAACATGAATAATATGTGATCACAGAGGGGGTCACTCTCATAATAGTAGTACGGGGTGTATTCAGCAAGCACATCACGGATTTCTCGACACCCAGGCTATCTTTCGAGCTCAGCAGGAGCCACTCATCACACGGCCAGTGTTAGTCAGCATCGCCGGGATCCATTTTGGTTGGCTGCCATGGGGAGTGGGCCCCCCGCCTTGCGTGGTTACGTCGCGCTTTTGCCTGGCGCAGCGGCCCAGCTCTCAGCCAATTCGATTGAGCTCCCTCCTTCCACTTCGCCAGTCAAACTCCCAACATCATCCCGCATCACCACACCGATTTCGCAAATCCGTAACGTTGGTTCCCAGCGAATACCCCGGCCTTTTATTGCGGCGACTCTTCGCATTCCACTCTTCGGACTCCATCGCAAACCCCTTTAGTAAGCCGGTCGATCGCAACCGCCGCGAATCGCAATGTCGACCCTCGAGGAACTCGACGACCTCGACCGCCGGGAGCGTGACGACAAGAAGGACCAGAAGAAGGATGACAAGGGCCAGAAGGAGGACGGCGATGCCGAGATGAAGGATGCAGAGCCGGAGGAGGACGATGTTCTGGACCCTGAGATCTTGAACCTCAGCACAGACGACATCAAGACCCGCCGGCGCTTACTCGAGAACGATGCCAGGATTATGAAGAGTGAATACCAGCGGTTATCACATGAGAAGGCTACCATGGCCGAGAAGATCAAGGAAAACATGGAGAAGATTGCCAACAATCGGTAAGCATACATACCCTGATTCCGGCAGTTACCGTCCCTGGCGCCTGCTGACCCCCCCCGCTCTCAGCCAACTCCCCTACCTTGTCGGCAATGTTGTCGAGCTTTTAGATCTAGACCCGACCGCTGAGTCTTCCGAAGAAGGCGCCAACATCGACTTGGACGCCACCCGGGTGGGCAAGTCGGCCGTCATCAAAACGTCGACGAGGCAAACCATCTTCCTGCCCCTCATCGGTCTCGTGGACCCCGAGAAGCTCACACCTGGCGATCTCATTGGTGTAAATAAGGACTCATATCTGGTGTTGGACACGCTCCCGGCCGAGTACGACAGCAGGGTCAAGGCCATGGAGGTTGATGAGAAGCCGACCGAGAAGTACACGGATGTCGGCGGCCTCGACAAGCAGATTGACGAGCTCATCGAGGCCATTGTATGGCCCATGAAGGAGGCGGAGCGGTTTAAGAAGATCGGCATCAAGGCGCCGAAGGGTATGGACAGCCCGTCCCGTCTACTCTTGCGATTACGGTCACTAACCCAGGTTGCCAGGCGCTCTGATGTATGGGCCTCCAGGAACGGGCAAGACGCTTCTTGCCAGGGCTTGCGCCGCCCAGACCGACGCGACGTTCCTCAAACTCGCCGGCCCACAGCTGGTCCAGATGTTCATCGGAGACGGTGCCAAGCTCGTGCGCGACTGCTTCGCCTTGGCCAAAGAGAAAGCCCCGTCAATCATCTTCATCGACGAGTTGGACGCTGTCGGAACCAAGCGGTTCGACAGCGAGAAGAGCGGTGATCGCGAGGTCCAGCGGACGATGTTGGAGTTGCTCAACCAGCTGGACGGCTTCGCCTCGGACGACCGCATCAAGGTGATCGCCGCCACGAACCGTGTGGACGTCCTGGACCCGGCCCTGCTGAGATCGGGCCGTCTCGATCGCAAGATCGAGTTCCCGCTGCCCAACGAGGAGGCCCGCGCGCAGATCCTCAAGATCCACTCGCGCAAGATGAAGGTCAACCCCGCTGTGAACTGGGGCGAGCTGGCCCGCAGCACTGACGAGTTCGGCGGCGCCATGCTCAAGGCGGTGTGTGTCGAGGCGGGCATGATTGCCCTGCGCATGGGCAAGAACCAGATCGGCCACGAGCACTATGTCGATGCCATTGCCGAAGTACAGGCCAAGAAGAAGGATGTGAGTACCCCTTGCTGCTGCTCCGACGCCGTGGATGGTGATGCTGACGATCGGCTCAGACGGTCAACTTCTATGCTTAAGCATGTTGGTATCTATGGAGTCATTAGCGGGCATACCAATGGCAAATTCGACCCGGTTCATCGAAACTGGGATGTGGTACTGATAGAGCGGGCCGTCTGTGTGATGTGATGAGGCAGTTGTCGTTGTTTATGGGTTGCCGTAAGCTAGGCATGTTGCCGTTGTTGCCTCCCGTGTGCCATTCCCTTCTGTGGTGCCTGAACAACCTACTGCTCTTCACATACAACCCGCGGATTCTGCTGATAGGCCTGCGCCATATGATCAAGGCCATCACGTCACTCAGCCTTTCGCTGCCAGCTTTGCAAATCGAGGACAACACGCGGTATTCATGTTTTGGTGGCCCAGGGTGAAGATGGTAATACTGTTTTTCCCTGGATACATAGGTGTGTGCGGCAACGCCACACGCGGAAGCACAATGCGAGACACAGACTTGGGTGGGTTGAGTTCATCGGCCCGATAATGTCGTAGACTAGACAGGCAGCTATACCCCCTCGGGTGCCTCGCTATGCGGCCGTATCGAGTCGTTGGCCTATCATTTCTATCATCTGCTTGGTGCTAGATGATTGATTGTGGAAGAAACACAATGTTACGTTTAGAGTGTTGTGGAACTCATTTGGTTTAGGGCTGCTGTGTTATGATTCCCTGTCGGGATTCAAGGGGATCACCGCGGCTTGTTTGTCCACTCATAGATTCAATACACATTGGAATGTCGATGTTGTGGTGGGTGGAAGATGCAGTTCAAGAAAAAGAAACGACGGGGGTATATTCGAGTGTGCGCTGTCTAGGAGAGAAATGAAATATGAAATCCTCGGAGAGGTCCAATCCTTCCCATCTCCGCAAACGCTGACTTTGTTGTACAGTGCTAAGCATTTGCCGGTTATCATTATTCATGATTCATGATGGGCGCGTAGAGATCCCTGGGGGTTTCAGCACACACAAAGTGCCGCCACTCGCTGTCGGAAATCAATACGAGTACATGCACTCGGCGCTGTCGTCATCTGGCAAGCAGTATGCAAGTCAGCGGGAGATCACCAGTTGTGTCCAGATGCTGGCGAAGGTGTAGTGTCCTCACATTCATCATGCTCGGCATCGTAGGTTTGGTAGGCCTCGTCCGGAGGGGGTGTCCCGTACACCAAATCCTCGACGGGCTCTGCCTCTGTGACTGGCGATTCAGATGAGCAAAGGATTCCCTGGCATGATGTGCGGTGTATGCACGAGTACTGACCTGGCGCGTCGACGGCCTCGCCCTCCTTCATCTGGCCCTTCCTCTGGGCCCGTTTCTCGAATCGGGCAATGTCCTTGGGATCTACCACCCTCCCACGCAGGATGAAGCGCGTCTCTTTCGTGGAATCCTGGGCTTTTCTCTCCCTCATTGTCTTGATCATGAACATGTACTCGGACGACTTGATGTACTTGGTATCGAGATTCCACTTTTTGATCTGTGTCTTGTACTGCTTCTCGCTTTAAAAGACGATGTGAGTGAGCTTACTGCAAACACAGATCGCGGGACACTGAGCGCTGCTCACGTTGCCTTGAAAAAGTATGTCGTCTCCATTTCTGGCATGACATCCTTCAGCTTCATGTTCATGGTGATGTAGTAGTGGGCAATGGCATCGCGGTATGGTTCCCAGTCGGCCGGCTTGGATGGTCTAAACACGGCGGTCTGCCCTTGCAGTGGAGCAGAGCCTGCCTCCTGGGGGTGGTACATGTAATAGTCGGAGCCGGACATGGTGGGCTTGGGTGTTTAGGTTTTTGACGGGCAAAGGTTGGGGAGGTGACTTGAGGTGGTCGGGTCTTGATGTTGATGATATGCATCACCAGAAGGGGAGACATAGTAAACTATATATTGCATCGTGGCGGAGGAGACAGACGATAGAAGATGGCAACGGCACGGCCACACAACCAACTGGTCTCGCATTCGGTGCCTTAGGTTGTCTTCGGGGGCATGCTAGGCAGCTGGGGCCCACACGGACGCTCGCATCAAACTACCATCAACAACCGCAGTCCACACTAGGTACGAAAACAGAATGACTCGACGTTAGCCTGCCCGGGAGCCTCACCCGACCGGAAAGAGTAGTTGTGGCCGTCCGCGGGACCCCTGATCTCCAGGCAGGCATCGCGGCCCCACCCTCGGCGGTGGTAAAATCGTACATCGGTACGGCACCCGGAGGTCGGGACTGCATGGTGGGATGAGAGATCATGAGATGCCGACCTGCCGTGTCCTTGGCCTTGCAAGTTGCAGGCCAGCATGGGGCGTTTTCAGTAGCAGAGCCACAGTCCCACAAAGTGCGTCTGGGATCAGGAAATACGCTTCAGCCGGCGACACGGCGTTTGTCATGACGGCGGCACAACAGATCCGGGGTGATTTTCGCAAGCTTGGTGTTGAGACGGAGATCCCTTATTCTTGGAATGCTGTGTGGAACATTGATCAACATCATTGGCTTGGCAGGCGCGATGTGGTCGGAGATAAGTGCCGGAAATCAGGAGATAAGGCAAGTCTGCCTGTTCATCCAGTTGGGAAAGACCAGGGTTGCCAGGCAGCAGCGCAGCACAGGGCCAAAAGAAAACGACTTCCACTCAGCAATTCCGGATGCGCGGCACCTCGCTGTTCTTCTCCATCTTCCCCGGACTGACTCACTGGTGGGTGCGAATCCTCCGCAGCCCCATCATCGCTCGAATCTCGAATCTCGCCCACACTGAAATCACAGGATCCGCCGGATCAAGCACCTCGCTACGCCGATCTTTCGTCTATACGTCCAATTATTGGACCAGGATTGATTAGCAGCCAGTCGGAAGCGCGCCCAGACTTCAATGAGATTGGAATCGCTGTCGCTGCGTTGCAACCCCGGATCCCGGATCGGCGCACCCACCAACCCGGCCGTTGGAACTTGGGACGGAATCTACAGTATTTGTCAGCGGAGGATACCGGATGCTGCCCGGGAATGTCGGCCCAGATCTGTTCAACACTGCCCTTGTGTCCCTCATATCTACGGCCCCGGCTTGCATACAGAGTGCGGGCTGATGACTTTTGACCATTACATTGAATAACCCCCAGACTCCCCGAAACTGAAACTCATGTATTAGACTTCAGGACACAGGTTTGTATTACTCGTGTATGCATTGGAAATGCCCAGCCCGTAGTCATCTACATATTCATGCAACCACCCTTTCTAGTATTGGTTATGACATGTCTCAAGTGCAATCACAACAAACCAAGCCCCCGCAAGTATCATGTAAAAGCCACTTGGTTAACTAGGTACCTAACTAACTCTGGATAGGGAAGAGACGAAATCGACAAAACGACCAAACTAACTCCGCAAGATACCGCAATGCCCAGCAGGCATCCCCTGCAGTCCCAGAACCCAATTTTGTTCCTTCAGCTTCCCAACTTCTTGAACCGCCTCCACCTTCCGTCAACGATACTGTACACATCCCCATCATAATCCACCCCAGCTAACCTTCCAGGCTTCAGGTTCCAGCTCCCAAATCATCAATTAGACTTTAGAGCTCCCCGTGCGGCCTCTTCTTCTCCGCCGCCGCCCTCTCCGCCTCCGCCGCCTTATCACTCGCAGCGGCCGACCCGAGCCGCAGCTGAGCGGCCACCCACTCCAGCCCACCCATCACGGCCTCGCGTACCTGCGCCAGCATCGTTCCCGTCGGCGACGTCGTGCCGTACTTGAAGTACGTGTGCTGGCGGCGGGCCAGCGCGCGCAGCTCATTGACCGTCGAGCCCTGCGGCGCCGGGATGCCGTAGCTGTCGAGGTAGCTCTTGAGCTCGCTCTCGCTCCATGTCTCAAAGACGTTGGCCTTGGCGCTGTCTGTCGCCTTGGCCAAAAAGCTGGTTGCGGATGCGTACGAGCCGCCGCCGGCCGAGGACGCAGACGCATACGCCGACTGCGCGGCGCCGACGAGCTCGTCGCGCGTGGCGGCTGTGTTGTCGCTGACCTTTTGTGCGGCCGCGTTGCCGCTGCCTGCGATGTAGTTGCGCAGGTTCTCGTAGCTCAGGTCGTCCCAGGTCCAGGCCGTCCAGCCCGTGGCGGCCTTGTGGGCGTGCTTGCGGACGAGGGCGCGGAGCTCGTTGGTCTTGGTTCCCTGGGGCACGGGCACGCCGCGCGCATCGAGAAAACCCTTGAGGCGGGACTCGGACCATGTGTTGACGGCTGCATCAAAGGCATCTTGGGCGGCCTGTGAAGCCGCGTCGGTAGCCCTGGAGGTCGCGCTGTTGACATTGGAGGTGGCGGCGCCGAAGGCCGATGCGGCCGAGCCCGAGATACTGTCGCCCATTACTTCAGCGCGGTGCTTGCGCACGAGGGCGCGGAGCTGGTTGAGCTTGGTTCCTTGCGGAACTGGGGGTTCTGTTAGCCTTCATGGCGGGTGTGGTGGGGTTCGCAAGTCAAGTTACACACCTGGGATGCCGTTCTTGTCGCAAAACTCCTTGAGCTGAGTCTCACCCCAGGCGTCGATGAGCTTGTCGGTGAGGGCAGCATACGCTTTCTGTGCCGTCGTGCGGGAGCTCTCAGCCTGCTCCTGCGCGCGCAGGTAAGCAAGGCGGGAGTTGCGCCGAACGGATGCGATGAGCTTGTCGCGCTAATCATGCCGTTAGTGTCCTGTGCAGCTTAGGTAAAGTTGGGATGGGATGGCATACAGTAGTCGGCTGGGGCGCGGGGAAGCCGTGCTCATCGAGCCACTCCTTCAAGTCAGATTCTGCATGTCACAATTAGCTATGGCCGGTGTAACTGTTGGTCATTGCATGAGCACCCACCAGTCCAAGTCTCGTAGAGCCAGTCGCCCGGATAGGCAGCTGTCTGGCCAGCCTTCTCGGCGATGGTCTGGAGGCTTTCACGGGCCTTTTGGAGAAGAGTGTCTCGCGTGCGAGGCTGGGGAACTGTGCTACTGTCAGTCGTCGAGGTTCAAAGCGCTGCGGTGCCGGCAAAACAACATACCCGGAATGCCATGACGGTCGCAGAAAGCCTTGAGCTGGCTGTCGGTCCAAGTGTCCAAAATCCAGTCCTTGGTGTTGACCCACCCGGTCTGGGCCTTGTCCTCGGTCTCGTACCAGTAGCTCTTGACCTGGTTAATGAGCGAGTCGCGCGTGCCCTCGGCCGACTCCTTGGACTCGACGCCCTTCTGCTTCAGATAGCCTGTGAGCTTGTTCGCGTCCCAATTGCGGTACGGTGCCACCACGTGGGAGTCCCAGTTTTCTCCCACGAGCTTCTCAAGCTCCTTGCGGTCGGCCGGGGTCGGGTAGGGGACGTCGTTGTCGGAAAGCCAGCGCTCAAGTTCCGTCTCGTGCCATTTGTTGTATGCTAGGCCATGTCAGCTGATTTCTTCATGGAATATTAGTATTGAACTTGGCGTGGCCTAAACCTACCGGCATTTGAGAACCAAGAACTGGCGACTGCGGCGTTGGCCACAAGGGCCAACGAAAAGAAGGTTTTCGCAAACCGCATTGCGAGTTCCCTCTGCGTTTTCCTTCAGTTGGAGTGTGTTGGACTGTTTTTGCGGTGAAATGGGTGAGATGGGTGGAATTTAGATGTGTCGGGTCCTGGGTATCAAATCTGTGTGGGTAAGGGAAATGAAAGCGACGATGATGGGTTTGTGAGTTGAGTGCCAGCAGGCAGTGCTTCATCAAGCACTTGCAACTGGAGGGGTGGAAGTCTAGGACGTCACTGCTTCCCGGTTTGGCTTAACAGTCCTTGTTTGCTGGTTGCAGCACTGCACAAAGCTCTTGCTTGGAGAGGTAGCTCCGGCCACTGTGACGTAATGCCCTTGTACATGTGGAAAGAGAGACGTGTCGGTCAGCAGCTGCCCACATGCCATTCCCTTTTTCGACGGATTTCTTTTTCACAATTGGCTGCTACGCCACTATAGCGGGGTGCGGCCGATCATCGACCAAAGACATGCATCATTATTGGCGACGTTTTGTACATGCAATCATGGCATCATCAGATGTGAGCTCTGGGTTGAAGCATGACGTCATTGAGTCAAGGTGTAAGAGGGTTAGGGTCACACAGTTCTCACTTACACCGCTCGAGCACCGGTGGGTGCATAGGTAGAGCCAAAGTTCCAGAGGTAACTCCCAGCCTCCTCGGTAGGTAACAGCTACAAGGCTACAAGGGATGCATGAGTAAATACTAAAACCCGCCGGGACTGGGATTAGCCGTCTCCCATCCCGACCAGTATCCCGACCAGTGACCCCGGTATCCCTAATAGGAGCAATCCCAACCGAACCAGCCCCATGCAGCCTCCCCAAACAAATCCTAGTCCCAGTCACATGCGGCACCCGCATCAAACCGTAACGCGATCACACGGGTCCCGTCCTAGCACAGCCCCGTCAGTCAAGAGTCAAGACCCAACACTCCAAAGGGACCTCCAAACAAAAAAAAACCGGACTCACCATATTCACAAACAACCCCCACCTCCCTAAACTCCCGCATGAGCGCCATCCGCGCGGCCTCGGCCTGGCAGCGGAAGCTCCCGAACCGGAACTCGACCAGCGCGCGCGCCCCGTCGCCGCTCACGCCGTGGTGCCGCACCTCGTCGAGCTGGTACTGCATCTTGGCGTCGAGGTACGCGCGCAGGAAGCCCTCGTCGGCGATCGCGGGGGGCCCGCTGATCAGCAGCACGCGCGACCGCGGCCCGCCGGCGTCGGCCTCGGCCGAGCGGATCCGGTTCCAGGTGATGCGCGCGGCCAGTTCGGGATGGGACGGTGTGGTGAAGCCGTGTGCGGTGTGGAGGGCGTGGAAGCGCTCTGGGAAACGGGGGGGCCGGGGGAGGTCAGTGTTGTGGGATTGTTGAGGGCTTCCATGGCGGACGGAAAGAAGGAAAAAAAGGGGGGGGGGAAGAGAGGGAAGGGGACGGGAATGGATTGGGAATACGAACCTGCGGCCGCCCGCTCGAAAAACACTACCTTGGCTGCGCTCAGCACATGGCCTCGGTCTGGGTCCGGTGGGTTGATGTGTGTCGCGTACACGCGGCCGATGTCGCGGATGCCGGCCAGTAGCTCTTGGGTGGTGAGGTTGGGGGCCAGGCCGACGAGGAAGAGGCTGCAGTTTGCGTCGGCGGGGATCGCGGCCGACTGGTTGCGCACTAGGTTCGGGTCGCCGCGGTAGTTGGGCGAGAAGCCCCCGAGTAAGAGCGCGTGGGTCTCGGGTTGGGATATGGGCCGCTGAGGGGTGCGCGAGGACATGGGGTGGTAGAATGTGGGGTCCCGGTTCAGGTTCAGGCTGGGGGCAGTGGTTGCCCATGCTGAAGGGCCGTTGGATGGTCTTGGCGGCAACGAAGTTGTTGGGATGAGGTGTGACAAGGACTTGAGCTGAGCACTCAAGTTGGATGCAAAGATCTCAGGTTCGGGAGGGCAAGATGGATGCCCGCCATGGTCGATTGGGGTGGGCGCTGGTGCGGCTTGACGGTAAGAGCCAAAGTCTCCAGAGAACCGAGGAGATCTGGTGGCGACGATGTTACTAGTTGAGGCCAACAGAGACGGGCCGGTCTGCTGCTGGTGGTATTCTGGCGCCTGGGTCGGTATTCTGTCTGCCGCCTCGGGTTTCCTTGGTTGTTGAATGGTCTCACGAGACTCGGGTTGGATGAAGTTTTCCGAGTCGAATGAGCTGAGTTGGTCGAACCGGTTGGCGAAACGTAGCATTGGACCTTTGTTGTCTTTGTTGGCGAAAGTCCAGGCTGGGGACAAAGGTTGCAGCTCGCGAGGCGGAATTGGGCGTGGATTTGGTTGAGAAACAGATGCGAGTGGGATGAGCGATGATCGAGTCCGGGGAGCAGCACCATAGGGGACTGGCAAATTTAAGGTTCCAGGGGAGCCATAGCTGGCGGGGCCGTAAGATTCAAGTCGTTCCCTGGTGCTGGGACAATTGGGTTTGCTTGGCAAGGCCCTTCCAAAGAGCTTTTGAGGGGGTTGTTGTCCTTGGCTAGACCCGGTGTTGTCTTCAAAAACAGACGGTCTGGAGTTGGCAGCAATTTCCCACAGGCGCGGGCATGATATCGGCCCAGGACCTCGTTGCTCAGCTAGAACACTCCCTTCTCTCGTCTGGGCCGTCAGGGCTGATCTGCCTGGACTGCCTGGACTCCCTTCCCTTGTGGGCTTCGATGGTGACCTGTCGAATCCGAACCGAGCTATCTCAGCGAGTCGCCGGTGCTCTTGAGCTTCGAGTTCATGATGAGACGAGTATTGAGACACGTTCGGTCCGATATTGGTCCCTTTTTGCCAGTGCGAGTACCATTGCGGAGTTGTCCCAGGCGTACATGTACGCCTGGAGTTGGCGGTTGACTCAGCGCCCCAGAGAGGCGTTGAGCGTGGGAATAAGGGGCTAAGAGACCCAGTGGTATCTTGATCAGAATCAGGAGAGGCCATGGTGGCGCCTGAGAGACGAAGCAGAGGAATCCTGGAATGCTTGGACTTGATGGCGAGATAGGTTTGCCTCCGGAGACTTGCAGTTGAAGGAGGGGTAACGAGCCGGTTATATCTTGATCAAAACAAAGTGGCTCAACACCATAGTTGGTATTCACAGGGGCTTTGGTAACTTGGTGTTTACGTGCGCCTTTCTAAGGCAGCCCTATAATCTATTATGTATTTGTGCGTCCTGTCTTTGAGGAATGTACCAAACAGATATCTCGTACTCTTCCAAGAAAAGAAAATGGCAATTGATGATGGAACTTTTATCATGTTTCTCTCTGAGCGTACCGCTCCTTGGTGTCATCAATGACTCTATAGGCTTTGTTCTTGGACTTTGTTGTGTGTCAGATTGGTGATAGTCTTGGCAACCAAAATTTATTCGTCACTGTTGCGGGGGACAGAGGAAATAACTACTATAAGGCGCCACCGCTGTCGAACCCAAAATATAGGATCGGAATCTGATTGGTCTGAACAGACGGAGGAATCAACAGTGATGATGGCTTCAATTGTGTCAATCTGTGTAACTGTGAAAAAGCTGTGTGTGGCTCCAAAAGCCCATTTCCTCGGGGGAGCCAACGGATACCTAATGCTATACTAAGACTAATCTGCCCCTGAACCCCTAAGTGGGTTTATCTAATATCGCTACTATAGTCCCACTTTACTATAGTAGGTTCAATATACCCCTTTAGAGTAACTGCTAGGCAGCCGCTCTAGAGCACTCCTATAAGTGAGGTTATTCCTAAGATCTAAATTCCCTAGTAATCTAGCTCCTTAGTATCCGTTCCGTTCCGTAGCTATCTAGCCTTAGGCTCCCTCCGGTCTCTATCTCTTGTTTTCTAGTAGGGAGAGTCGGGAGACTCCTTAGCTCCTACCCCCTTATATAGACTATAGGTATCCCGCTATAAGCGCTATACTCTCTTCCGTCAAAGTCTTGCTTGCTCTCTAGCGAATAAGGCTCTCGATAGGCACTATGTTAATTATCGTAACGAATTCTTAGTATTTATCTACTATTAGGGCCTTTATAAACCCGTTGGCTATTATCTTCGTAGTAGGTATGTATTCTACCTTGATCTTACTAGCTTCGCGCTCCTGCTTTAGCTAGTGGTTATAGATATCTACGTGCTTAAGCTTAGTCTATAGAGTAGCGATCTTAGCGTTAACGAGTTAGATAGTCTACGAGTTATCGCACTAGATCGTGATCCAATCGTTGTCAAGATCGACCGATAGTTTAGAGATTAATCCGCTTACGAATATACCTTCTTTAGCCGCTTATAAAAGAGCTAATAACTTAGCTTCGGTCGTTAAGGTTATAACTATATCTTACTTGCTTACGCGCTACGCGATTAGACCGCTAAATAGTTAGATAGCGAAGCCTTATAAGCTTTTCTAATTAATAAGGTTGTTAGCGAATAAAGAGTCACTTACTACGATTAGCTAGTTGCCTTCTTCTAATTAGAAGGCGAAGAAGCGTGTTTAGTAGAGGTATCTTAGCACTTAGTCGGCCGCTATATAGTAATCTAGGCCTAGGTTATAATTGAACTAAGAAAGTCTCGAAGCTACGAAAGCGATATTAGGTTGCGATGTAATAGCGGCGTAGAGTATCGAGCTAACCTTCTTCTAGTAGAATCGCGTTGCGCCTAGATCTACGATGTTATCGTATAGAAGTAATTCCATCGTCGTTATAGGTGTTCTAGGTATAGCTTCCGAATCCGTAAGCTTCGCGATCTTCTCGATGTATAATGTCTAGCTAAGCTAAACGAGCTTCTTAGTTCTCTCGCGGTAGATCTTAATACCTAGGAACTACTATAGCTTGTCGCTACTAGTAAGTTCGTATTTCTCGCGTAGGCCGCTAACGATCTTGTTAACCTTCTCTTGCTTATTCTTACAGTACGCGATTATAATATCGTTAACGTAAAAGAAGACAATAACGTCCCTGTTCATTATTACATATAGCTTACGTAGTATCTTAACGAATCCTAGACTTCTTAAAGTATTAGTTAGCTCGCGTTGCTATAGAAGAGGGGATTTTCTTAGCCTATATAGAGCTTTGTTTAGCTTTAGTATGTTCCTATATCTACGGTAGCCCTAAGGTATCTATATATATACGAGCTTGTTGAGGAAGGCGTTTACAAAGGCGTTAACCGTGTCGAATTAGATTAACTTAAGATTGAATCTCGCTATAATAGCAAGTACTATTTAGAGTAACTAGATTGTAAGAGTAGCAGCGTAATTTTCTCCTACTAATCCCTTCTACTATTAATCACTATAAACTACAAGCTACGCTTTATACTTATCGAGGAACCTATCTTAGCTAAACTTATAGATATAAACCTATATATAGTCTAGAATCTATTATATACCTGCTTGTTAGTAGGAAACCTTATCCTATAACTACTTAACGCTATAGCTAGCTAAGTGATCCTTCTCTACTTGTAGGAAGAGCGCTTCTATCGGGTAGTTCTCGAGTTCGTAATGCTATTTCGGCTTAGGAGGAAGGATATCGCGATATAGGCGTTTAATACTATCTTTCTTCTTTATTAGCTATATAACGCGCTTCTTTGTAATAGTTCCTTGTAGAGTCTGCTCTTCTTTAGTAGTCTTTAGTTTCTTAGGCTCGATTACTAGGGTCGCTATCTTTCGCTAGAGTCGGTTGATCGTAGCTCTTGTAATAGGCTTATCTCTTAATGTACTGACTATAGTTAATAGTGTACCTACGTAGAAGGCTGCGTACTATAGTTCGAATACCGCCGCGATTTCTATAGTATTGTTGGCTCGTAAGCTAGTTATTAGCGCGGTCAAAAGAGTAGCGGGAGGTGTTATAGGAGGTGTTTGGTAGAACTTAGGGAAATCGCTAGAGGCGTCGCCTTTAACTACAATAGTATCTAAGATCTCCTCTTTAAGCTCTTCTTCTTCTAATATATTATCGGTTAGGTAGACGGCGATATCCTTGTCTTCGTCCTTATTCTTAGGTTCTTGTTTATCTAGTTTAGTGGCTAGGTTTCTTGTTTCTTAATTAGTAAGCTACTAGGCAAGTGCCTCTAGGTTAACTTGCTTCTGATCGATCGTAATACGCTCGAGGTCTCTAGAAAAGACCTATATCTCGTTAAAAATAACGTCTCGGGTAGCTACTATATTGTTGGTTCTAGGGTTCTAGATTCGGTAGATATTAGAGGATTAGTATCCTACTAGGTATCCTACGAATGCTATCGGCTCGAATCTCTATAGTCGGCGCTCCTTCTTTTACGCTATAGTTATTATAGCGTAAGCCTTATATCTATATACCTTCAAATAGTTTAGTGCTAGTTTACGTCGCTCTATTACAACTATACTTCGCTTCTCTAGGTACTTGTAGAATCTCTTAAATAGTATCTTCTAACCGCTTCCTTGCCTTAGTATATAATTAAAGAGGTATACCGATGCTTAGGAAATCTTAAGCTACAATTTAATCGGGAGGTTAGCGCTTAGAGCTATATAACGTTGCTTTTCCTTGATTATACCCCCTAAGCGCTCTACTACCCTGTTCTGCTCTTACGTATAGGTAGTATAGGGCTCGACTTTGATACCCTTGCTCTCGAAGAACGCTATAATAGCGTTGGTCTTAGTGAACTCGTTGTTGTACTTGATTGCTTTAGGTTTGATCTTGTACTAGGTCTCTAGTATATAGAAGAGGGTCTTAAGGGCTGCTAGGATATTATCGCCTTCGTAGGTTCTTATATAATAGTTCTACGTATACCTAGAGTATCGGTTAGTAGCGAGTAGTAGTATAGTATAATCTTATCGCGCGCCTAGGTATTCGTAGAAGTCGATAGCGATACGGTCCCCCGCCTTTAGAGGGTCTAGGCGTAGTTCTTAGCTAATCCGACGTTTTGCTTTGCTATATCCGTACCTGTTGTACTCTACTATTGTAATACCCTTGATTTTAACTCCTTAAGCACTGTTAACGAGATGTTCGAGGGCCCTTAGGCCTAGGTAACCGAGGCGGAGATACTATATTATCGTATCCGCTCTAGATAGTGCCCGAGCGGTCTACGTGTTAAGCTATTGCTTTCGCGTAGCGAAGGCAGCGTATATAGTTATCTAGGGAATGTATTCTAGGACGAATTGATCGTGTTAGTCTTGAACGTTATAGAGGTATACGTTTTCTCCGCGCTATAGGCAGTCGTTGCAGGTATCCTACTAGATGCCGCGGTTTTTAAGTTAGCGGAGGGAGACAAGGTTATATACGAAAGTTAGGTAAAAAGCTACGTCTTTAAGAGTAATAACTTAGGATCCGTTCTTAGTCTTTACTATAATGTCGACTTCGCTATATCCCTCGATAGTAACGGGATGTTCTCCGGCCTAAACGTAGTCTAATGGGCTTGCGAGGTAAGGTAGTAACTTAAACTAGGAGAGGTTGTTATATAGGTAGATAGTTAATCTAGAATCGAGGATAGACGAGTTAACCAGAGGGTATATAAGCTGCCCTGCTTAGAAGGCCGCTAGTATAGTAAAGAAGCTTGCGGTATATCTTCCGACCGTACGCCCGTACCTAGCTAGCTACTATACCTACTTCTTAAAGTAGGGCGTTAGAAAATTCTCTAATATCTTAGTAGCTTCCTAGCTAGGTGCCGATGTTATCTCTAGAGAGGTCTTTGTCTAAACAGGGGGGGCCTTGGCTGTTTGATCAGCTGTCTAGTACTTTTAGGGGGCTACTACTACTTACGTAGAGTTTCGGCACTCTTTGTCTACTAATTTTACAGTAGGTATCTTAGGGGCCTTTCGGCGCTCTTCTTCTACTAGTTGTAACGTAGTAGGTCTTTTAGGGGCCTTTCGGCGCTCTTCTTCTACTAGTTGTAACGTAGCAGGTCTCTTATCTACTAGTAGCAAAGCAGCGAGTATCTAGTTATAGGCTACCTCTAGTTATAAAGTAGGGCGGTACTCTAGGGAAGTACGTTGTTGTTATATGCTCCTACTTAGGGCTAACGCTATAGGGAGTCAATCTTAATCTTAGGATAACTCTTTTAGGTTAGATCTCTATCTCTTCGGCTTTATTCGCCCTATCTTAGCTTTAAGCGAGGGGTTTGCCTTAAGGTTCTTCTCTATTCTCTAGATAATATTCTCTCTATATATAAATCTCTAGGGGGCTCTCTCTAGGTATAGGTAGTAGTATCTTTCTATATTATATACTCCTTTATACGCCTTATATAGTATAACCTCCTCCTCCTACTAGGGGCTTATATCGCTTCTCTTTCTTTTACCGCCGAATGTTAGGAACGCCCCGCGGGTAACCCTAGGCTTCGATTTCGCTAGGAGGTCTTAGGTGCCGATCCGGAGTTAGCAGGTTATATCCTCGATCGTATAGTCTTAGAAGTTAGTAGCAACTACTCTCTACTTCTTAGATCAAGTAACGAAGGTAAGGGGTGTCTAGTTAATCGCTTTGCTTAGGTTAGCGATCCAAACGATAGGGAGAGTTCCTTCCTAGATATCCCTTATAATAGCTTCCTCTATTAGTATCTCCTACTTCTTAATCTACAGCTTAAAATCCTCTTATACTATAGTCGCGAACCTCGACTGTTCGAGGATAGCGTAGTACGCTCTGATCTTCTCGCGGAGGGCTATAGCTACCTTGACGTCGTTGGCGCTAAATCCCTTGTAGATACGGTACTACTTATTAACGCCTTAGTCTACGCGAAGTTAGGTTATTCGGAGCTAGACCTAGATAGTATCTATAATAAAGTCCCGGAGCTTCTAGACTTCCTTCTGTTATTAGGCCGCCTCTCGGGCCTTCTCTTAGTAGTTGTTCTCTAAGATAGAGAGCATCTGGTTCTACACCGTCAACAGGTATACTTGCTTAGCTGTTCGGGTAGCTACGGCGGTAGCTACGTTATCGTTGTTACCGCTGGCTCCGGCGTAAGCGCTAGCGTAGCCGGGGGCGGGGGCGTAGGCCGTGCCGCTTCGGGTAACTTGTAAGACGGGCGTATCGGCGCTATTGTAGTCGATGTCTCGTGCTAGGGTTAAGGCTAGGTTCAAGCGATCGAACTTAGCTATAGTTTT
>MU853409.1:415220-462448 GCA_033297235.1 Trichocladium antarcticum
GATGATGGAAAATTGAAGATCTAGTGGATTGAAAATTGAAGATATAGTGGATTGAAGTGTAGTAGATGGAAAATTAAAGATATAGTAGATTAAAGTATAGTAGATAGAAAATTAAAGATCTAGTAGATTGATCAAAATATAGGGCTTAACTCTATAGAAGATAGTCTTAATACTATAAAACTGCTTACAAGGAAATACGATTTTCATTTCAAAATGGCTTAGAAGTTAGGGGCTGATTTTACATGACAATGGTTTTTCGGCGGAAAACGACTTTAGTGTAAAAACGCTCCAAAACGCTCTCTCGGTCCAAAACGATCTTCATATAGGACCCACCTTACTACTTCAAAACAGTTTTCTATAGAAAATGGCCGTGCCCTATAGAAATGGCCCTGGTGACTGTCATGTACTGTGAAAATCGCCCCTCATTTCGAAGATCGGTTTGATTGGCCAAGACTATACCCAAGACCGTTTTCCCAGAGTAGGGTGGCGCCTTATGGTAGTCCATATTGATAGAAAAGGCTGAAGGGGCTGCTGGGGATTTGATGCAAGGGAAAATTCTATGAGCAGCAGAAATGAAGGAGGAAAGAGCAAAGTCCATAGGCGCCAGGGTTAGGGTGAAGGCATTGTCTTATTCCCTGGACCCACTTTGAGCACAATAAAATCTAATTTCGGCTACCCGTTCTCTTCCTTCTCTTCCTTTTCTCCTTATGAAGCCTCGTCCTCTTCAACGCTGCGTTTCTATGCTACCAACGGAAAGACTGCGCAAGCAGTCTTTCAACACATTTGGCATATGAGAAATTCGGAGAATCTGCTTCACAACAGCTTGTCCATCCTTCGATGGGTCGCGAGCTCTGCCGGAGACGGCCTGGCGCTATCTTGCGTCTGTAGTTTGGCATCAGAAAAGCAGGGCCTGGGAGGAGCTGTTTTGCAGTTTCCTTCCCAGGTTCCTCTGGGAGGGCCATTACGAAGCTTGTGCCAGACACTTGAGTGCAATACGCAGCGTGCGGGTTTCCCTCTGGGGCCTGTACAATTCAATTCCGATCACTCTGTTGAGGACGAGGCTTCACCACTCTTTTCTCTCAGGTAAGAATTGCTCTCTATCAATGTGGGATAAGGATACTACTAACCATGTTTCATATCGACGTCAAGCCGCCGCGGGAAACTTGCCGAGTCTACCTAGTGATCGCCGAGCAAGGCCAGCCAACGCTGGTTCAGGCCGGAGCAACCGTGGCAGGACAGGTTCCAATGCCTGGTCAGCTTCAATTCATTCGCACATAGAACCATATTCACGCATTAGAACCTCGACTTCAAACCCTTTACGAATCAATGTATCGGTGACTGCCGCATATACTTGGCATCGAATTGACAAAGTCCCAGTGTGCCGATCGCCCACTCAGGTGAACTTGTCTAAAATCATTTCATTTTCCCCATCCCCATACCAATAACCAATTCCAGCTCTATAGCCTTGAAGTGCTGATCCTACCTCTTGAAGTTGATATTACTCATCTCATATTCTTGCAACGTCCCAGCCAACCTCGACTTTTTTTCTCGGTTGTAATGTGGATTTTTTCCATGCCTCAAGCAACCTAGCAGTTCAGGTGCTGTGACCTGTGAGCTGCATCAACGCGTGTGAAAAGCTCTCAGCAGCGGCATAGCTTTAGTCAACCAGCCGTTTCCCAGTACCTGATTGATTCCCCCTGAGTCAAGTAGCCATCCATCTCAACCACAGCGAATCACTGCAGGCCGCAGTTGATTGTTGGTCGTTGATGAAGTGAGACGACGCTCATAGTCCGCTGCTGCGGAAACAACTTTCAACATCTGTTCGGCGCCGGATCAGATCCAGTAAGCGGCGATTCTAGGATAGTAGATTTCTTCCTTGCGTCATGCAAACTGCCGATGAGCACAACTCGCGACCGTTAATTCCGCCCCGAAGTTCGCTCCGAGTATTGATGGGGTAATACATACGCTACCCCGGGGCCAATAAGGTTAAAATGACAGTGGGGCGGGCCAAGGGATGCGGACTGTGCGGTTGACCTTCAAGGGGGAGAGGGGTGGGATTTTATCTCGTTCTTCCCACCATGGAGACTGAGTCACACGGGTATTTTGGGTACTTTGGGTGTTCACATACTGATTGACCTTCGCTGCCATGGCGAGCCGCGATGACCCCGAAACACGCGTTTCACAGCCTCTTGAGAAGGACACGGGGGGGATCTTCCAGCAGCGGCCGATCTCGGACGAGTCGGAGGTAAGCGATGATGTCGCCGAGGTCACTGAAGACGCAGACCAGAGCCTGACGTCGGAACTCCCATTCTCGAAAGCGCGGTGCATTGCTCTCGTGGCCACTCTGACAGGCGCCAGCTTCCTCAATGTAAGTCGGCGTTCCGAAACACAGGCACGGGACGCTCGGGGAGTCTGACAGGGACCTTGACGACCCGCAATCATAGACCTTGTCGGGCCAGGCCGTGGTCATCATCCTGCCGACCATAGGCAAGGACCTCGACATACCGGAGGCGCGTCTCCAATGGATTCTGTCGGCCTATTCTCTCACATTCGGATGTTTCATGCTTTTCTGGGGCAGGGTAGGCGACATCTATGGGAAGCGCAAGATCTTCCTGTGTGGCTCCGCATGGTTCGCTGCCACGACACTCGCCAACCCTTTCATCCCGAACGAGATCGTCTTTGACTTGTTTCGGGGTCTACAAGGTTTGGTAGGAACTTGCTATACTCTTACGCATCTGCGGAGCCAGTTACTCACTGTCTAGGGCGCTGCTGCGAATGTTCCCACTGCGATTGGGATTCTTGGAACTACCTTCCCGCCGGGCAAGGCCAAGAACTATGCTTTTAGCTGTTATTGTAAGAAACAACCTCCCCTTTCCAATGACTGGTGGTAGGCAATGCTGATGATGGGCTTTAGCCGCGGGTGCTCCGCTTGGGGCAGTCTTTGGAAATCTCCTCGGCGGCATCATCGCCGAGTATGCATCGTGGAAATGGGTCTTTGTGGCGATATCCCTCATGGCGCTCGCCATCACCGCAGCGGCCATGTTCGCGATCCCGCCTCCCAAACACACCCTCCGGGAGGACGGTGTGTCGGTCAAGGCATCCATCGATTGGATGGGCGCTGCGTTGATCACGGGCGGGCTCCTGGCGCTTCTCTTCCCCTTGACCGAGGGCAACGTTGTGGGATGGAGCACGCCATGGGTCCCGGTGCTCATTGTCGTGTCGCTCATGCTCATCGCAGCCTTTGTGTTTTGGCAACGCCACCTCGAAAAGCAGGGAAAGCGGGCTCCGATCATGAAGGTGTCCAATTTCAACAACCCGCAGTTCAGTGCCGCCATGGCGATCATGGCCCTCTTTTTCAGCAGCTTCAACGGCTTTCTGGTATACGCGACGTACTTCTACCAGGACTTCCAGGGGCTCTCGCCGCTCGACACCACGCTGCGGTTTCTCCCAACCGGCATCATGGGCTTCGCCACGGCCCTCATCGTGTCGCAGCTCCTGTCGCGGGTTCCGGCATACCTCATGCTGGCGGTCGGCAACACGTGCGTGTCCATCTCGGCCCTGCTCTTCGCCGTTCCGATCCCGCCACAGACCACATACTGGGCGTGGTCGTTCCCCGCCATGGTGTTATCCGTGTTTGGGGCCGACATCGCCTGGCCGTGCCTGATCCTTTTCACCAGCCACTCGCTGCCGCAGTCGGACCAGGCGCTCGGGGGCGCCCTCGTCAACTCCATGGGGCAGGTTGGGCGGGCCATCAGTCTGGCGGTGGCCACGGCAATCCAGACCGCCGTCATGGCCAAGGCGAGGGGGGTCGATGTGCAGAGCGCAGGGTCGACGGAGGAGTGGGACGCCGCGTCGCTGCTCGGCCTCAGAGCGGCCGAATGGTGGAACTTTGCGCTCGGGGTCGGCGCGCTTCTGGTTGTCTTGGTTGCATTCCGCGGTTCTGGCATAATCGGGAAGACAGCCGCCGTCCAGAAGGTTGAACGGCCAGCCCGGGTTGCGGGCGGCGCGGATGAGGAAAGCTGCGTGGCAGATAACGAGGGCAAAAGCGGGAAAGATGAAGTGCCTAATCAGCACACGGGGCAAGAGACTCGGAATTGATGGCCAAGTATGTGTGAAAATGGTCGCCGGGAACTTGCGGCGGCGGAGGAAGGGATGGATGGATGGATGAAATGCAATATCACTTTGGACTGATCCAGGACATAACCAGGTAGTTGGCGGTAGCTGACGGGAAGGCGCACCCATCCGCTCTCATCTTACAACGCAACCACCGCCGTTCTCTCATTGCAACGGTGATACTCAACCCGCCAGAAGGTTGGTGCTGATCCACGTGTGAAGAAGGCAGCTCAATTCTTCGGGACAATTCGTCAATCGGCCATGTTCTAGATCCAGCCCTATGGCTCCGCCCCCGATCTTGATCCGGGAGCACCCTTGCGTCCGGTCCTCTCGCCCACAGGCCGCCCACTCTCTGGCCGGGTTCTCCTCGCGGCAAAAAAAAGGAGAAAGAAAAGCCAATCCCAACCACACCCCTCAAGCAACCTCGACCTCGATGATGCTCTCGACCGACTGCACCGGGCGCCAGATCCTGACCACGCGCAGGCCGGCGCTCTCGACCAGCGCGCGCCACTGGGCCTCGGACCGCTCGGCCGCGGCCAGGCACGCCATCATGGTGATGTCGGACACGGTCACGCGGGCCAGCGGCTTCACGCTGGTGACCAGGCTCTCGTGGATCAGCAGGCGCGAGTAGCCCTTGTCCATGGCATCGGCCAGGTTCTGCAGGATGGTGCGGGCCCTGTCGTCGGTCCAGTCGTGCAGCACGTTGTGCATGAAGTAGACGCGGGCGCCGTGCGACGCGGGCGGCTGCGGGGTGAAGAAGTCGTGCGGGCGCACGGTGATGGCGGGCGGGAGGTCGGCCGCCACCCCCTTGAGGATGTCGGGCAGGTCCTGCACCACCAGGCTGCCGGCGGGCACGTCCGGGTGGCGGGCCAGGAACTTCTTGAGGTCGTGGCCCTTGCTGCCGCCGACGTCGACCACGAGCGGGCGGTCGTCGCGGCGGGCGGCGACGACGGTGTCGGTCGGGTAGATGTCGACCCAGGGCGTGAGGTTGTACTTGGAGTGGCACTCCATCGTGTCGTTGAAGTGGGAGGTGAGCTGCGGGTTGGTGCCGATGAACTCGAAGAGGTTGGCGCCCTCGCCGCGCCAGTGCTGGAAGCTGCTGTCGTTGACGTTGGTCGGGTTCTGGAAGCCCGTCTTCTTGAGGAAGCCGGGCAGGGCGCGGAACAGGGGGCTTTGGAGCTCGTGGTAGAAGCCGCCGTACATGCTGGCGAAGGGGGGGTCGTCGGCGAGGGTGGCGGCCCAGGGCGTCCTGGCGTACGTGTCCTCGTCAGTCTCGGTGACGAGACACTGGCCGGCAAGGAGGCGCATCAAGCGGCCTGGAGGGCGTCAGTCTCGCGACGCTCGTGCGCAGTGCATACCGGGCAAGAAAGGGGGGGGGGAGGACACACGGAGGAGCAGCGCATCGGCGCCGGTGAGCTCAGCAAGCTTGGTGCAGGTGATGGGCTCGCCGCCGGCCTCGGCCCACTTGCTGAAGACGCCGGCGTCGATGAGCGTCTTGATGGTGGCATTGGTGACGGGGCCGGCCCAGTTCTGCTCCCAGGCCAGGTCCCACGGCGACTGTATCCTCCGCAGGGCCTCAAAAACGGCATCGCGCGCGCGGATGCGCTCGGCCTCGTTGGCGAACGACTGGGCGTCGATGCCCTGCAGGCTCGCGATGAATTGGTCTGCGGATGCCATCTTGCTGAATCGGATTCTGTGTTCTGAGGACTGGAAGAGGGGTTTCGAGTTCGCGGGGAAGCCGCCGGAGCATTCTCTCAGGGAGCCACTCTAGCGGGTAAGAGCGCTCAACCAGCCCCGCGGACCTCTTCCTCTTCATGGCTAGCTCCAAGAATGGGCCGACAGAATGAGGCCACCCAACACGCTAACTGCCACAGTAGGGGAGAAGGGAATGTCGATGTGACGGACGGGTGTACAGTAAATGATGATTGACACAGCACAGACGCGGATCGGGGCAACACCTGCGAGCCGCGCATGATTCAGGATCCCGGGGACGACTGCAACGTTTGTTCACTGTTCCGATCTTTCATTGTTCCGGCACCGATTGCTGATCATCTCCACCTGCGGCAGTTTCCCCGCTTCTCCCCTCCGATCCCGCCATTCGCCATTCGCCATTCCGTCCTGGTCTCGTATCGCGTTCGAGCGCGTTCCAACTTAAGTTATTAGCTCGCCCTCGCAACCACTATAGTTGGTTGCCGCCCTACCTGGGGGCTCCGCCAGCGAGGATATTGTGGACATCTGGCAGGGTGCCGCTGTAAGCAACCCCTACCGTGCAGCAGGCGAGAGAATTGGCAGGCCTGGGAGCGCGCAAGGGAAGGCCCGGGGAACGGGCCCTCTTGTGTACTGTGCTGCCGGCCATTTCTAACTTCTAATGATTTCCATACCAAAAAAACAACAACCAGGGATATCCAAAATACCGAACCATTTTATTCCATTCCGTGTGGGTGCCGGAGACTAGGAGACATTCGTTGGGGGGAAAAACAGGCGGCCGCGCCGCTCAGAGACCGCCGGGGCTGTGCTGGCGCTTCTCGCCGGGGAAGCCCCGGGCCTGGGACGACGTGACCGAGATCTCGGTGGTCTTGTGGATGCCCCGCCTCTCTGGGCCCTCGATCTCGACGGCGTCCTCGTCGAAGGCGGCGGCGCGCTGGCCGGTGGTGACCAGCGGGATGGCGTCGAAGCTGGGGCGCAGGTGCAGGCTGCTCGGGTTGTCGGACTCGCCAATGTCCGAGTCGAGCTTGTGGCCCTTGAAGCCGTAGCAGTTCCGGCTCCCGGGCGCCGAGATGCCGTGGCTGCCCTCCAGCCGGTTGACCGACAGCTGGCCCGTGGTGCGGCTGGCGTCGGTGGTGAACTTGCCGCGGGCGGCGCGGAAGAGGGGCCCCAGTGTCGGGAGCGAGGCGCAGACGATGAGGATGAAGCACTCTGCCACGCCGAGGATGTCGAGATAGGGGACGGGATCTGTGTTTCACGACCCCGGGTCAGCAGGCTGGGCGGTGGTGGCGGGGCAGACGCACCGGGAAACACGTACATGTTGGATCTTCCTCCATGATGGCAAAGATCTGGCCGAAGATGGCGAGCTTGTAGATGGACACGACGCAGGCCAGGGCACTGAGGGCCAGGGCGGTGGCGACGGCGAGCCGCGTCCGCAGGGGCATCTGCAGGCGCATGATGAAGGGCACGGGGTAGATGGCGAAGAAGACGTCCAGGAAGGCCGAGTAGGCCGAGGTGAAGTAGCCCAGGTTCGCCATGACGCTGATGGGGGCGCAGGTGCCGGGCACGCTCCGGTCCCAGCCGCGCACGACGGGATCGCACTGCTTGAACCACCAGATGGAGGTGGCCAGGATGCAGGCCTGCGAGGAGAGGGCGAGGCCCCAGAAGAGGAGGGACGTCTTGGTGCCGAGCGTGAGGATGCGCTGCAGGATGGAGATGATGGCGAACTTGGGCAGCGAGAAGCTCCAGATGAGGACGGAGCTGATGATGGCGTTGTACTTGAGGGCCGGGACGATGTTTTCGGGCGGCAGGTCCGCCATGTGCTGGCCGAGCCCGTAGTGCGTCCCGACGGTGATGAGGACGCACGTCACCATCATGACGGCGAGGCAGCCGATGGTGATGAAGTCGTCGAGGCCCAGGCCCCAACCCCGGCTCGAGCCGTACCACACCCTACAGAAGACACGCAGCGCGACGACGACTGTGATGGCCGCATCTCCCGGTCAGCTCCGCTGCTGCTCCACACGGGACGGACGGCCGGGGACAAAACACTTACCCGCTGTGATGGCGAACATGGACCAGCAGGCCCGGTCGGCCAGGACGCCGTAGTCCTTCTCCTCCCATAATGTCATGGTGTTGTGGGATCGTCAACCGTTGACGCGGCTGGCGAGTTTTGGTGTTGGGGGGGAATCGAGATGCGCACACAAAGAGACGGGGGACGACCCGGCAGCCAGGCAGCCAGGAGCCAGGCCCAGGGATTTTCGTGGGGGATGTTCCCGCCCACAAGCGACAAGTTCCCGCCGAGACAGTTCGCCAGTAGCGGGCCCCCTTGGCGCGCCGATTCTCTCCTGCTGGCTCCCCAATCGCGAAACCGGGTGCGGTGCCGCGGGGGGCCCCTAACCGGAACCAGCATCGTGTCCGTCGCGATCTTCGGCCTGTGAGTGGGCTCGCGGCGGGCGAGTGGGTTCCGACCCGCCCGCTAGCGGGGGCCATCGCCCCAGGACCCCCGGTGGGCCACAGCTGATCCCGGGAGATGATACTCTTTTCTTCTTCTGCACCTCCATGGGTCCCCCGGCGGCGACGGGCAGAATGGGCGCATGGTTTCAGGTCCGATCCGATGGCTGCCGCGTGCCTCGATCCCAGCAGCACGAGGGGGCTTGGCGCCGTGGAATCCTGCCGCGCACTTGGGGCGGCACAGTCACGTCGGGATTTTTGTCAAAATTCTCTTCGTGTGGGGGGGGGGGGGGCTTGAACCATGCGCATGGCAGCTCCGGCGTTGACTGCCGTGCCCAGCACTTCGTCCTGGTTTCGTCCTCTGGCTGGCTCGAACAGGGGACGGTCGGCTGTTGTCATCCACGACCAGCGGCCCGTCGACTGCGCTAATCCCGGGACTCTGGCCCCGGGAGCGATCAGGAGCCGCGATCCAGGGCATGCCGCCCATGGCAGTGCCCACTATCCGTGGTGGGGATGGGCCGTTCTTACGATCCGTCCGCCGTGTCTGGCCGGGGGCGGTGGGTTCATGATCAGGCGCTCACGCAGGGCCAGGTTCCAACACCCGCCGATTGACACATTTTGGGGGCTGGTTGCGCGTCAGTTTGGGCCATGGTGCCATCACCCTTCCTTCGCTGGGCTGGTTGGCGTTGTCCGCTCTGCACTAGTCGGTGTGGACTGGCATCCCAAGCAGAGCGCGACGAGAGCCGGCGGACTCTGCCTTTCCGAGGCCTCGACACTGGCCGGCTCACTGGGACGCTCGTGCACCAGCCCGGCAGACGGGACGCGAGTCGAGCTCCAACAGCCCGCCGTCCTCCAGATTACACCACACATCATCTACAGTCCATCCTGCACACACGCAGGCCCAACCCATCCCCGACCCATCCAAGCCACGCCATGAGACAGCGGTACACACGCCACCGCGGGAGCCAACCGCCCCTGCCGCCCGCCAAGTCACAGAGCGCCCTCCTCAAGCTCCCGGGGCAGTGGTCCGACCGTCCGACCGTCCAGGGGAAACGACAGATGCCGGGCAGAGGTGGGAGACCGGTTATCCTGATTGGCACGAGTCTCGGTTTCCACTAGTAACATCGCCTTTGCCCTTCATTGGCTTGGGCCTCCGACCCCATAACTCAAGTTCCGACTCCCGGATCTGGTGACCGGGACCCGGCGCTCGGGGACCCACCCGGCGCCGGAGCCCAAGCGCAGGCAGCCACCCGAGACCCAACCAGCTCACCGGATGTGCAAGCAATTCGGGTGTTTGCCAATTTGCTGGCAGACAACTGTTGACACAAACAAGAAAGCTCAGGTGTGTTGCTGAACTAACACAAGCTCTAGCAAAAACAGCTCGCCAGCAACCCAAGCTGGCAACCAGACCCTGCCCGGCCCCAGCCTGCCCCCTCAGCAGGGCGGCACCGCCCCCATCGTCCGAAGCTCCGGCCTCTCCAGCAGCCGGTACCGGTCCTCAGCGACGAGGCGGCGCGTCGTGATGCGGTCGGGGTAGTTCCGCATGCACATGTTGGTGAAGTGCGTGCCGTAGTGGATGCCCTCGGTGGCCGCACCGCCCGCCCCGAGCGGCCGAAGGACGGCCTGGAAGCTGGGCTCGTGGAAGTAGGCGATCGCGAGGCGCTCCCGCGTGTTGAGGCCGACCTTGTGGGGGGTTGCCGTGAGACGGTTGCGCGTGAGGTACTGCATCATGTCGCCTGGCGCGCCGCGTCAGCCCTGCGCCGCCGGCCGGCCCCGCATCCGAACCGCAGCCCGCCAGGGGCACTCACCGAGGAGGACCGTATGGACCCCGGCGACCGGGGGCACGTACACCCAGCCGGCAGCGTCCTCCCGCAGCCCGGCCGCGCTCGTCTCCCAGTTGGCAAACTGTTCGTCCTGAGCCGGGCGCCGGATGAATAGGCCTTGTGCGAGGGGAGGCGATTGGTGTCAGCCAGTTTCTCTCTCTCTCTCTCTCCAGCCGTTGGGTGCCGGCCCATCAAACACTTGCCTCCAACCTCATTCTGCGCCGCGATGACAAGCAAGCCGTAGTCGGTATGGGACCCGATGCCCCTGCCCGCCCTCCCCCTGCCATTGGTCGCGTTTCCCGGCGGGAACCTACACCCCGCTCAGCAACCAGGACGGGGGAACAGCCAGCCAGCCCCAGCCCCTCGACTCACCGCAGCACGCGCGCATGGTGCCAGCCGTCACGCGTGTAGCGCGTCAGCGCGCCCCGCGCAACCCCGAGCCCGAGCTCCACCAGCTGCAGCAGCGCCTCGCCATCCGCCCCCAGCCTGTCCGTATACCGCACCACATGCGCCTTGAAGTCCATGTCCGGCCACGGACACGGCCCGTGGCACGGCCACCGGGCGCGGACCCGCGCGTCGCTGTGCGCCAGGTCCTTGGTGACGGTGAAGATCTCGGCGTGGTCGGCGACGCCGCCGGTGACCTCCTCGCCCGAGGCGACGTAGCCGGCGTAGCTGTGCGCGTCGACGCACGCGGCCTTGGCGGCGGCCGGTGTCTGGTGGAAGAAGCGCGTGGCGGCCGCGGCGGCCGCCGCCCAGAGCTGCGTCTGCCGCGCGTCCATGGCGATCTGGACGATGCCGTCGCGGCGCCAGGCGCGGACGAGGGCCGTGCCCAGCGCGCGGTCGCTGGCGGAGCCCGTGACGCGGGCGGGGAGCTGGAAGGTGTCGAGTTGGGCGATGTCCGCCTGGAAGCCGGGGGGCATTGTCATTGTCGGCGCTGGGACGTCGGTGGTGGTGGTGGTGGTGGTGGTGGTGGCGGTGGGCGCGGGAGGCCGGGCCTTGGCGGTTGCCGGTGCGGCGCGTGTGGTATGGGTGGCGGTGGCCATGGCTGCTCGGCCCGTCAGCGCATGGCGGCGGACGCGTGGGATGGGCCGCATGAAAGGGGTCATCCTGGGTCGTTGTGTGATGTGCCCGCGGCCAGTTCCTGGCTCAGGGCGGTTTCTGGATGTTGGTGAGATGGGAGTTCTCTAGAGACCCAGGCAATGGGCTCTGGTCGACCTGCATTTATAGGCGTTGTGGGGTGAGGGTGCCCGTGTGCCCTTGTGCCCTTTCGCTGCCACCGGTGTGTCGATGCTGGGATGGCCGATGAATGGACGCCCGAAGGTCAGCTACGCAGTGAATCTGGCGTCGTTTGGTGCTCGACCGCAGCAAAAAGCAAAGGGCTCGAGATCGCATTGGACCCGACTGTCCTTTACGTAAATCTGCCGGTTGTTCGAACGCAGGGAGAGGCTGAGATGCTAGTGGGCCAAGAGGCTGACACTGGCCGGTTCTTTTTCTGCACGCTTTGGGCCTCTCTGGGCTGCTTCGGTATCTCTGTTCCAATAGAGCCGTGTGGAATCATGGTTGCCACTCTGCGGGCTCCGCGGGGTAACCGTGCCGGGGCATTGCCAAAGAACAGACCAAAGTTGTGCCATTCTCTGTTCGTCGCGAACGGGGCCGCCATGGTGTATGATACCAACAGACGGGCCGCCGAGGAGCGTTCCCACCGCTGACACATCTGGCGTCTACTCGTTCCCACCACTCTCAACACCACAATGCCATGCTCGGTCGTGCAGATCGCAGTACAAAGGGGCTGCCGGCGTCGCGGGCAGGTGGGACAGCATGTCGCATCGTGGGTCTCCCTACTTTTCATGCGATCACCTGAAACAGCTGGTGTTTCTCTGACTCTGATTGGCAAGCGGGAGCAGTGCCGCTGGCCGACGGAACGTACATAATTGCTTCGAGGTCAACTTTCATAATTTCATTTGGTTGGAAGTACTGGCAGATACTGACCACCTCCTATTTGCGTGTCATTCTGGGCTCGTGTAATAATCATACATTAATATGCCCCGCAAACCTCCCCCCCCCCACGCTTTCCAGCTCTTGGTCCACGTTCGCTGGCACCTGCCTTCCAGAGGGTATACTAGTACTCATCCAAAAACAAAGGAAAAACCCAGTCATGCGGCCGCAATTGCGCACCTGATCGTGGGTATCATGAACCCATCTCTCATCAGCATCTCAGCCTTCTTACCAGCCGGAAACAGGCTCGGATCAAACAAGGGCTCCAGGTCGGAGCCAACGTCGAGACGATCTGCGAGCCAGCGTGCTGTTCCAGCCCGGGTAGGTCGTGTGCCAACTGCCACCGTCCTGCGTTGTGCTGCGGCTGCTGCGGCTGCTGCTGCTGCTGAAAGCTGTCTGGAGCGGCATGTGCATCGACGGGGATGACGTGATCCGCGCAGGCGCCGCTGTGGACGAGATTGCGGAGATGGCGATGGACGTCGACGTCGACGTCGACGTTGGTGTGGTCAAAGTCGGCCGTGAGGATGCTGTTGGTGTTGGTCTTGTCGTCGGCGTTGCCGGGGTAGCGTGGCTGGCCGGGGTGGTTTCCGGCCCGATGTCGACAATCTGAATTGTCTTTGTGACAACGACTGTGTCGGTGACACGGTCCGTGACGGGGGGCCGTGTCATGTAGACGGTGTGGAAAGATATTTTCGGCGCCTGTGTCTCCACTACGGTGACGGTCACCGAGCCGCCATCGGGCGGATTCCCGGGGCCGGAGCCGGAAGTGGAACCCCCAGCGCCCCCTGAACCGCCGGACCTGCCGGACCCACCCGATCCTGCGCCTCCGTCGATGGGGACTACCGAGTATGTCGCTCTCGGCACCAGGGTTGGGGTTCGCGGATGCCGGTGGTCATTGACTGGCAGGGATAGGGAAGCTGTGACGAAGACCGAAAGGACGAGATTGACCCAACTGAGCTGCATCGTAAAGGCCAAACGCCGGAGCACTCCGTCTTTACAGCGGACGGCGACGCAAGGGTTTTGAGCTGCAGCAAGAATGCAAAGAGCAAAGGGAGCGCAGAGAAGTGGGGGAACAATGGCCGGCGGCCGTATTTAGCCACGCGCGGCGTTAATTGAAATGGCTGGCATTGTTGCCCTCTTCGCCTCGAGCTGGCGGGTGTCTTGGGACTTGGAACTGGCAAAATTCAGGTGGCCGGGGCGGGTTTGCCCAACCACCTTCACCAAATCCTCCGCCGTCAGGCGCTTGATGATCCGTACCAAGTACGGATACAGACAAGGGGATATCGCAAAATCTGGTCTGATTCTCCTCCAGTGTTTGTGGACCCGGGGCAACTTGTGTTATCAGTTTCGGTTCCGAACCCGTCATCGTTTCCCTTCCATGTGCCATCGTCCCCATGCGACAAAATATGCAGGCATCCCCGCCAAGCAGCAAGCGAAGTGGGGTTCTGCCGTCACAGGGCCGGTTAACCGGTAACCGTGCATCGTCAGGTGCATGACCCCTCACCAACAGGACAGCAAGTCCAACCGCCCATTCGCGGTTCCTGTCAATGGCGAAGATGATTATCTCAAAATCGCCTGCTTGTGCGATACCAGCCATTGATCCCGATTTCAAAATGTGGCCGCGTCGCTAGCATGCCTCCATGCGTTCGGATGTGGCGTGCTTGGCGGCCTGGAACCGTCCCAAGGTGACCGCTGAGCCACCGCAATGACAGCACTGCCCGCCTCGAGGCCCAGTCTTTGGTCTTGAGTTTCGACGGGAAAGAGGTTAAATCATCGAGTCACAGCCACATCACGTTTTTGATGAACACTGGCTGTGTATATCTATTACGCATGCCCGCTCCAGGCTCGCTAGTTGCTCGACTTTTTTCACCGGGATTGCCTGATCACCAAGACCGCAAGCCGACGCCCCTCCCCTCCCCACCTTCCGGTCTCGCCGAGCATTTGCCTCCCCTCCTTGTCAGCCGCGCAATCGGCTTCCCGGTTTTCATTGCCAGCACAAACGCCATCGCTGCCAGAAATCAACCCTCTCCCAACCCACATCGAAACCAAATCGCCCACGCGCCGTTCCACCATGTCGTACCCCGGATACCCGCCCTATAGCCGTGAGTTGCAAGCCGGTCCAAGCATCCAAGCTCGGCACGACTGACCACAGACACAATAGAACCCCCTCCGCAGCAAGGAGGCTACTACCAACAGCCGCCTCCCCCCCAACAGTACGGGGCACCGCCCGCCCAGGGCCAATACTACCAACAGCCTGCTCAAGGCTACGGACAGCCGGCCCCGCCACAGCCTTACGGTGCTCCGTCCCCGCAGCCGTATGGAGCCCCTTCGCCCCAGCCCTACGGCGGCCCCCCTCCCGCCGGCCAGTATTATCCGCCGCCGCCGCAGCAAGGAGCTTACGGCTCGGCCCCGCCGCCCCCGCCGCAACAGTACGGTGCGCAGCAAGGATATGGACAACCACCCCCACAGCAGCCCTACGGCCAACAACCCTACGGACAGCCGCCCCAGCATCACCAGTATGCGCAGCAATTCCCCCCGACCCCCCCGTCCCCCGGATACGGCCCTCCCCAGATCATCGCGTGGAATGGCGATGCCGACGCAAACGCGGCGCGGTCCGCCATGAAGGGCTTCGGCACGGACGAGAAGGCCCTGGTGCGCGTGCTGGCGACCAAGGACCCGCTGCAGGTCGCCACGCTGCGCGACGCGTACGCGCGGCTGCACCGGCGCGATCTCGTGGCCGACATCAAGAGCGAGACGAGCGGCTGGCTCGAGGCCGGACTGGTCGCGCTCGCGCGCGGGCCGCTGCTCAACGACGTCTACCTGCTGCGCGAGGCCATGTCCGGCATCGGCACCAAGGAGAAGGCGCTGAATGACGTGCTGCTCGGCCGCTCCAACGCGGACATGAACGCCATCAAGAGCGAGTACCACCGCGTCTTCCACCGCCGGCTGGAGGACGACGTCAAGGGCGACCTGAGCATGAAGACGGAGCGCCACTTCATGATCGTGCTGGGGGCCCAGCGCGCCGAGGACGCCGCCCCCATTGTGAAGGCCGACATCGATCGCGACGTCGGCGATCTGTACAACGCGACCGAGGGCCAGCTCGGCACCGACGAGATCAGGGTGTGCAGCATCCTGAGCACGAGGAATGACAGCCAGCTCCGTGCCATCGCGTACGAGTACCAGCAGAAGTATGCACGGAACTTGGAGGTGGTTATTCGCAAGGTGAGCAAGCCCCCCCACCCCCCCAAGATACCCCCAAGATACCCCGGACCGCCTATGGATGGATGCACAGACCTGACACGGGATTTTGCAGGAGTTCTCGGGCCACATGGAGGACGCGCTGCTGTTCCAGCTTCGCTCCGCAATCGACAAGTACATGCACCAGGCACAACTCCTCGAAGACGCCATGGCTGGCGCGGGGACCAAGGACTATCTCCTCGTCAGCCGTGTCGTTCGCTTCCGTACGTTACGCCCCGTCCCGTGCATCCCCTTTTTTTCTGCTAACGCTCGTGGCCAGACTGGGACCGCAACCACATGGCCAACGTCCGCGCGGCATACGAGAAGCGCCACAACACCAGCCTGTCACGGAGGATCAAGGGGGAGACCAGTGGGGACTACGAGAGGCTGCTGCTCGCATGCATCGGGGAGCGGGTCTAGAACCGGCTCGGGTGGACGCAGGTATTTCCATGTTTTGGCGTTGTGTATGTATATCCCCGGACTGGCGCACTCAGGGTCATGAGGCGAGACGAGAAGGTGATGACGAGTTCCCGTATTGTGGCTGCCGCTGTATTATCGCATTATTTGTCTTGCTCAATGTTTAATGCTCCATGCAAGAGCTTCCTGGCGATGATCTTGACGTGGTCATAATTAAGCCATTTGCGCTCTCGTGCCTGGCGCCGAGTTTCGACTTGACGCATTTACCCGGACGGGGCTTACAATACGCCCGCATCCAGTCGTACGCGCGAGAAGGCGGCAGTCAGTCATGACGCCGCATGCAGTGAGCGTGTCGGTTATTCCCCTGAGCCATTTATGTACGTACTGTCCAAGCTCGCCAAGGTCGCAGTGATCTGCCAACTGGGAGGGAGGACCAACAGCATGGTGATGAGCCAATCGAGTCGGGTCTTGTGTTGTTTCGCGGCTGCAGACAAACAAAGTCAGACACCTACCCCTTTGCATTATACATAACTTCGGGTAGCCTGTGTGTTTCAGTACACGAGGCCGCCCTTCTGCGCGTTTTCCCATGCTTATCGGATCCATGGTTAATTAGCCGCCATGTCAGAGTGATTTCTCCAACCGCCAAGCAACAGAAGATGGAAAGATAATACATACTCCACTCGCCGATGGAGCTGAGCACTAACCATCATTAGTGCAGGTGCTAACGTCAAAATATGGAGTGGATCCTTGGCTGTGGACACGGCCCTGGCTTGCAGGCGCGCAGGCGACTGGCTGGGGTAGCGAATCGCAAATATACATTGCGGAAAGCTAGCTGGATTGGTGGCCTGTCTTTAATTAAGTTGTTAATTTTTATCACATATCAGGCCCCGTCCCGTTTTAACCGAAGGCTTACCTGCAGAAAAAAGTTTTTAAGAAAGAAGGTAAATCCATAGTGTCGCTACTTCCATGGTCCTTAAGAGCCCCCCCCCCCAAACCCCAACCCGTCGTCCTGTCCGCAATCCCCGTGCGCCGTTCTCTCACACGCGCTGTCATTGTGCATGCGCTTCCATCTTGACGGTCCGCGGGTACCATTGCCGATGGCACTCGCGCCCTTCCATGCCAGGATCGTGCGACATCCATCCCCAGAGACAAATAGCTACACGCGCCAAAAGAGCGGTTGAACACGCGCACCTCGGCGCTCTCGCTGAGACAGCAGTTGGAGCCATTGGGTGGCCGACTTATTGCCGAGATGGAGGAAACAGCACAAATCGGCTCGCGGGAGCAAACAGCGGCTCCCTCGACGGGCCTGTCGACGCAGCATTTGGATGCGCCAAGCCCGGTGGTATCTGATCTCCCGCAGTCAGGAGCACCGCCGCCGGCAACTGGCGCCCCAGTCTACACCGCAGCGAGCCCAGCCGTCAACAGTGTCGCCGTGACCCAGGTCCGATCGGCGAACCCCGGGACGACGAGGGCAGGGACGCCGTCGTCGCACCCACCAACGCCGACAGGCGCGCACGGGCAGCCTTCGCCGCCGCCGCCGGGTCCGAATTCTGCAGCCGCGAGCCAAGCGAGCAACGACCGGCTGCGGTGGAGAGACCCAATGGCAGTTGATCTTGACGGGAATCAGGGCCAGCCGGGAAAACTGGAGCTTCAGCAGCAGCACCCTCAACCTCAACCTCAGCATCTACCTGTGTCTACGCCAACGCCAACGCCAACGCCAACGCAAATCCTGCCGCCGCCGCCTCCGCTGGCCCATCCGCACGGGGTTTCGCACCACAATCAATCACAGCCGCCGCCGCCGCCGCCGCCGCCGCCGCCGCCGCAACCCCAACCACAACCGCAGCCGCAGCCGCAGCCGCAGCCCCATCAGTATCCGCTGCAGCATCCACAGCAGCATTACCCGCAGCCGCACCACTTGGCCCCGGCTGGGCACCACCATCAACAACCGGCCGCCCCACACGCGCGCCCGCAGCAAATTCCTCACCATTATCAACAACCGCACTCGCCTGCCACGACGCTGCCGCCTCTGCACCAGCCGCAACCGCAGCCGCCGCTGCACTACCAGCCCCAACCCCAACCCCCGCCGCAACAACAGCCCCAGCACCTCCTGCAGTCGCTGGCGCGTCCCGAGCGCGCGCCGCTGTCTAAACCCGTCATCATGGACCCGCCCGCCGCGAGGAAGGCAACCCAGGCCCAGCAGCACTCCCAATCCGTGGGCTTCCCGTCGCCGACCCGCGACCATGCGCGCATCAATCCCAAGTTCGTCGACGACTGCACGCGCATGAACTTTGCCATCCAGCAGAGCCTGCCCGAGGCCGTCCGCCGCATTGTCCGGGACCACTGGGAAAAGTGCCTGCTGGGCTCCGAGTTCCATCAGGCTTTTATTGTGAGTCGCCTCTCTTGTTTTTATTCTTTGTGGTTTTTTGGTCGCTGTTTGCAGTCTGTATCAACTTTCACTTTCTTTGTTTTTGGTTCTTGTCAAGCATGCCTTCCGAGTCCATCACAACTTACTCATCCATCGTCTCCGTGCTTGCTTCCCGCCCTCCCCATACACAACCCTTGGCGCTAACCCGAACAGCTTAATGCATCAATCCACCACGCCGTCCCTTCCATCACCCAGCGCGCAGTTCGCGACTTTGGGCACAAGATGGTTGCCGAGTCCAAAAAAGAACTCATCGGGCACTTTACAGCCGCTGGTCTTGACGAAGTTGCCGACATCATCGTCAACAAGGCCAGCGACAGCTTCCTCGACAAATGTCTTGCGAAGCGCCTTCTAACCATCGAAGCCAAGCCCTTGATCAACGCGCTGGCCAAAGCCGAGCGCCTGGGGTATGAATCAAATGACGTGGTTCAGGACGACCAGCACGAGCGCGTCATCCCCCAAGAGGCCTACCCGGGAGCCGCCGGCGCGGCGAATGGCCATCAAAGCCAACCCAGCCAGCCGCCGTCCGCACACCCGACCCGGCAACAGCAACTCCAGTGCTTGAAGTGCTTCCGGACCTTTGTCCACCCCTCCGCATACGAGCATGTAGGTCAAGTCTCTATAAACGCTGACCAGCGACAGTGCTGACTCTGCTTCAGCATTCGAGATACGACCTCTGCAGTCAAATCCCCCCCAGTGCCAATGGCTTTGAGCACTCTTGCCCACATTGTGGTCAGGGCTTTACCAGCCCGGGCAATCTGCACACGGTACGTTCGACATGCTATGAGCATCATCATATCGTTTGCCTGTATCTGACTCTTGTAGCATCTAAACAACATGGTCTGCGGCAATTTTGGACAAGTTCCCAAGGTGTCCCGAAGCCCAGGCCGGCCTCACCCGGTATCCATACCCACCTCTTCGGTCTCTGAGAGCCCAGCCACCAAGAGCCACCCGGTGCAGCCGCAATCTACCCCGGCACATGCTAGCACAATGCGCCGAACCTTCGCCGCGACACCCGGCTCGTCGACCGCCTCTCCAAATCAGGCTGACCCATATGCCCACTTGACCGAGCAACAGTTGCAGCTGATGCACGACGAACTTCTAGCGGCCGAGGCTAAATATGCGCCCAGGTTTGCCGAAGCAGAGGCCACCCCGGACGAGAACCTACGCCGGGTCCGGATCGAAGGGCTCCGCAACAGCTTTGGCACGAAACAATCCATGGTCCGGAAAAAGTTTGGGGTACGCCTTCGCGAGCGGCGAACAAAGGCGGAGATTGCGGCCGAGCGGGAACGCCTCGGCATCAAGCATGCCGAGAAGGGGAAGGGGAAGGACTTGGCCTGGTCTCGGCAGCACAATTCCAGCCCGTCGACCAATCCAGACGGGACATCGCGCGCTACCACAGCAAGTGGCGGGTGGGTTGCCGCCAACACCTCCAAGCCGAACGCCGTTTGGGAGGAGCACGATGCCAAGCGCCGGCGCATGGACGAGTCCGGCGGCTATCAAACACCCTACAAGCCCCACGGGGACGACACCCCCAGCCGCAAGACCCTCTCCGTGGCTGAAATCGGGGGCGGCCTTGCCGGCGCCGCTGCCACCGCTGCCACCCACGATCCCACCCGCCCGCCGACCTCGCAGGCGACGCGGATCTACGAGCAGTCTAGCGCGAGCATCGAGATCCACGAGCCATCCGGGACCAGCCGCCAGCCAGTCGTGAAGTCGTCAGGGACCCATTCTGAATCCGCCACCCCGAGTGGCGGCTCAGACGCCAACGGGCTCAGCCATGGCCCGAGTCCCGCGCGCGGCCCGTCACCGGCCGACATGGATGTGGTTGCCGTGGAACCCGATGACTCGTCGTCAGACGACGACGACGACATCCCGTCAACACTGCCGCCCCATATGGGGAAGAACCCGGCCGGCAGCACCGCGCTTCTGCAGACGCCGTAACAAGGGTTTCGGCCGCCAAAGAGACAAAGTGCGCAATTTAAGAAGCAACCCAGCGAGCGAGCGTTGTATACCCCGGTTTCTTTTTTTTTTTTTTTTTTTTTGCCTCACTTCAGCCGCCCGCTTGGCTTTCCGGTCTGCGACATCATTCTCTTCTTGAAATTTATACACGGACGGACGGCTGGACGCAGACCCTGCCGGCCGCCTACCAGGCTACCTACCTTTTTAATACGGCTTGGCTAGGTCATCAAACGAAACGTGCGGGGTCATCAACAGTACCGGTTGTCAACATCGACCGTACGTCGTCGAATATCAGCACAAGACGAGGCTCGAATGCCGTCCAGTCTTGTTGCTTGCGCAACGCCATGAGACAGCCCGGCGCGGAGGTGGCCGACAGGCATTCACAGATAGTTAATTCAGACAATGATACCCTCACTCACCACACTGCCGCGGCAACCTTGTGCTTCAGACTGCCAACCATGCGTCCCGTCGTCACGACTCGCGGTAATTCCTGCCTGCAAATATCTACTGTCCAGTCCGGCCACCCTCCTCGCGGACTGCCTGACAACCCCACAGACTGGATAAATCAAGACAAACATGACAAACTCGCCTGCTGTACACAGAATGCCCACAAGACAAAGAGGTATGTATGTATGTAGCGGGAAAAGACATGGTAGAGGAAAAAAACCCGCGCCAACAACTCCTCGCTCACCAAACCTACCCCAAACTCCAACAACAACAACAACAAAAAAACAAACAATCACAAACATCTTTTTCTCCCCCTCCCACTCCCCAACAATAACTACCCCGTCACCCGCCGAACCCACAACCCCGTCACATCCCCCCCACCCCCCTCGCGATCCAGCCGCTTATACGCGCGGTGCAGCTTCAGGCCGAGCTCATACTCCTCGCGCTGCACGTCGGCGAGCTCGGCGCGCAGCATCTCGACCTTCTTCTTCTCGCTCTCGCGCTTGCGCACCACCTCGGCGCTGTTCATGAGCTTGTCCGTCGGCATCAGCTCCGTCATCTGCACGATGGAGCGGTTGATGTTGATGCGGCGGTTCGCGAGCGCGCCGAGCTGCGCGTTGAGCAAGCCGACGCGGTCCTGCGCCACGCCGGCCGTCTGCTCCGGCGGCGCCGGCGGCAGCGTCTTGTTCATGTCCGACGCGCGCGAGCCGGGCCGGTTGGTCGTGTCCGTGGCCTGGGTGCGGGCGAGGGTCGGGTTGGTGAGGGCCGGCGGTGGTGGTGCCCGCTCGTCCACGGTGATGGGGGGCCCGGCGGTACGCGCAAAGGGGGACGTCATGAATTGGTCGATCGGCGACGTGACGGGGCTGTTGGCGTCGGCGGACGGGCGGCGGCCGGGCGTGAGCATCGGGCGGCGGTGGAGGTCGGCGGGCAAAGCGGGCACCGCGGCCTGGTCGTCGTTCATGGGGTCGTCGAGGTCTTGGCAGATGGTGCTGGCGTTGCTGGTCGCGTAGGTGGTGATGCTGAATCGGGAGCCGGGCTGTGTCCAGGGTTCCCCGCGGGGTACTTCGGGCTGGGCCGCCTGGGACTGTAGCGGCGAGTGATGGGGGTTGTGTGTATCTTGGGGATACGCCGATGAGACAGACACTTGGTGGTGATGGTTCAGGTTTGTGTGTACCGGGGGTAGTTTCCGGCGCATCGAGTTTGCTGAATCGGGCGGGCTGGCGTCGTGAGATGGGCTCGGGAGAGCGTTCGGCGTGGGGAAACCGTCCCGCGCGAGTTCCCTGGCGGCTACTGACGGCGCGTCACCTGCCAGAGGGCTTGGGTGGTTTCGACTGCGCTGGGGGTGTGTTTGTGTGGCAGCTTGGCTCGGTTGGGAGGGCTGGGTTCTGTTAATGGCCTGGTGCGGCCCATACCCGGCCCCTGTTTCAGATCCGCGGGGAGGGCTCATGGATGGGGTTTGGCCTCGCCGGAGGGAGTCATTTGATGGCGGGGCATTCCTCCGACTGCTTTTCTCTGGAATCCTCAAGGGCGCAACTTCGGTAGTATCGCGCACGGGGTCAACAATGGCGGTTCGCCCGCTTGCCCCACGCCAGCCGGGGCGGGATGACGTGAAGGCGCCGGCAGCGGGGTCTGTGTGACCCTCCTTCACAGCAGCGGCTTTCTTGGCGATCCGACGCACTCTATCGCCGAATGACGGGCCCGCGGCGGGAGGGTGGCTTTGCTGGGGCGACCAAGCGTGCGAGGTAATGCCCAAGCCCTGCGCGAACTCGGCGGGTTTGACGTGGGACGGCCGGCCACGCATGCTGCTCGTCTGTTCCCCCGTGGGTGGGTCCCACCTCGGGGTTTTCTGGCTGGGTTGATCCCGGACCTGCTCCCGCACCAGCCCGCGCGGCTGGGCCGAGTTCGGGTTGCGTGTCGCGGCGTCTGATTGCCTGTGGCGCTCTCGTCGCATCGTTGGTATGCTGGTCGTCGGCGGGCTTTGGGTCCCTTGGCGAGTCTGCGGCGCATATGGCCGATCGCACATCCCATTGTCTCTCGGGTTATCAGCGCTGTGCGGCGCTGCATATCGGCGAAAGGGCGGCGCGTCATCTTCATCTATCGGGGAAACGTCGCCCGGGACGAGGCGATGGGCGCCCCGGACGTCGTGCTCCGGGGAGCTTGGCGGCGAGATGTCATCGGCCCCGCCATACCGATAATCGTACTGGGTCGCCACGGTTGCCGGGGAGTTCGAATCCGGGGGTGGAGTGGTCTGTGAGTAAACCGAGGACGATGGGGGGAAGTTCGAAGTGCGGACTTTGATGCGGTTGGGGTTGCGAGGCGGTGGTTCTCGAACGGCCGGAGCAGTGGTACGGCTGTAGCTCAAGGCGTCTGTGTCAGCAAACTTCTGATCCAGGTAATGCGGGACAAAGGGACAATTTTTAGGTTGCACAAGAGCCAAGAAAGTCTAGATTGTCTGCGGCAGTTTGATGGTTTGATGGAAGGTAAAGCGATGGAGGGGTATGTATGTAGCAAGCACCACACTGGCTGGAACTCTGGGCCGAGTCCCAGCTTGCCGAAACGGGCACCCTGCAGCGCTGCAAAGGCCTAACAAATTCACCACAGGGGCAGTGCTGGGGGCACTGCAACCTGGAACTTGGGACGAGCGATGGAATTGGCCAACTCACTAACGAGACTCGATAAACTCCCGAGGCGGGCGCGGTGGAGGCGGGCCTCCCCCGACGGAGTAACCGTATCCTTTCGGCGGGCTTGCTGTGTTGCGGGCGCTGTAGTCCAAACCCATATGTATCCTCCCATCGAACGGAGCGCCGTCTTGTTGGTGATGGGAAGCCATTGCGGCCATGTCCTCTTCGAACTCGTTCTGAACTCTGCTCGCTCAACCTAGGGAATGGGTCGTGTCTTAACCCAGTCCTTTCACCCGCGTGTTCAGGTGCTCCGAAATTGCTGGAATTCGAGGACAAGGAAGAGGCTGGAAGCGGCAGAGGCCTGCGTTGGATTGTCACAGCTGTTGTTTGGCCAAGCCAGGGGCGCATGAGCCTTGCTATTTCCGGAGCCAAGCGACACCAATGATGTCGTCGCAAGAGCGGGCGAGTCTGTCCGGTTGGAGGGTTGTCTCCGAGGCTCAACAGCAAGATGGGGACGCTGAGCTGGGAATTGGAGACGTGAGATGAAGGGGGTCCATCAACTCCTTATCATCTAACTTTGCTGTTTACTACTTGAGCGGCCTGCCAGAGAGACAACATGTGTAGATGCCCATCCCACGCGGAAAAGTTCTTTGCAAGCCAGAAAGAGCAAGTGGAGCGATGCTCGTTTTGTTGTTACATTTGATCGCACCACTCATTGGCCCTTGTTGTGTGTTGAGGCTGAGGCGGAGGCCGTGTTTGTTGGCCTTGTGTGCCTGGAGGCTGGAGGCGTGACGCGATGCTGGAAAGACACCGGATGTGTTGGCCCTCGCTGCGTTGTCCTTGGTCTCATGGGAATGCCAAGGACAAAGATCAGTGGTCCTGGAAGCACGCACCAGCTGCGCAACATGGGAATTTTTTTGGCATCCACCCCTGCCCACAGGGCCTCACTACGATCCAACCACTCACAGCAGGTCGAGGGGATTTACAGTGGGGTCGTTCAACCGCCCCTCCTTCTCCAGATTCTAGTCTGTAACAGAGACTGAGAAATAGCTTTCGACAATCGGCATTCGTCAACGGTTCGAAACAATAGTAACACGGGAATGCTTGGCTGGCGTTTTTCAAGACATAGGACTTATCTTAGCAACTTAACATAGCTAACCTCAGTGCTCAGACATAGCTTTTTAGCACTAGGATTTCATTTGCTAGCTGATTTTTTAGGGGGTACCGTGATTGGGTGCATTGTATGTAGGTGGAGGTATGTAATACAGAGTACATCCAAAACAATGGATAGTGCCAAAAATATGCCTCAGCGCTGAGACTAGCTAGCTCCCCGCAGCTCGCTTTGAAACGACCTGACGAATTGACCTCATGTGTCTTCAAACACCCCCTCAGATCTTTTAACCCTATTCTTGGAGAGACGGCACTTTTGGCCTTGATCAATCCACATGTAAATTGTGCGTCTTTTTTTCCGCAACAACCATGTTTCGTACGGGCGACCTTCGGGTTGGTGTTTCTCTTCCGCACATGATGACAAACGCAGACCGCTTCGCCACAAGACAGTGGGACTCCAACTTGAGTTACAGACATCTGTCGAATCAGTCCCTATATTCTACCACAACTCCTGCTCCCCTGACCGTGGGATAGCAACATTCCGTTTCTCCTCCCATTCCGCGACCGTCTCCTCTCCCCACCCCGCCGCGCCGACATCTGTGCCGTCTCCACACAAACAACAGTAGTCGTCTCTACACAAACAGCCGTAACCATATCCATCTGCACCACCAGCCCACCGCCCGCAACCTCCTTCACCCCCGCCCCCTTCGCCAACCCCAGCGAGCTCCCGATCCCGACCCCCAAACCCAGCCGCCGGAACCCCATCCGCCTCCACCGCCACCCCGTCCCTCTGTCCCCCGTCACCTCTGGCCCCTTCACCTCTAGCCCCCCACCCCGCTCCCCAGCGGCCCCGCCCTCCACCCACACCAGATTCCCGAACCGCCTCCCCCGCGGCGTGCGCATGAAGGCGAAGGTGTCGAGCCCCGTGTCGGGCGCGTCGACCGCGCCGCCAAACAGCAGCCGGTGGCGCGTGACGCCCCACACCAGCACGTCCAGCCAGCCGTTGGAGGTGATGAGGGCGCCGGCGACGCAGAAGTAGGCCGTCGGCACGCGCGCGCCGGCCATGGTGGCGATGCGGCCCAGGGCGAGCGGCGCGGTGCAGAGGATGTAGATCAGGGGGTAGAGGAGGAAGGCTTTGTGGTGGTGGTTGCTGCTGTTGTTGCTGCTGTTGCTGTTGCTGCTGCTGCGTGGTTTGTGTTGTTGTAGCCGGGGGGCGGGGGAAGGAATGGTGTTGTCGTGGGCGAACATGGGTGAGTCGATGGTTGAGCTTGTTGGGAGCCGGGGCTCGGGCGTCTGATGGCGCGGCTTGCCGAGGGAGAGGAAGATGAGGGTGTAGAGGATGCCTGTTATGGCAAAGGCGAGGAAGATCCAGAGGTAGTGGAGAAACAGACGGTGGCTTTCGTATTTGATGTTGACCCAGCACTGGGAGGGGGTCAGTCGACGCGGGTGCCAAGGGGTGCCGGCGGTACTTGCCCAGGCAGCCGCACGAACATAGTATCCGCCGGCTTCCTTTCCATTATTACTCAGTAGAATCCCAAGAACTGCCAGGAGGTAGTTGAAGGCCCAGAGAAGGACCACGGTGGCGTAGACAGCCCACTGGGGCGGCGTGTAGTTCCGCACGACGGCCAGGTATGTGTGTACTGCGATGGCAGTGATGAACAAACTCGAGGACAAATCGCCAGTCGACACAAACCAGCCCTGAACCCAGCAAACTTTGGTGCGGACCAAGATGGCATTCTTGTTGGCCCAAGAGGCATTCAGCAAGAAGGCGCTGGATTGGTGGATGTCGGCCAGCAGGAGGTTGTAGATCAAGACGAGAAACTGGTTTGGATGTGTCTTTGTCCTTCGAGTGCCAGACCTTTCGCTCTTTGGGAGGTTGGCCGTAAAATGGTACTCGGCGAGCCCCAGCGACAGATCGTCCGGCAGGGGGTCAGGTTCTTTAGGGGGGTGGCGACCTTGTCCCCAGGTTCTGAGATGCCATCGTATCAGCTTGACGCTGAGATGGACGATCACGGCCGTCGATGATAGAAAGGAGAGGGCGGCTAGGACGGCGATTACTGTAAGGCCTTGGCGATGCGAGTTGGGAAGCGGTACGAGATCATCGCTTTCTATGGTCAGGGGGATGCGGCCGTGCATCTTCATGCGCAACAGGCTCCCTCGTACTAAGCGGTGCCGCCGGGAGAAGTATCCGGGAAAGTGAGGACAGGCTAGAGTTGATGGTCCTGAATTCCCGGGAGCGAGGCACCTTATCAGAAGCGATCAGATATACGCGGAATCCATGGCGAGGATCTGAGGGGTCCGAGGTGAACCTGGGCGCATGCATGCCATGCCAAACAACTGAACCAAAGGGTGGCAGGCCACGCACGAACAACTCCTTGGATGCTAGGTTACCTACAGATCCTTGAGGGTATACCCTTTGGATAACTACGTTGCACCGTGTGCCAGAGTGGAAGTGTCTCCAACGGGTTGCAGAGCCATGGAACGGCTGCCTCGGGCACCCGTCCAAGATCCATTCTCTTGATCATCGGATCCCGAGGAAAATCGGCCGAGGATTGATCTGCGCGTTTGCTTGCGAGCATTCCCCTCCTTCAGAACTTCTGGAAACCGTCCCGGGAGTTCGGTAGGCCCGGCTGCCCGGCTTGAGCCAGACTTGGTGTCGCGCCTATAGTACCGAACATGCACTTGTCCGCGCTTCCAGAAGACAGATGCAGGCCGAATAGGACGGTTTGCCGACGATCAGCGCTGTTTGTGTCGAGGCAGGCGCCACGTCCTGCAGTCTCGCTGTCTGTTGGGGGACGCCGATGATGAAACAGACGGCTGGGTGGTCTTGGCTGCCGTTAAATGTGGTAGTTATCTCGCAGTTGAGGTGTCTCGAGCGCAAAAAAGAAAGAGAAAAGCCATCATAGCAAAGTTGTTGGACGGAGAGAGAACAAGACTCCCAGTTGCGGATCCTGGCAGCGACTTTACCATCACGTGAGCGTTCACGTTCTTCAATCAAGATGGCATGTGGTTCATTGGCCAAAAATGGTGCAATCCACACTAGGCCCAAAGTGTCCATGGTCTGAAAAGACGTGCCTCATCATGTCGACGACATAAGTTCTCCTCTCTCCTTCCTCAACTGTTTGTTAATTCAGGCGCATCTTGCTACTGAGGAGTGTTCGCTTCATTTCATGGATTCCATCGGTGTCGCTTTTGCTATGGTTTCTCGACTGAGTCGAAAGATATGCTCGATTCCTCGCGAGCACGCCACACCAGGGGACCCGCTCCTGCTTCGCGAAAATCACCAAATGGCGGCCTGACCATCGCAACTCGAGCACAGAACGTTTTGCAGTTGGGCAAAGGCAAGAAACCATTCTCATTCTGTTGTTTCTGTTCTGTCTGTGTTGGCAATTTTTCTACCTTGAATTGCAACTCCAATCCCAATCCCAATCCCGCTACCATCAAATCATTACCCGTCTCCCTCATCTCACAACTCCGACCCCTTTACAGCCTTTTCCCATACGCCGAGTAGTAGCCGCAGTTCTTGACGTGGCTCTTCTTCCCCGTCTCCGCATTGAAGATGTGGCAACCCCCCTTCGCAACATTGGGCGGAGTGTACAGATGAAGGGACACGGCGAAGTCGCTGCCCTGATTCCAGACACGATGGACCCCGAGCTCGTCGGCCATGTATGCCACATCATTTTCCTTGTGTACCTTTTCAGAGATGACCCGCATCGGAGTCTCCCCGTCCCCCTTGGGGAAGTCATATCTGGTCTCTGTCAGATTCCCGCGGAGGATCTTCATCAGGCAGTGCGCGTTGCCGTGGTCGTGGATTGGGCTCCCCTTGCCCGGGGACCAGACAAGCACAAGCTGTGTTTTGTCATCAGTCAGGGGAAAGTAAACAAATGGTGGTGGTTTCTACGAGGACCTACCAGGTTGCTCTTCCCGTTTCCTTCGTCGACCAGGTTACGAGTGTACCCCCGGCTTTCATCGCCCATGGCGAACCTGGACCACTCTCTCGGGTCCGACTCATACTTGGCCATCAATCGATTCAGTTGGTCGACATCGACGTCGTCCGACGTGAGGCCCGACGAAGGCCCCAGAGCGTCCTTCAACGCTCGGACAAGGCCGTCGAATCGGTTGGTGTCAGCTTTGGCGCAGGCCCCGCAGCATGTGCATGCCGATGGGATGCCCATCGCCGAGCTCTTGGCGATACTAATTGCCATGTTGACCATGTTGACGTTATCGACGACGCAAGAGTACCGGGGCAGGCTCCTGTGGCTGGTAGTTCTGTTGAGGGGTTGTGGTGGAACCGATCGATCCGACGCAGCCGATGAATGCCGAAGTCGTTTTATGGGCAAAGAAGGATGGATGCTCGACTGCTGTTACTGTTGTCACGATGGTCGATGGTGGTGGAGGACTGGTGTTGATGAAGCTTTGGGCCAAGACAAGAGTTGTTGGGATACTGTGTTGGGGGGATGCGGTTGGAAATGGCGGTCTCTGGGAAGGGTTGTCGGAGCTGAGCGACGATCCAGGGTGCAATAGGAGCGAAACGGCGCTACGGCACTACGGCGCCGGTTGGCACCGACCTGGTGGGTCACCTGGCCACAGCAACCATGTGACCTGGGCTCTTGTCACGTCGGACATCGGGTCGCGATGCCGGCATTGACATGAGGTAGAAGACATGCAATTGAACCGCTGTGTTTGGCAAGGAACACCAGTGGCGTACAGTTGTCAATTAGGGTCGGGCAAGATGGTACTTTCAGGGGATTCCAGTCTCATCGTCACCTTGTCCCATACTTACCGCCAAGACTTTTTGTCAGCAATTGCGTGGCAAACAGGTTTATGTCGTCACAGTTCGGGATACGCTTGGGTTCGGCCTCACCAGCTCAATGAAACAGCTGCATTGCCGTTTTTACGCCGGGTAGTCCAGCCGCGTGATACATGTGCTTTGTGCTCCAAGCAACAACACCCGACCCAAACGGCCGCTTTGTTTGTTTGACAGTTTTGGGCTTGGGCAGTTCTCTGCGATGCCCGATTGAAACTCATCAACACAGACTTGGAAGCATGGATACGTCGATAGCTCATTGCGCATGGTAGCTTGAAACAAATCCCCCGCCATGCCATGACCAACCCAACTGGCAACTACAGCATTACAGACCACGTGGACGAACAGAGGAGAGACGCCGATGTGAACCTGGAACTCGTCTATCGCCGACTTTCCAACTCCACGGCCCCGTCCCCACCCCCCACCTCCTCCGTCCCATCCAGTATCCCATCCCTCTCCCCCTCCCACGAGTCCCTCAACCTCACCCGTCCCCCACTCGCCCTCCCCACCGCATCCACAACCCACCCCGCCGCGGTCTTCATGGCCTCCCACACCCTCTCCTGGGCCTCGTCCTCCAGCCTCCTCCGCCGCTGCAGCTGATCCTCCCCCCTGACCCCGAACCCGACCCCGGCTGGGACCCCGCTACCGCCACCGCCACCGCTGTAGTGCTGCAACCCCTCCTCGGCCTCGGCCTCGGCAGCGGCCTCGGCCTTGAACTGGAACTTGAGACAGTCTTTGACGGTGACTAGGCCGGCCAGACGGCCGCGGTGCTCGAGCAGGATGACGCGCGGGCCGATCTTGCGGAAGAGCTCGACCACGGTCTCGAGGGGCAGGCGCGGGTGGACGGTGAGCGGGGTGGGGTCGATGTAGGGCGCGAAGTCGATGGTGGTCGCGGTGGAGGTGGCGTAGTCGTCGTAGTCGAGGTGGGCGGGGGAGCGGGGGAGAAAAGGAGGGTTATTTGTTGTTGTTGTTGTGTCGGGGTTGTTGGGGGTGGCAAAGGTGCATTTTGAGAGCGGGCTGAGGGTGCGCTCGCGCATGGCGCGGTCGACGGCGTAGCGGAGCTCGGTGCGGCCGATGTAGCCGAGGAGGATCTTGGACGCGTCGTCTTCGATGATGGGGAAGCCCTGGTAGCTGTCGTTGGAGAGGAGGCGCTCGACGGCCTTGAGGGTCAAGCCGGTCGATGGGATCGAGACCACGTCGGAGATGGCGGCCTGGGAGACGGGGACGCCAAAGTTGTGCTCTTCCTTGTGGTCGAGGTAGGGGAAGCCGCTGAACCAGATCATGCGGTCTGCGATGCCGCCCTTGCCGAACAGCTCGCTGACGGCTTTTGTGACGCCGACGACAATCATGGTCGGGAGGATGTATGTCAGCGCGCCCGTCAGCTCAAACATCATGACGACGACGGAGATGGTGATATGCATGATGCCGCTCAATGCTGCGGCGGCGCCCAGAAAGGCGTATGTCCCAGGGGTGATGCACGGAACGTCGGGCTGGAGCTGGCAGGAGGAGAAAAAGACGTTCTGCGGGTGGGCCTCTTGGAGTGCTTGCACAATGATCCCAATGGTTCGTCCAAAGGAGGCGCCGATGGCCATGGAGGGCACGAAAATACCGGCCGGTACCTTGCAGCCATAGGATATGATGACGAAAAAGATGCGGATAACAGTCGCCAGGATGAGGGAGATGACATTGCGAAAGCGGTGGTCCGGCTCGCAGAGTCCGTGGTAGTCCTCGCCGCCCTCGCATTCCAGGAAGAGAATCTTCATGCTCTCGGTCATGTCGATCCGCAGAAACGCGTTGGGGTAGCAGACGATGGCGGTGGCAGCGGCCAGCAGAGTGGCCTCGAGGATGGCATACTTGGACAGGTACTTCTTCCGGAACGCCTGTGCCCTCAGGTTCCATTTCATGACGAAGGCGCCATACAGGCCGCCAAACACGCCGATGATGATGAAGAACACGACCTCGAAGAAGTGCCAGGAGCGGTCGTACTTGACCTGGAACATGACGAGCTGGCCCGTCCGGAAGGGGTTCATGGACGCCAGGACAAAGGTGGCGACCAGAGCACAGAAATAGCTGCGCCACAGGGTCTTGAGAGGGAAATAGCTGGACATCTCCTCGAGGGAGAAGAGCACGCCGCCGATGGGGCTGCCAAAGGCGACGGCGACGCCGGCCGCCGCGCATGCGCTGAGCACCTCGCGCGTCTTGGAAGCGTTCCGCCGGTATTTGGTGAACAGCCTTGAGATGACGTTGCCGGTGCAGACGGCATAGTGGACGCTGGGCCCTTCTTTGCCTACCGAAAGGCCAGACCCGATGGCAAGGGGCAATGCGAGGGACTTGATGACCAGTGTCCAGAAGCCAAGAAAGCCCTTCATGACGAAGCCGGCCATGATGCACTTGATTTCGGAGATGCCCGAGCCAGCGGCGTAGGGGGCATACGACTTGACGAGGGTGGCCGCCGTGGAGGCGAACAGAATCTGGACTGGGTCAGCGCATGCGCCGGTAGAGGGCGTCGGATGCTCCGGAACGAACCGCACAGAGAACGTAGATCAACCAGTTGATGGGTTCGAAGCCTGTCCAGCGATGCCAGTCGGCACAGCCTGACGGGGTTAGCACTGGTATGGGAACACGGGAACACGGGGACAGGGGGCCAAGTCCATACCGCTGTCCTCCCCCCAACAGCAAAAGTTCTCGTTCAGGTAGAAGCCAGTGGTGCAGTAGCCGAGCTTGATGTCGGCCAGCCATTCGGTGATGATGTTCAGAAAGGCCGCATTCACCCCAATCGCGGCGCCAATAATGGTCATGACAATCCACCCCTGGGCCGCATCGTAGGCTTCCAGTATCCGCTGTCTCGAGTCAAACGCGCGCGTGCCGTAGAGCCCGGCTTGCCGTCTCCTCCGCGATTTCCTGCGCAGCTGCTCGCGCGCCGCATCCTGCACCCAGTCTTGGCTTCGGTCAGCGCCAGCGTCAAGTATGCGCCCATGCGATGTCGAGGGCCGGTCTTACCGATGGTGGTGAAGTCCTGCGACGGGGAGATGCGTCAGTTTATCGCTGCTCACTTGGGCGGGGCAAGAGGCAGGGGGCAATGCCAACCTCATAGCGTTTGATCTTTGCAATCTCCTCCTCTATCTGGTGCCGCGCTGCAATGCCCGCGCCATTCTGGGTCTCGCCGCGCTCGGCATTGGAGACAGCCGACGACAGTCGCGAGCTGACCGAGGGTCGTCGCACGGCCGACAGCGAGACCGTCGAAAGCGATGTTGTCCGTGATTGGGGATTCATAGCGCCCCTGGCCGCCGTGCATCGGTCGTCTATCGCCACGGCATTTGCGATCCAGAGTCCGGGTCGGTAGATGGCTGGTCGACGGCTGCGCGGCGCTGAACAGACGTCCGTGTTAATCGCATTGTTGAAATGCAAGGCTGACGTCGGCTGGCTCGAAGCTGCTATTAGTGGGCGAGGTGCTGGAACGAGTCGCCTGGCGAAGCCGGCTTGGCGCTAGCTCCGGGGGGGCAATCTGTGGGACCCCCGGTTCTCGCGTCTCACGCGTCCACTTAAACTCCCTTTCAACCACACCTCTCACTCGACTCTACTCAGGCCCGCTTCTTCCATTCCTCCATACACCGCATTCAATGCTCAACGGCGTTCACGGTACCCCAACTCATCTAACAAAATGCCTTACAATACCACGGCCATCCCGCCCCGGAAGGAGGTAACAGGCCAAACACAGTTACCCCGTGAGCATTGTCCTCTTCTGTCTTTCTCCTGATCAAGCAGCAACTAACGACCCCCCAGTCACCCGAGTCAAGAAGATCATTGCCGTGGACCCAGACATCACCATCTGCTCCAACAATGCCGCCTTTGTCATCACCCTGGCAGCAGCAAGTCCACCCCTCCCGGTGTCTGTCGAACGCCAACCCAGACCGCCGCCGCTGACAGCTGCCCACCACAGGAGATGTTCGTCCAGCACCTTGCCACCGAGGCCCAGAACATGACCAAGCTCGAGCGGAAGCCGCGCCGGAACATCCAGTACAAAGACCTGGGTACGATCCTCACCACGTTGATGCTGCTGGTGTGGCGCTACCGCTAACGAAAGGACATAGCAAATGCCGTAACCCACCACGACAACCTCGAGTTCCTCGAGGACATCATCCCCAAGACGGCCGCGTACAAAGAGGTCAAGGCCAAGGCCGCCGCGGCCCGCGCCAGGATCAACGGCGACAAGTCGGCCAAGGGGCCCGCCGAGGACGACCGGCCGACGGACGGCATGCCCAACGGCAAGAAGGCCAAGTCCATCATGAACGGCAGTGGCTCGCCACCAACCAATGGTTTCTCACGGAGCCATGTGCTGTCTTCCCCAGCGGCAGATCCCAGCGCCCAGTTGGAACTCGAAATGAGGCAGGCGGAGCAGACGCACGACGGGGATGTAGACATGACGGGCTAGATTGGGGTGTATTTTCGTGACCGAGTGCGGCCCCGGGGTACAATATAGCACCGCCCGACAGGACCGCTTTTGCTGGATATCTTCGTACAACGAATGCCCCGGATTGATCTGCGACTAGCTGAACAAATCGTCCCGTTCCATTGCCCCAACGGCCATCCCTCACTCCTCCATAGCATCGTCCACCATGACCCCCGGCGGCAGCCGTCCCTCGTTCAGCGCCTTCTCCAGCCTGATGATCTCCTCCAGACTGTCGGCCTTCTTGATCATCTCCTGCAGCTTCTTGCGCTCCCTGTCCGTAAGCTTCAGCCGCGACAGCTTGGACGGCTGTCCGTCCGCGCCGCTCGCCGCGCCCACGTCGAACATGTTGCTCTTGGCGCCCATTATCTGCCGCGCATCCATCAGCATCCATCAGCCACGCACCCGCCAGGGATCGGCCCCCGGCCCCCGGCCCACTTACCCGCGACGCCAGCTCGGTCGGCGCATCCGCCTCCCCAAACAGGTCCCTCGCCTTCTGCCGCTCGGCATCCTTGACCTTTTGGTAATCCAGAAACCGGACCGCCGAACACCGCCAGAGGACCCAGTACCGATAATTCTGTCAACCCCCCCTCATCGTCAACATCCACGCCAATTGACATGATCATCACCACCGATTCAAAAAAAAAACAAAAACCCACCTCCTTCTTCGTAACCGGATTATCGACCAGCACCAGGTGCGTCAGCGCGGGGAAGCGGCCGAGCACGTCGAGGTCGGCCAGCTCCGCCAGGCTGTTGCCGGCGAGCACGAGGTGGCGCAGGTTGGGGATGGCGTTGGGCAGCGAGGCCTGGAGGGCCGCGACCCGGTTGCGCGCGAGCAGCAGGGTGCGCAGGCGGGGCGACAGCGGGAAGTTCGCCACCAGCTGGATGTCGTTATCGGTGAGGTCTATGGCATCGTGGGGCTGTGTCACGGCAACGACGACGGCGACGACGGCAACGGTCAGCAAGAAGAATGGAGAGGCGGGAGAGAGAGGAGAGGGAGAGGGAGAGGATGAGGCTGGCTGGTTGGCTTACCCCGGCAACACCCAGGTTCTCGATCGCGGGTATTCTGTGTCCTGTATGCGGCGCAAAAACCAACAACCGTTGAGAAATCCGCCATCAACTCGGGGCCTTCCTTTTTGTTTCAATGGTGGGTGGATTGGAAAAGCTCAATTGTGTAGTATCTGCTCTTTTCAAAAAACGCACCTCGGAGGTCCAGCTCGCGCTCCTTGAGCGGGTTGAGGTAGGAGAGGGAGTTGTTGATGAGGTCTGCCGTGAGCCTCATTTTTACTTCCTTTGTTGGTGTGTGTGTGATGTGTGGGTTCGTTTCGGTTGTCGCTGGTTTCGTCTCGGGAGGTTCCGAGGCTGGGTTGTTGTTGAAGTTTGAGCGTTCGTGGTGGTCGTGTGCTCTTTCTCGTCGCGGTTCGAGTGGAAATCCGAGTTCGCCGCGCCGTCATTCACCAAAAAGATAAGGCAAGGCTGCAGAATGTGGGGGAGACTGCGTGCACCCTAACCCTTGTCATCGCAACATTTTCACCACCCCCCCCTGCCCCTGACTCCTGTCGACAGCCCGGCCAGCTCGCCCGTCCGTCCACAACGCGGTGGATACCAAGAATGAAAAGAAGATCAACAAGCCAGCATCCACTGAAGTACTGGGAGAGCAAAAGATAAACGACGTGGGCCTGATTCGAACAGACGCTCCCGAAGGAACAAGATTTCTAGTCTTGCGCGTTAGACCACTCCGCCACCACGCCGATGTGTAAGTGCGCCAGAAGAAGGCTTCATCACGGTGCTCTGCACAACGCAGCGCAATAGCAATGCATGCCTCTATTCGCAGACCCCTATATTTATACCGCTCTCCAATTCAAAACGCATGACCCTAAGTAAGAGATACTCCCGGCACGCCAGTCCCCTGTCCCAGCCCGCCTTAAAGCGCAGCATCACTGAAAAACAAACACCACGCCGCTCCGATCCGCCGACACCGTCATCGTATACGGCGACTCCAGCATCGCCACATCCACCACCGCATCCAGGTGGCTCCTCAGCAACTGCTGCTGCTGCAGCGAGATGACCGTCGACCGCGGCGGCCGGCTCGCCCGACTGCTGTTCCGCGACGCCATCGACGCCGTCGCCGTCGCCGCCGCCTCCCCCACCCCGGCCGCCGCCGCCCCCGCCGGCCGCGGCCACCGCTCCGTATTCAGCGTCATCGACAGCGTCGGATGGCTCGCCGTGAACGTCGGCCGGCCCTCGTCCGGCTGCAGGCCACTGAAGACGACACTGTTCTCGACGCGCGACAGGTCCCAGTACCGCAGCTTCTTGTCCGAGCCGGCCGTGACGATGAACGCATGGCGCACGTCGCGCTGCTCGTCGGCGGCGCCCGTGCCCACGACCATGGCGCGCACGCCGCGGTCCGCGTTGCCCGTGGCCGCCGGCTCGATGCTGGTCGCGAAGCGGCCGAGCATGCCCTCGGGCCGGTCCTCGTCCACCTCCCAGGCCTCGTACCCCTTGGGCCCCTCCTTGTTGCCGCCGACGCGGTAGATCTCGCGGCACAGCGTGCGCTCGAGGTCCCACACCGTCACCTCGCCGTGGCCCGTGCCGCCGGCCACGCACACCCACTTCCCCCGGCCCTTGGTCGGGTGGATGCAGAGGCGGTAGATGGCGCCCTTGCCGGGCACGCCCCAGCCCTTGAGGCGCATCTTGAAGCGCAGGTCCCACAGGTCGAGCACGCCGTGCGAGGTGCCGAGGCAGAGCCAGTTGCGCTTGCGGTCGATGCAGAAGCACGTCGGCGTGCCGTGGTGGACCGGGTTCTCGAGCTTGTAGAGCAGGGACATGGTGCGCAGGTCGATGCCCAGGATGGCGGACTTGTTGGTCGCGAGGAGCAGGACTGAGTTGGCGTCCTGCTTGAAGTGCTCGCACCAGACGGCAAACTCGCCGTCGACGAGCTGGTATTCGCGCAGGAGCCGGAGCCGGGGGTATCGGAAGTTTATGCCGCTGAGGACCGTGTCGACCTTGACCACGTGGACGCTGCCGTCGCTTGCGCAGCTGACGAAGCTGTGCGTCTTCTCGATGAAGCACAGCGCGAGAACCCTGGCGCCCGCCGCGTGTTTGTGCGTGAGTCTTGACCGGTGAGTGATGTTACGCTCAAGCCGAGCCGTGTCCCACACCTTGACGCATCCGTCGTCGCCTCCGGTAAGGAAGAACTGATGATCTGGGGAAACAACAATCCGGTTGATCGCCCCGGTGTGCTCCGAGAAGGTTGCCACCAGCTTGCCCGAAGGCTTCCAGCCCTCGTCTCGTGGCGGTGACACTGTTGCCTTGTTTGACTTCCGCCGAGCGATGGGCGTGACCATTGGGCCGTACTCGAGAATGTCGTGTGGATAGTTGTCGACATACATGGCGTCCAGCATCTTCAGGATGTTTGGGTCGTTACCCGCATACGAGTGGTTGGCGCGCAACTGCTCTCCGGCGTGGCCAAGAGTAGACTCTGTTTCCGGAAAGGACGGCATGCGGCGCGTGGGAGCTGGGCTGGATGGGGCCTCGACCTCACCAAAGGCATTGGTCTCGGTTGTACCCGTTTCGGGGCCGGATTTGGCGCTGTCCTTGCGGTTCATGAGAGTCATGGCGCTCGGATGGTGCCGCAGACCTCTTCTCGTTGCGTAAGGAGCATCCCGAACCGAGCCACCATCCGCTGACGACGGGGCAGCAGGCTTTGCTTGGCCAACAGACGGCCGCCTGGCCCCATCTCTTGAACCTTCCCCTTGCGTGGCCGATGTTGGCACGAGTTCATCCTCCAGAGGCCGCCTGCTGCTTACAGACATGGGGGACCCGCTACCGAGACGGGACATGTGGTTTTTCAAGGCTGCTCGCCTCTTCTTGCCGAGAGGGTCGTCGATAGACATGGAGGCATCGAGAAGCGCGTCTTTGATGGTCCTTGGGGCGCCCGTGTCTTGCTCGTTGGTGGGTATGGGCGACCGGAGCGGCTCCTCGTCAAATAATATGGTCTGGGGGGTGACGCCGAGACTGCGAAGAGGGATAATGCCTGTAGGGCCGGCCGGATTCGTTGCGTCTTGCGCAGCTGAGTCTCTCGCCTTGATCTGGCTCAAGCGCCAGATAAACTCTCGAAGAGCGAACAGCTTGGGCTCATCCTCGCGGGCAAGGCCTAGGTTTCGTAATTTGTTCAGCCACTGCTCATCCTCTTCATTCCTTGAAGCCTTGGCTGGGCCCTGCGGACTAGAATCCCCCGACGCTCTCGAGGAAGTGGTTGGTGCTGAAACAGCATCGCGACCTTTCCGAAACGGTTTCCAGAAGTCACCCCGGTCCGTCTTCGATGCCCATAGCAATGCTTGGTCAAACACAGCGCGCGATAAGGGTTTCTGAAGTGCCTCAAGCAGCCCAAGTTTTGAGAAATCCGGCAACCTATGCGTCTTGAGATAGGGGCCCAGCGGCGGCAGCACCAGCACCCTGAGATACGCCTCGCTCAGAAAGCGCTTGCCGGCCGAGATGAACTCAACAGCCGACTCGCGAATCCACATGTTCGGATGCATGGTAAACCGCCCGATAATGCCAACAAGCTCAAGGTACGTTTGCTTTGTGAGAAGGCCCAGATTTGCCAGCTCTGCGAGAGCGTGCAGGGCTTCGTGCACCACAGTCTCCTCGGGGTCGGTGACGGCCTGGACCATGAGGGGCAGAATAAATTTCTCGAGCGTGTTGCTACCCAGGAACGCCGAGATACCAACAATGGTGTCGAAGAAGGCGCATTTCAGCAGCCAGTCGTGGTCGTTCAAGTAGGTGTTGAGATGCGCGAGGATGATATCGTTGGCCTGGGCAGCCCCGAAAAAGATGCACAGGTCAGGAACTGACGTGAGGAATGCTCTCCGAACGAACGGGTCCGCATCCTCGATGAGTGTCTTGGTGTGGGCCTCAAAGGTCTCGGCCAATTCCCGGCGGGCGTCGTCAAATAGCCCGTCAAAGGTTGCGTGTGCCTCGTTACCTGGTTCGACCTCGGGATCCGCGAACGCCGCAGATCCGTCCGCGCGCAGCGTTGCAGCCATGGCAAGGAAGCGGCCCGCCGTCGTTGCCAGCTTTCCAAGGCAAGACGCATACGTTGCCCGGATGATGGGGCTTGACGTTCGTTGCCTCCCCAATACCGCGGGCTGCATACGGGGCATTATGTAGTCGAGGAAGATCTGCGAGTTGACTGGAGTGATGACCTTTACCAGGTCGAGGAGTTGTGTGATGGCCCGAACCGCCGAGATGGCCACCATGTCGCACTTGTCGTTGAGCAGCGACATCAGGTATGGGAGAACCCGATCCAGCTTTGCCTCGTCAGTCAGCCGCTCGGCAAAGGCAAGCAGGATATCACAGGCCTTGATCTTCGCCGTGGCGTGTACAGTATTTCGAAGGGACGACACGACCAGGTTTAGAAATATGAGGGTGCCGTCGTCCGCAGACGGCTGCTTGTCCGCGGATACGTGATGCTCGTTGTTCGGTATATTCAAACGCACGGGGAAGTGCCCTAGTCCGAGCCGTGGGGATAGCCGGTCCTCCTCCGGGGGGCTCTGGCCATTCTGATAGCCGAGAAAATAAGATATTTTGTCAAAGTCCAGCCACACCCTCTCAATCCTCTGATCCGGCTCGCCAAGGTTTCTCGGCGTCCCCGATGAGGGATACTGGCCAGACGAGACGTCGGTAATCAGTTCCATGTACTGGTGCAGGAAGCTGTAGAAGTATTCCGGGAACACCTTGCCCTTGTAAAAGTCCAAATACTGCTCGGCCGAGTACCGCTTCTGGGGGTCCAACTGGATCATGTGGGCAATCATTCCCCGCAAGTCCTTGTCCGGGATGCGGCTCAGATGCGAGATGGACGGATCGTATTCGCCTCTCCGGTACATGTAGAGCTGGGCGAGGCTGAATATCGGGGCCTCGAGGAACAGCTCGGCAATAACGCAGCCCGCGCTGAAGACATCCATCGCCCAGGTCACCTTGGCGTCCGGGCCGGCCTGTTCGCCGGGCGGCAGAAATCTCTCGGGAGCCAGATAGCAGGTTCTTTTCCCGGATGTGTCGAAGAAGTACGAGAAGTCGGCCGGGTTGTCCTCGGGCAACATGACGCGCTTGAAGGAGGACGAGAAGTCGGTGAGGTAGAGCCAGTTCCAAGACGTCACGAGTGTGTTTTCTGTCTTGATGTCGCCATGGTACACGTCCTTGCTGTGGCAGTCGCGCAGCGCACAGAGGAGCTGGAATGCCAACCACTTCTTTTCGATGTCCTCCAGAAACGGCCGGGTACTGAGGCGGTCGTAGAGGGAATTGTAGAGGTACTGTCGAACGAGGTAGCCATTCGTCTCGGTTTCGACAGCGCGCTGGTAGGGAAGGGCGTTGGGCACATCGGCCAGCGCCTGTCGCTCGCCTACAAGATTGCGTCAGCACGGTTGGCAGCCAAGAACCGCGGGCCCGGCCTGCTCACGGATGATCTCCTTCTTGTACTGCGCGAGCGACATGGGATACGGCTTGATGAGGACCTTGGCAAGCACGATACCGTCGTGGTTCCTTGCGCGGACACTCTTCATGAAACGGCCCTTGCCGATGGATCGCTCGTAGACCAGGTCTGCGAGCTCAGGGACGTCTATGCCGGCCGCCCCAGCCGGGAACGTCGCAAGAGAAAACCCTTGACCCATGGTCGCTAATTTCCACAGCTGAGAATCTCAACTTCCAAAGCTACCTCGAACGGGATGTCGGGAGGGCGCAGCGCATCTTGACGGCGTATCGTTCGCCGGACCGTGTTCGCTATCGATATCGCAATCGGCGGTGGTGCGACGGGGCGGGTGCGGGCCGTATTGTATGCGCGAGCGATTTGGCAACGTGGTAATGTGGCGTTTGATCGAGTCGGCGTTGCACTAGAAACTGCTCTGCGAGGCTCGAGGATCAATCATGTGGGACAAACACAAGCTCAGTAACTTGTGAGAGAGGAGCTTGTGGTCGGCTCGCAGTGGGAGCCTGTGCCTCTGTAACAACGTCAGCCAATGGATCCCCATGCAGATAAGATAAGACCTTACCATCCCTCCCCGGCGTTGAGCAACGTTCACCCCTGTAAGCAGGCTTGGCCCAAAAGGCCCAGGAACATTGACCGATGCTGTAGTCTGGCTCCTGGTATCCGTAGTGGTAACCAGCCTGGCTCAAATAGACTAGAAATAGAAATCACAAGCAAGAGCTGCATATGGTCCCGTCCGTTGGTCAAAAACTTTGACTTGTATGCAGTATGCGCTGTGCTTCGTGGCACAGTGACACCGCAAGCAGACAGTGTCCTGTCCTATGTAATTCCTCTTTTGGATCTAACTAAAAGAAACTTAAGCTGTACCTGCAGATGGTAAAAGGTCTAGAGTACCTGGTGTTAAGTAGTAAAAGGTCGTGGCCGGGCTTGGCCCTCCAGAGGGCCTGGTAGCCTGTGAAACCTCCTGCCCATCATCCCATTCAAGGACAAGAACCCCCCCTTTGGGAATGCAGCGGCCGCGCACCATTACGGAGCCAGATGCCCCCCGACATCGACGCACCCCCAAAGACCGCGGTTGACGACAGGGTATATAGAATGACAACAAAACAAAGCTGTGCGGGACGAGTGCTATCGCCATCCTGCATGCGGATTTGATCAAAGACTCCATTCCCAAATCATGACGGGTCTCGGAAATCGAGTGGCTCCCCAAATCGAAGTAAGAAAACCCCGCTCCTGTGCCGCCGTCCTGAAGGCAACTCAGAACCCCCTGTAGATGGACCCTGTTGGCGTCATCTCGCAGCCTGAGCCGTTTCGCTATGCGGACGCCGGCTGTGTATGGCATCGGATGTGCGCGTGTGGTATGCCGTGCACGGGTACAATCCCGGGGGCCGGAAAAGTCGAGATATGTCTGGAGCAGAAAGTCATGTCGTAATACCAAACGCCGTGGGCAATGCCGCGCCAAATCAGAGAGGTCTTCGTTGAAACATTGTTCAAGAAGATAGGTGGGAAAACGCGTCGTAGTCATAAGCCGCTCAACTTTGCGTCATGTGCGGGAACGGATTACCGCTGGATCCGGTTTCGGTTGAACCGTCGCCTTCGATCGTCCTTGTCCAGTGCTCTGGAAGGCACACGCAAACAAGCGGGAATGCCTTGATCTCGCCGCTGACGGGAGGGGAATTGTCGGGCGTTCTTCCGGATGTGTTCGAGACCCCGCTATCCCGTTGAGCTTGCCGGCGGGCCTCCCACTGCTCGACGCGTTCGTCCACCAAGATGCCCGTAGCCCAGCCATCGTCCCAGATGCCCACGACCTTGATCATATCACCCCGGTCCAGCGAAAATTCATCCCCAGCGCGCGGCTGGTATGCCCATAGCACGGCAACCCGGTCACCCGGATGAATGTCGTCCTGAGAATAATAATCCTTGAAGAATGGGAGCTGCTCCGACTGCTGACTCGCCATTCCCGGGGGAGATGGCATGCCGCCCGTGCTGGGAGACTGGGCATCCTCGCCGGCCAGCACAGAATTGCTGGAAAGGGATCCCGTCCTCCGCATCGCTGTCGGTGGCGGCCTAAGCACGCTAACGGCGCCGCGGTCAGACCCCGGGCTGTCTCCAAATCCATCCGAGGAGGAGTGGTCGTCAGGCCGTCTCCTGCCTGCCGCATACCCTGCGGCGGTCCCGGGAACAGAGCTAGCAATGTCTCGGGCGGTATGGCGAGACGGTGCATCTCCCGAATGCCCTTCGAGGGCCGACATCCGGGCAATTCTTCCCCCGGGGAGCACCTCAAAGCCTGGCGGGACACCGGCCTGCGCCATTTGTGCCGTTGACGGACCCCGCCGCGCAGGCGACGGCTGGTTAAACACGCTTCCATTCTGGCTTCCGCCCTTCCTCCTCCTGTAAAAGATGATGCCGAAAATGATGGCTGCCATGAGAGCGAGGCCTAAGATCGAACCAATAACAATGCCGGCAATCGCGCCGCCGGAAAGACCGCCGCCGTCGTCGCCTGGCTCGGCTGTTGAAGATGGTGTCGCGGTTGAGGTGGACGTCGGTAAAATGATGGGGGTGATTGTTGGGAGGACAACGCCTACGCAACGAGTCTCGGCGTTGGACTGGTAGCAGCAAGTATCGGTGGAATTGATGCCGCCCTCGGCGCAATAGGAACAGAGACCTATAGTGCTGTTGGCATACCCGCAGTTATCCGGCTCGTTTACCGCGCCCTGGATGCAGCTTCGGCTCGATAGCGCATTGTCGGGCAAGGCGCAGTTGGTGAAATCGGCCCGGATCTGTGACTGGGCATTGTTGCCAGGCTTGGGACAGAGGGCGCCGTCCCCGACAAGGTACGCCTCGGCCTGTGCATACTGGGCCTACGGGTCTGGTCAGGCGCAGAACCAGCAGAAAGCGGGGGCTCAAACTTACGCATGTCTCTGCGCAAACAGGGCGAGAGTCTGCCGCGGAGAGGCCACAGCTCTGAATCGAGTTTTGGATGATGGAATTACATATTACGGTGGTCGTAAAGCGCGCATATAAAGCACTGGTGTTGGTCAAGTCGATATTCCCGCAGCCGAGCAAGACCGTATATCTAGCAGAGTGTCAGATTGTCAAACGGGATGAGGCCGGGCATCGCAGTTTTTCGCGGTGGGAACTCAGCGACTCACTTCTCCTTGACGTATTCGTTGTGCGCGTACGATTGCAAGCGCTCGTCAAATGTCTCGACGTTCGAGACAAAACTCAAGAAAGGGCTGTAATTAAAGTCAGCTTATCAAGCCCACCAGACACGACGCGCAGCGAGAACCACAACTCGACGTACTAGAGCCCCACCAGATAGTTGTCCGTGGTGGACACCGAAGATGACTGGAAGGCAGAACATGCTTTGGACCCCTTGAGCGATAAACATGCTGCCATGGCGGTTGGAGCGGCCATCACGAGAGAGAGCAAAGAAAAACCCGTGCTCCCGTGTGCTCGCCTCCTTCCAACTGGCCTTTGGCTGGTTGGGACCATCTCGTCGACCCCCGCTAGTTTCTCTCCAAGTACCGGATCGATCGGCGACTCCTGTTTGCCTGGGGGCATCAAGCGGTTTGACGGTAGTTGTGTCACTGCGGTGCCGTATTCATGGTCGTCGTCGGGTCCTATCCTCATGCTCTCGCGCGCAATCTAGCCCAGACGAAAAACGAGAAGCGCGCGGCCAATCCGGTATTCGCGAGCGCGCCCTGTACTCGGGATGATATCGACGTGACGTTTATTTGTTCGAGTGATGCGGCAGAAGCCAAGGGCGAGAGTTGCGGAGGGTGTGGGTAGCAAGCGCGCAAGCCAACACCCAGGTGACCAGCTCACTCCTAGAATAGAGCTGCCACCCTGGTCGTGATTGGATGGCCGCCGAGAGAAGGAGGCCGAAAAGGGTTAATGGGTGAGGTGGATGGTGTCCTGCAGGTCCAAAGTCGGTTGCCGCGGAAAACAGACGCGAGGTTCCAAGAACCTGAACAGCAAGTGGGGAACTACCACGAACCGAGCGAAGGCGGTGGGTAGAGACGAGCGACACAGCGAGAGAAGAACTGGAATGTCGAGCCTGATGGTGCGAGGACCGTGGGGTCGGTATTACCCCTCAGGACGGTTGTTGAAGAAGTGGGTGAGGAGAATCGAAGAAGCAGAAACCGGTCGGGTTTGGCCTGAGAACGAAGGGGAGATTGGTGCAAGTCCAATGGCCCAATTTCGCTTGAGGTTAAGGTACAGGAATACTCCGTACCCGGCTTCCCCATGAGGTTAGGGCCGTCATACCCTGTTCAACCACCACCCACGCCTTCGGGCGTGTTTGCCAGCCAGGCCTGTACCTACATAGGTACCTTGTACAAGCACGCGGCGCATTTGCTACATACATACAAGGGGGAGGGCACCCAAGGAGCCAAGATACGCCTTGTGAGTTTGGAACTCCCTATTGATAACCTGCGGGGCATCTCATCTAACGGACGGGAGCCAGAAGTTACAGGTGGCATGTGCTGTCATTCTGCCAACGACGCAACGGGGGACTAGTGCGCGCTCTGACGGCGGTCGCGCCCGGGTCCGGCTTCGCATATAGTCACAAATCATGTGCTGCACACTGTATCTAGAAAAACGTTGGAAATCACATACAAATGGCCTCGATATTCTCATTTCCATCCCGTTTCTGGGGATGTTCGACGTTGAGATGAGCTTTGTCAAGAGCTCAAGTTGCTCCGCAAAGCTTCGGACAGCTCAGGGACCAGGCCCGGGGCGCGGCAAAGGGTGGGTCCTGTCCACTCAGCACATGGATTGTTCCACTGCCGACATGAGTCCAGGCCTCCAATCAGGTATCGGCCGCTGTTAAACGTCGCGCTCGCTCCGGCGCAGACAAACTGCAGCATGCAAGAAACACAGGTACGGAACGGCATTGAACGCAATATATACAGAGCAACAAAACATGCGCCTTGCTGCCAGAAAATACGAGTGACTAGACCGGAAGCGCAATGCATCAGGGGCCATTCTGCAACCGGCGCCTATACTTGGCATCTGCATAACGACGGCGCAGGCCCGGAGCACAGTCCCGGGAAACACCAATTCCCGGGTCCCCCAAGACACTCCTGCGGAGATCGGGTCGCTGCCGTCATCGCATCGGCCGAGCAATTGACGCCGGCTCACGATTTGATCCTGTCTGCAGAGCCGCCCGGGAGCCAAGACATCGTCCCGGACCATTGGATGGCCAGCGACCACGCACTGGCACGCAGTGTGCTGAAACAGCAGTTGACAAACAAGTCAACCTAGATCTTGTTTGCTACCATTTCTCGATACTCCTCACCCACACCTCCCACTCCGGATTCCAAGACCAGCTATGCATGCAAATCCTCTATGCTGACCACAAACCATGTGGCATGTTCCCCTAGTTCCCAGTCACTCCCACAAATCCAAAACCTGCCGGGAACTGTCCAAAGCCAGCAACCATGCTTTGGCAAGGACCCAGCCTGTTGGCACCATGTTTCTAATAGGGTTCTCACTCGAATGGGGTTGCGGCTCGCGCAACTAGAATGGCGAGCCTAAATGGCAAAGTCAAATTCAGATTCAATTGCGGCGTCTGGTATTGCTTGTTCCGGTGTGACAGATGTCGCGCAGCTCTCCAGGGGCTCACAGCCAAAAGAAGGACTGTCTTCGGATGGGAGTGGTACAATCTTGAGGACAAAGATGGAGCGGCTACACCAAACCGCCGACTACGCTTGACAGAGTCCGGCACCGTATGGATCGTGCGATGAAATGCATTGGGTAGTAGTATGGTTAGAGGGCTTAGACTCCAGGCGTTCCCGTTCAAAGCTTTTCTGTAAAACATGAGCACACCGCGGCACAGCGAGCAAAATGCAACCTTGTAAACCATTTCCCGATCCGCCCTGCTACATCACAGGCCGCAGCTGTGGCAGCTGCGGCAACTGCGGCAACGCCTTTTCGCTCCGACCTGCCGTCTCGCTCTGGCCCGGCTTCTGCTCCTCCTCATCGTCGCCGTACAACTCGCGCTGTTGACCGCTCCAGTTAGCAGCCACGATGTCCCATGGGATGTCTGGGCCCTACCATGGCCTTCGCCATCCAGGCCAAGTCTGCGTCCCTCGCCAGACTATTCCGCTCCTCCTCGCTCGGCCCTTCGCCATACGAGCTCCCAGACGTGCCACTGCTCCGCACGCTCCGCGCGCTCCTGCTCGTACTGCTCCGCCGCTCGTCTGCCATCGCCGCCGGCCATGCGTCGCTCCCCTTGAAGGAATAAAAGCTTAGCCTCCCGAACCCGGCCTTGCTCCTCCTCCTCGAGTTCCCCTCCTCCGCAGCGGAAGCGCCCGCCACCGCCGCTGGGTTCAACTCGGCGCACGAGTAGTGGCCCAGCGCCGAGCTCCCATCGGGGATGTGAAACCGCCGGTCAAACCGCAGCATCGCGTATGTAAAGACCACCACCAGCTCGATGACATAGTTGAAGCAGTAATAGCACGCTTTGCCATGGAACCAGCCCGGATCATCCACCGGGCGCGTGGAGAAGGCCACCACGGCGCGGAAGATGGCGCCCACCGCCAGCAACGACGCCGTGAACGTCAGCAGCGCCACCTTGGTGCGAAACCGGCCCTCCCCAAACTTATCGATGCGCGTCGTCGACCGCGGCACCAGCCCGGCCACCAAGACCAGCGGCACCGGCAGGAACGCATAGACGGCCAGATACGTCACACAGAACAGCTGCACGCGCCGATCGACGGCACGGACAGACGACCGCGGCGCAACAAAAAAGCTCTGCGTCGTCACCGCCACCACCATCACCAGCACCACCACCGCCGACGCATACACGACCGCGAACCCCCCACCCACCACCCGCCGCCACCCAAAAAACGGATGGCACGCGCGCACGATCCGCTGCGCAAACACCAGATTCGTCACAAACAGCAGCAGCACCCCGGCGGCCGTAAACACCTGCGCGGCGATGCCCACGCGCACCGCGGCCGGGTGCGCGGCCCACGCGATGCGCAGCGCCAGCGCCGTCGCGCGCGCCCCGCAGAAGCCGACCACCAGCGCCGAGAACAGGAACCTGTGGCGGCGGCGCCGGTTGCGGCGCAGGATGGCCGCGTTGGCGGCCGCGCCCGCGACGAAGAGCACGAGCAGCACCGCGCTGATGGGTATGTCGGGAAGCGGCGAGGGGATGCCGCCGAGTTGGGCCGTGTGTGGCGG
>MU853409.1:462553-533050 GCA_033297235.1 Trichocladium antarcticum
GAGAGGGGGGAGGGGGGAGGGGGGAGGGGATGGCGAGAAGAATGGAATGGGGGGGAAGAACTCACTGGGGCTCCTGTCCCCTCGGTGCTCCCGGCCGGAGCACTGGTGTTAGACGACATCCTTCGTTTCCGTCCTGCGAAGGGGGGAGGGGGGAGGGGATGGCGAGAAGAATGGAATGGGGGGGAAGAACTCACTGGGGCTCCTGTCCCCTCGGTGCTCCCGGCCGGAGCACTGGTGTTAGACGACATCCTTCGTTTCCGTCCTGCGAGGTCCCGATCCTCGGCCTCGCTTCTTCTTCTTCTGGCGCGCAAGACAGATATCGAGCTCGTTGGCGGCAGCTTGTATGGGTCAGCTTGATTTCCAAGACAGCATGCCGGGGGACGAAAGGTCCGAGGTAGGTGGCGGCGAATACAGGCCCAGTGCGGTGCAGTGTGTCGGCGTCCTAGGTGAGTTCACGGCAAGAGTCTTTCCCTGACTCTTCTCCGCTCTTCGAGTTACTGCCGGGTTATATCGCTCAAGGGCAACAGCCCTCTGTGCAGCGCACTTGTCGGTCCAGCCCCAGATGTTGCGTGCGTCTGCAGCTTGGGACACCCGCCCGCTGTGATAATGCTCCGTGACCCCTCCTTTTCCTGCCGGGCAGGAAGCCATCTGAACAGTGTCGGCTCATACACCCTATCGGTGTATTGACCACCACCTGCACAATCACTCCGCGACCTCCCCGAGACTGACGGCGGGCTTGGGAACAGGCCCGACCGGCTCTAGGCTTGCCCCACGGGGTAATTATCAAAGTAGCAAATCATGACGCCGGCCGCAGTTTGTCCATGTGAGAAGAAGGCGGTACGGAGCATGTGACGTGGCTTGGTGTGTTCTTCTCGGCGAGTTCTAGCGCTCGGGAGCTCGGTCACCGCGTGCTGCGTTAGTTCCTGCAAGGGACCTGCAAACATTGAGCGAGTGGCAGATTTGAGCGGCTTTAAAGAGGGGACTGGACAGCCTCATTCCCAGACCTGCAAGTATCAAGAGAACATCCACAGCTTCGCCGTTCAACACCCGAACAGCCTGGACAGGAAACGAAACTTGCATTTGATAGAAGAGATGGTGGCTCGCATGGCATACCTAGCCTGACACCGTCTCGTCGTCTATGAGCCGCCAAACGAGACGCAAAGTCTAACAAAAGGTGGTGGGCGCCCAGTCCTGGGCTGGGCGCCCATTCCCCATTCTGTCACCAGGGAGGGGGAGAAGCAGTCCCGTCAGGTGACACATGGTGACCTCGTCCTCAGCACTCCCAACCCTTACGATATTCATGCCGAGCACGACGTGGGCCGATGTATCGCAAGACGCCTTTCCATTGCCCAACTAGGCCATGCCGGCTGCGATTGCACGGCCGGAAACAAGGCCAGGGTCGCCTTATTAGAGGAAGTAATCCGGGGTCCCTGCAACCATTCGTTAGCAAAGGCCTGCATCAAGAACACAGGACGAAGCTTACTCCTAGAGACCATGGGCTCGCCAGCCCTCGGGCAGGGGTCGAATTGCAAGCTGGGGTGTATATCAGCAAAGGTGTCGCATTAACACCGGGTGAGGGCAGGTGGACATACAAGGTATATTTCAGATGCTCATCAATCTCCATAATCGCGGCCTGGTTACCGCACCTGTAGCAGTAATTTGGAGCTGCCGCTGTGTTAGCGAGTAGAATACGCTCCGCAACCCATGTGACGACATACCGGAGAAGATGGTCACCACGTTGCGATCCTGCGACCAATTGTAGCCCTCCATTACGAGCTGATGCGCCCGGGCGATCAGAGTCAACCCGTTGTTGTGGTTGAAGGCTTCTGATATGTCCTGGCCAAAGGTGTACCCCGCACCGCGCGGGGAGATTCCCCATCCGCACCGATCGTCGGGGTCAGACCAGAGGAGATCGCACATGGGACCCTCATGCGGCACCTCCTGGATCCGGTCCAGGGCTCTAATGTTGTCGAGCGTGTCGATGCTCGGCGAGAGGCCGCCGTGCAGGCAGAAGATTTGGTTGTCGATCAGGGCGGTGAGGGGGAGGTAGTCGAAGAGGTCGGTGAAGTACTTCCACACATTGGCGTTGCCGTACTTGCGCAGGCACTCGTCGTAGAAGCCGTAGACCTGTGTGATTTGGCGGGACTCGTGGTTGCCGCGGAGGATGGTGATCCGCTGCGGGTATCGGATCTTGAGCGCCACAAGCAGCGTGACGGTTTCGACCGAGTAGTATCCGCGATCGACATAATCCCCTGCGCAGCACCCAATCGTCAGAACATCTCGATCGCGTCGCCCGTCAGGTTGGGACTTCAGCCGGCCATGCCATACCCATGAAGAGATAGTTGGTGTCCGGGTTCGGTCCGCCAATCTTGAACAGCTCCATAAGGTCGTGGAACTGGCCGTGGATGTCGCCGCAGACAGTCACGGGGCATTTCTGAAAGCATTAGCTTGGAGGGTTGCGGGCCGTGTCGGCTGCCGCTTGGGCGAACAGGGCGTACACACCACAGGTTGTACGTTGGACTCTTCTTGCAGGACCTCGCGTGCCTAAAAACCAGTAAGACAAGTCAGCCCATGCCCGGGAGCCTGTCAGGGACTCGCGACGACGGCAGGTGTCTCCGAGAGCGGGGGGAGAGACGGTCCTGCACGGCCATGGCCGGCGGCGGGCGGGGAGATTGATGTCGGGGCGAGGATACAAGAAGAAATAGACACCGACCTTCTCGCAGAGTCTCTGGACATCTACTTCGGCCAGCTGCTTGCAACTCATCAGGCTCTCAATCCAGCCGTCCAGGGTTGGAATGCCGGCCGGCTCAATGTTGACCGGGGCAAGCTCGAGGGGAACGCGCCCGACGTCCTCCATGTTGGTGTCCATTCTGGCAATCCGTCTTTGGCAGGGCTAAACACGGTCGGCCGGTCGCAATCAGGCAAAGTGCTGTCCGAGCCCGAAATTGTAGCGAGCGTGCTGGGAGTGGTCGCGGGAGTCAGGGAGCAATGACGTTTGTGTCCACAAGGCACGTTTGTGTCCCCAGGCCCGGCGCGGGTCCAGGTTCTGGGTCAAAATTGGGCGGGCGGGCAGGTGAGCAGTTGTCGCTAGGATGGGGGTGGGGTGTGCAGGTTGGTGCTCTTTGGCGCGGAACGTTCAAGCTGGATCGCAAAATAATATGAAAATGACCGGGAAGACAAAAACTTGACTCGCGCCGCCGTAAACGAGGAGCTGAATCCAAGCCAAGGGTATAGTAGTCGAATGCGATGGGCAAATCCGGGTCGTTGTTTTGCTGGAGTCAAGGTGGTGCGCTGATGGCGACTGGCGCTTCCTGCTGGCTGCTGTGGCCCGTGCGTGTTTCCCCACCAAGATTCAGTGGGCAGCTGAGCCTGGGCAGTGGGCACTCCGCAACGAGACACCCCACCCCCGCTGAGCTTATCAGTGGCGGGGCGGAATAAGGGGTGATGGCGGGAAGGGAGAAACAATGCATTTCCCACCCATGCTTTTGTAATATCAGATGAAATTCCCTGTTCATTTGGTTCCAATACGTACTTCATACCCCCATACCGCCACTACTATGTAGATCACGACAGACCCAACCCGACCGCATCGTTCCCCGACCCATCAGCCCCTGCCCTCACATTTTGGCCGACCAGGTTGCCAAAGTCCAGCCCGACCTCAGAGAGCATGCGGGCGTGTTCCTGGGCCCTGTCCAGGCACGCTGTCCACTTCTCGCCGCCCTCCTCCTCGCCGCTCAACTGCCGGCCCAGGATCGCGTTGAAGGCGTCAACCCTCTCCTTGGCCCACTTGACACACGCGCTCATCATCGGCGGCGGGAAGCAGGCTTGGAAGCAGGTGACTGTGTTCCGGATGATGGTGAAGTAGACAAACGACACCTCCCAGATGTACTGGTCCAGGTTTCCCTGGAAGATGCATTGTCTGTCCTGTTAGCCACGCAGCCCAGTTCTCTGCCATGCGAGAGAGCCTTACCTAGATCGCTTCTGGATAATATCTCGGCGGGCCGCCAAATATGCCTCGCGCGCCCTATCCTCAAACCCCAGCCGGACCAGCCAAGAAACATTCTGCTTTGTTCTCCGCTGCTGGTTGTGCGTGCTGACAAGCTCCCGGACAACCAGGGCCGCCAGCTTCGCGCGCCGCTCGTCGACCTTGAACGAGATAAAGTCCAACGCAATGGCGTTGTTTTTCAAGCTATATCCCAGGCCCTTTAGCTTCTCAATCCGGGCAACGGCAGGCTCGATCTGCTGGAGAGCAATGTTGATGTCTAGTTCGTCCATCTGGCTCTCGACCCACCGGAGATTCTGCTGCTTGCCGTCCACCTCGATAAGCAGGTCCTTGATGTCAGACAGCGTCTCAAGAAGCTCCGTCTTCTGCAGCAAGCCGGGGTCGCGCGAGGCAAAGTAGTTGATGGTCTCCTTGGCCTTGTTCGTAGCCTCCCTCTCGTTCTGGAGGTTCCTCCGCAGCTCCTCCACCCGTTTGCGTATGTTGAGCATCAGGGCCGCCTTTTCGGGGTCCTCGGGCTTCTCAGCTCGGTAGATGAAGGACTCGTTCTGCCCGCCTCCCCGGACCATGATGGCATCCGAAAGTTTGTTCCGCCCGCTTGATGAGTCGCTCGGCCCGGCCATGTCCACAATTTCCGCATCTAACAGATGCCAGCAGCGGTCGGCGACGAGCTTTGTCATGGGTCCCCGAATGTCGGCGGCGCCCGGCCCATCAACCTTCCGCTTCTTCCGCGACGCGACCAGCAGATGGTCATTCAGCAAAAAGATCTGCATCGCTCTCCGCGGCCGGTACGTGGCGTTGTCCAACTGGACCCATGGGCCTGCATTTTGGACGACATGGCGGCCGGAGGAGTTGGGGAGAAACTTCTGCGAGCCCTCGACGGTCTTGTAGAGGGCCTGCATCTGAGAGCTCCAGAGCGCGGTCCTGTCTGCCACCGAGCTCCGCTTATCCCTCTTGCTTAGCCCCGTGGGTATGTCGCCATTGAATCCCGACCCGTCGGCACTGTTGGAGCCCGATCGGAGAGCAGTGGTGTTGGTTTTGAGCTCGGCCATGAGGTTGCGGAGGGTGCGCATCTCGCCTTTGAGTTTCTCTGCCTCCTTGCTGATCTTGATAAACTGAGTACGGTTCTGGTAGACATTCTGCTGGAGGTCGGTCGAGGCACGGCTCTTGAGCTTCCTGAGCGCAGACTCGTACTCGCGGATCTCGTCCTCGGTGGCCTCGCTCAGTATTTGGGCGACGTACTGCTCGGCAGCGAAGGCTGGATCTCGGAGCGCTCTAACATCCACCTGGAGTCCGCCGCCGGGCCCACCTCCCCCTCCCCCTCCCCCTCCCCCTCCGTCATCGTTTTCGCTCCGTCCCTCTCTTGACGGTGGCTGCCGGCTATCTTGTGTTTGGGCTTGCGCATAGCGTTCGAGACTGGGGAGCGGGGGCATTGGGTTGGCATTGGGGTCGAATTCGGCTTGGTTGAAGCGGCTCGAGTACCGCCGTTTGACGAGGTCTGAAGTCTGCGACAGGAAAGATACTCTTAGCTCGTGCCGGCAACACGACATGAAGGAGAACGCGACTCACCTTCCCACTGCTTTGAGGCGGGGGACGCGGGCGAGGAGGAGGGGCTTGCTCTGCGATTGAACGCCCCTGTGGGCCCTGAGGCCCTCGTGAGCCTGCATCTTCTTGTAAAATCGGCCCTGAGATCTTGATGGACGGGCGGCCCTTCCGCTTCCCCCCGCTCCTCAGCGATATCTTGGACCGTTCTTCGGACATTGCGACCGATTGCCATGCGCAACAAGTAATCAGGCGCAAATATTGGAAAGCGTGCGACGATGTTGCAGATGCGCAAAATCCGGTCTGGTGGCCCGGGTCAGGTTGCGGAGATCACAGAGTTGTGGCGGCAACGAAGTCACTGCGCCAAGCGTCAACACCAGCAAGAGCTTCCTGTTCGCGATGTTGCGAGTTGCGAGTTGCGAGTTGCGACAGCTGACGACGTGCCCCTGTTTCCAGGCTCCCAGGTTCAAGCACAGCAGGGGCGGGCAGTGGGGCACAGGCATGCGGTGGACGGTTCAGCCGCTTGATCCGTGCACAGCTAGCGTCATTGGCACCCAACCCGGAAGGCTTGGCACGACCTCGGCCGGCAACGGGACCAAACCAGGAAAAAATTACAGCGCTGAGAACAGGCGACTTCCAGTTGCTGCATCCATTCATCCCCGAACAGCAACCAGCAACCTCCACCCCATCCCGCCTTCGACATCTTGGGCGCTTCCCCCGGACGGCAGCTCCTGGCGACACAACCTCTCGTCGATTCCGCGTCGATATCTATCTCAAATCATCCATCCACAATGTCATCATCACAGACCACCGTCGCTGCGACCGCAACCGTTGCTGCAGTAGCTGCGGGCGTGATTGGTATGCCTTCTCCTCAATCACGCACCTACTTGCCTGTCCGCGCAGAATAACTGACTGTGGCCCCGCCCGCCCACAGCATACGCCGCATACTTCGACTACCGCCGGCGCCACAGTGCCGAGTTCAGGAAACAGCTGCGACGGGGCGAGCGCCAGCAAGCGCGCGCCGCGAAGGACCATGCCGAGCTGAGCGCCAAGGCCCAGAAGCAGATGATCAAGCAGATTGTTGACGAGGCAAAGGAGGAGGGCTTCCCGGCGAGCGCCGAGGAGAAGGAGGCCTACTTCCTGGAGCAGGTCCAGGCCGGCGAGATGCTGGGCGCAGATCGTAGGTGCCCTGCTGGGATGGCGGTTTGCCCGAACTCGACCGACTGACAATTGTCTGGTACAGCTACCAAGGAGCTCGACGCGGCTCTCGCCTTTTACAAGGCCCTCAAGGTCTACCCTACCCCCGGAGACCTGATCAACATCTACGACAAGACGGTGTCCAAGGTAAGCGAGCAACACCGCGCCGGCCGTGACTAGCGAACCCAGTATACTGACACCCTCCCACAGCCCATCCTGGATATCCTGGCCGAGATGATCGCATACGACGGAAGCCTCCGGATCGGGACTTCGTACACCGGCCCCGCGGGCGTCGACATGGCCGAGCTGATGCGCGAGATGGGCGAGATGGGCGGCGTTCCAGGTGTTGGCCTGGACTAGACTACCGTGCTTCCACACGGCTGGCTGTCTCGATTCGGGGAGAGCCACCTCGAAACCCCAAGGCTCCCGCAAGGGAACAGGAGCTTCAAGCTTTTGAGGCGCCCCTATTTTCCCTCCTCCCGCACTCATTTCAGCAGAACGAACCCATTTCGGGGCATCGAGACGGCGATTCACATCCGGCAAACTCTCTTGTTGTACGATACGGCATTTCCCCCTTTCTTCCGCTGAGGGAGAACCATTGGTCATCGGGGCCCAGGTGTAAGACTCATTGTGTACATAAACGAATCGCGGAAAGCAGCTGGGACCAAGCTTGCTTTTTGGCTTAATGACAAACACCGCCACCACGCCTGTTAACTAGTAGTTGGCAGCGGCTGACGATCTTGAACTGTGTCTTCGTTTCCGTCAAAAGACTGCTCTGACCAATCTATGTAGCTTCAATGGGCCGTCCTTTCCTGTCCACTCTCTGGTCGCGGGGGTCGAAACCGCCCCGGCCCCACGTCGCCCACTCCGGCGTCGCCGCCCCCATGTACTCCTCGGGGGTAAAGTCCCCATGGGGGCCCTTCTCCTCCAGCAGCTGGAAGAACTTGTCATAGTCAATCAGCGTGTGCCACCTCCCATCGACCCTGAAGCGCTCGCTCGCCAGCAGGATGCAGCAGCTGTGCGCGTGCTCGGCGGCGATGCCGTACCGGAGCCCGCGCCGCAGCAGCGCCTTCTCGAGCGCCAGGACAAAGTCGCACACCTCCTGGTAGAAGGGCACGTTGGCCATGGTCAGGCCCGCGCTGCTCGACGTCGAGGTGCCGCAGTACGTCACGCCCTTGACCTCGATGAAGCACGGCAGGCCCTTGTCGACCAGGTCCGCGTAGCCCTCGGCCTCGTCCTCGACGTTGAACCCCTTGACCAGCGTCAGGCGGAAGACGGTGCGCTGGCGGAAGCGCCGCTCGCGCAGGATGGCGAGGCAGCGCTGGAAGCGCTCCCAGAAGTCGCGGTGCAGCGGCCGGTCGATGCGGCGCAGCGACTCGCGGTTCGACGCGTCGATGCTGACGTACAGCTGCGTGACGTGCTGCAGCGCCGCGAGCTGGTCCGGGTGCTGCGCGTTGCAGACGAGGAACGACGAGATGCGCTCGCCGTGCAGCATGCCGAGGAACTCGTTGATGTGCGGGTAGAAGATGGGCTCGCCGACCAGCGAGAGGGCGCAGTGGCGGATGCGCATCGCCTCGGCGAAGCGCTCCGCCCGCACGCCGGGCACGCCCCGCAGCATCTTGATCTTTTTGTAGTGGTTCTCCTTGATGCCGTCGAAGATGAGGTCGGGCGGGTCGACTACCCACCGCCAGGTCGTGCCGACCGGGTTGGTGCCGTGGCGCCAGCAAAAGACGCACTTGTTGGAGCACGACAGCGAGGGGGTCGACTCCATGCACTGGTGCGAGTTGATGCCGTAGAAGGAGTATTTGTAGCAGGAGCCCCGGCCGCGGAGGGCCGACTTTGTCCAGCGGCAGATTTTGACCCCTGAGTGAGAACCGACGATCGAGTAGCCCTGCTTCGTGAGGGCCGCGTATGTGGGTGAGCCTTTCGGCACCATTTCCTTGACGACGGCGGCTGCTGTCTTCCTGGCTACCGGCTTTCCGTCCGTGGTAAAATCAACAGCCAGCGGCGCCGCCTGTTTCTTGCCCGAGGAGCCGTCGGCTCCAGACAGGGCCATGATCCGGCCGATATCCTCGACATCCTCAAGGCTGCCAGAACCCCTTCCTTGCGATTTGGGATTGGAAGTTTCGTCTAGGACCACTTCGCCGTCATCCTCCGCCTCCTCCTCTTCGTCGCTTTCCAGGGGGTCGCCTGATCCGGGGACGCCGTCGCCTAACCCCCCAGTCCGCTCCACATGCTTTAGAACATCCACCAGCCCAACCTGCCATTCGGAGAGCCGTTCCTTGCCATCCCCCTTCCAGTCTCCCATGCCGAGGGGATAAGCACGCTTCCGTCCACTCAGTTTGGCCATCCACCTATCGACATCTTTGGCCTGGACGCAGAATCCTTCCTCCTCGGTGGGCCATCCCTCCCTGTCGCCAAAGCCAAAGACCGAGTATCCCAGGATCGGGGCCAGAGGAGATGTGTCGATGCGGAAGTCGTGATGTGTTTCCTGGAGATGCTCAAGAAAGCTATCGTTTATGGTATCGATATTGTAGCTGGGGATGAGGAAGAGGTAGACAAGGTCGGTATTCTCGGTCTCGGTCTTCGGGGGGGTGATAAAGTATTCGTCGTAGTCGACCTCGGCCAGATCCAGCACCTTGGGGGCCAAGAACTTGCGATCTGATTCCTCCCCAGTCGAACATCCTAGAGTGGCCGCCAATTCTTGCGCAAAAGACTGGGTAATCTTTTCTGTGCTCGCCGTCAATGACGAGAAAAATACCAAGACCTGGATCTTGCGGCCCTCGCTGGTGGCATATGCGCTGCCGCGCGCCTTTTTGGCAATATCACCCTTTATCCTCCGTGGTCCCTGTTTTATCTTGTCCTTCTTTTCATCTCCAGCGGTTGCGCTCGGCAGAGTCCGCTCAGAAGCGTCCGGCTTGGCCTCGGCTTTTGGTTTCTCGGCCTTGATCTTGTAAGTCTTGGGTACGGCCAACAATCCTGGCGTCTTTTCTGTCGAGTGTAGGTAGATGCGCAACAGGGCCAAAATGAACAGGGTCGACATGAGAATCGGAATCCGGTGTTGGTGCCATAGTTCGAGGGCGTCTGTTGTTTGCGGTGAGTCTCTTCAGCGGTTGTTGGTTGATCGTCCGGTGGAAATTTAGACCTACAAGATGTGATCTCCGCCATTACGGAGGGGCTCACGCCCCGAGAATCGGGGAACATGGCTGGTTAGTTCTCCTTAGAGCGGTGTCGTGTGCATGAGACACACTGACAATCTCCCGAATCGAATTGTTCAAAGTTTTGGGGATGTGCCCCGCACTAAATTCGTGCCCATGTCGCATCGGCAAGTTGCCGAGCGTGGGGTTATGTATCATTGAAACAATACAATACGGTATCTGTTACACACCGAGCAATGGGCATTCAAGTGATGGAATCTTGCAAAGTGGCTATCGTCTTCATTTTCACCAAAACATATATTGCACTGGAGACCAGCTCCGTACATAATGAAAAACGTATTCCGGAATATTCGTCTAGACCTCACTCGCACTCGTAGTAGGGATATCTGCGCCCAGGAAGCCGCACATTCTAAATCTAAAAGGGTATCACTGCCTCCCTGTCAAAACAACTTGATACAAAAATCCCAGATCACCGATCACGCCCCTCGTCTAGTACATCCCCCAGATCTACCAAATCCTCATCCTTCACAGACTCCAGCTCAACAGCCATATCCACACCCTCCTCTTGCTGCTGATGCTCCTGAGGATGATGTTCCTCCCCCTCCTCCTGGTGGCCCTCCGACTCCGACTCCGACGATGCCACCCCTTCATCCTTGCGGCCCACAATCACGTTCCCTGCGACCAGCATGGCCGCGCCAAGCCACCACAGCGGCGGCAGAGCCTCGGAGAAGATGGCGAAGCCGAGGACGGCGGTGATGACGAAGTTACATGAGGTGTTCATGATGGAGACCTGGGTTGTCGAGTTGCCGCGGGCGAGGGCAGTTGTGAAGAGCGTCCACATCTGGAGTCGTGGTGGCGGAGGTCAGACGGCGTTGCACAAGCGGCGGAAAGCGATCAGGGGAAACAGGGCGGCAGAAGCATAGGGCTGCGGGGAGGATACGCGGGGCAAGTACATAGCGCATGCAGGCTACCAGGGGCTGCGGGGTGACGATTGGAAAAGGGACGTACCACGCCGTTGAAGACAAGATTCAGGCCGAAAAAGATCTGTTGGTAGGGCGATCAGGTTTACGATCGACTGATATGGGCCACAGCTCAACCGTTTGGATGAGCCGCCGGGTCACTCACACATCGGACAATGACCTCAATGACCTTCTCAACATTCTGCAATCCCAGGACACGAGCAATAGCCATCGAAAAAGTAGTCGTAAGCTCCGTTGTCGTCCTACACCCGCCAAGTCAGCACAGCGCCCCAAACATCTCGACCTCTTCATGATCACACTCACAACTTGGCAAAAACACCATTGAAAGCCGCACACGCCCCGCTCGCCAAGGCATAAGCAATCCACTGCCCGTTCCGCTGCGCCCAGCCCAGTTTCGGCAACGCCTCAACATCCTCTGGGGCCGGGCCGTCGTCGATAAACGGCCTCTCCTCGTCTGACAGGCTCATGTCGTCGAGGGGCAGCAGCTGCGTAGCGTCCTCTCGGGCCGCTCGCTTCTTCCAAGTCACCGTGGTAGAGGACGAAATAGTAGTCGATGTAGCCGACGATGCGGAGTGGGTCGTCGCTGCAACTGTCGGTGCGGGTGGTAAGGGGGTGGTGGCTGCGGCAGACGGTGCTCCGGCATTCCGCTTGCGCGGTCGTAGAGTGGGCATTGTTTGGCGTCCGGCGCAGGATACAAGTACACTAGTAGGGCCCGGTTTTAGAGACGCAAGGAGGCGCAGGGAATGGCCGGCGAGCGGGTCTGATCAAACGTCCGATTCCGTTCCAGGGAAGGAACCGTCCGTGGGGGCGCCGGTCGCTGAGTGGTTGCGGCCCTGCGGGAAATCCGGCACGTTCGGATACAGCGTGTTGGGAGTCTTGGGCCGTTTGTGGGGTTGCACGCGGCTTCCCTTTGTCTTGGGTTTCGAGTTGAGCGCTGCAGATACGGGGAACGAGAGGCAGGTTTCAGGATGGGACGTTAATTTGTTGGTGGGATTCAACACATGCCATTATCGCCGACAGTGGTTCTGCGAAATGAGGTTCTGCGAAATGAGCACCTGTTGAATCCCATTGTTCATGATGGGAATTGATTTGAGCTCCAAGAAACAGAACCGCCTTTGCAGGGGTTGCACGTGCGTCAAACGCTGAGCTGAGTGTATCGGCAGGGGTTGTTAGCCGATCTGGGATCTGTCTCACTCTCTAGCCTTGCAGGCCCTGGCAAATAATGTTCTGTGTCACAAGCGTGGTCATGGTCATGTTCATACTTGCGGTTTCAATGATTTAATGAGCGGGGTTGATGTTCATTTGTCCCATGACGCTCTCTCCCACTGCCGAAGACTTGATCAATCACACAGGTACAGAACACTGTGCACTTGGGCTCCAATGCACCGGTACGGTACACTGCAGATTGGTCGTGTGTCATGGTGTTTTGATATGTTCTCCTCGGCAATACCATTTCCCAACCCTCAAGTACGCCATTTCCCAGAACGCCGCCCATGCCCTTGATCAACCCCGAAACAACGCCAGCCCTGGGGCTTGCCCAAGATAAGACACAATGCCATCCCTTGGAACGCTCGATGGCCCATCCCGAAGAGTTTCTAGAGAGAAATCATCGCTATCCGCTTTACACTCGGGTGCTGTGCGAGCCCCCAGCCTCAAAAGCTACTTATCTTCCGCCCGCTTAGCGCTGCAGCTGACGATCTTGACCTTGTCGGCCTGGACAGTCTGGCCGCCGTTGTCAAGCTTGAAAGTGACATTGCGGATCAGGAAGGTCCACACTTCGTCGCAGAAGCGGTATGTGTCGAGGGAGCCCTGTTTGCAGAGAAAACGCAACCCTGTGTTAGCCTTGTTCAATTCATTGCGGCTGGAAGCCCGCATATCTCGAGTGTCTTGTGAGACGCCAGCGCCCTCCACGAGCCGGCTGCAAAACACAGCCCCCGGTCCGCTTCCAGTCCAACGCCAAGAAAGCTAATCACCTTGAACGTCAATCGGGCCTTGATCTTCTCCTGGAGGGTCTCGGCGATGATGCGGTCAAACTGGGTCAGAACCTTCATGGCAAGCTGCGGATCGATGCGCTCGTCCCCGATCAGTTCATCGAGAGCATCGGTCAAGCTGGAGCCGAGGCTATGGGTACAATGTCAGCCAACGGCACACGCAACGAGGCTTTCCCCCAGAGACGCAAACTGAAGGAGGTGGCGCCGCAGAGACACGGTTGCGCTGCTGCGGGAACCACTTCCCTCAGACAAGGCGGCGACCATACCTTCCATGACGATAGAGATCGTAGAAGTTGGTTGCGCCGGTCGCCATTGTGCCTTGAACTTTTGCCGTGATTACTGGCGATAATTGGCAATGTTGGATGTAGAAGGGAAAGGTGGATCAACTGCCAGCGGTTGCGAGGTTGCCTGCGGGGATGTGGGGCAGAGGAATCGATCACATGACACGCAGCAACCGACGGGTCTTGGCGGTTGGTGCTTGGTGGCGGCGCCGGGCTTGGAGCCGGGAACCTGCAAGGAAGCCTTGGAGCGACCACCAGCTCTGCGACAGCTCGAACGATCCAACACCACCCACGCCACGGCCCGACCCGACGACAGCGTGGAACCCGGCAAGATGGGCTACAGCTACAAGTATGGAGTCAGCGGGTTAAGCTCGACCCTGGCGATTGTAGGAGCGTGTGAGTCGCAATTTCAACAATGCCATCGGATTGCTGCACCAAGAGCCCCTGCTAACTAGTCCTCCAACACAGACATGCTCTTCACCGGCAGCGGCGAATCCTTCAATGTATGACACCATGCCGCCCGTCCGGGCGATCCCGCGAACACGACCTCGACGCAGCCATGCTCACACGACGAACCTCTAGGTCGGCGACTTTCTCGAGTCCGTATCCCCATACGCGTGGGCAGACCTGGGCATCTCGCTCTGCATCGGCCTCTCGGTGGTTGGCGCAGCATGGTACGGCCTCCCCACGGAACTCCCATCTCCGAATCCCAGAATAACCCCCGGTTCTTGCGCAGGGGCATCCTCATCACCGGCTCTTCCATTCTCGGCGGAGGCGTCAGGGCGCCGCGGATCCGGACCAAGAACCTGATCTCCATCATCTTCTGCGAAGTCGTCGCCATCTACGGCGTCATCATGGCCATCGTGTTCTCGTCCAAACTGAATCCGCTCCAGGGCGAGGCCGCCTTCTCGGGGGATAGCTACTACACCGGCTATGCGCTCTTCTGGTCCGGCCTCACGGTCGGCATGTGCAACCTGATCTGCGGCGTAGCCGTCGGTATCAACGGGAGCGGCGCCGCGCTAGCAGATGCTGCCGACCCGACACTGTATGCTTTGACTCGTTGCGAGACTCGTGAGCGCGATTGCTGACGTGGCCCGTAGATTCGTCAAGATCCTGGTGATTGAGATCTTCAGCTCCGTCCTGGGCCTGTTTGGCTTGATTGTCGGGCTGCTCGTGAGCAACAAGGCGGCCGAGTTTGGCAGTGCATAGGGCTTTTCGCTCCCCTTCAACTCACCCACGCTTCCCTCCAACCACAGTCTTACTGAGAGCTGAGATGGCGGCGGCAAGCGTGCCTGTGTAATTTCATTATCACCGGCGTTTTGGAAGAGGGATTGGGACATTGGGGGCATGGTCAGCGTCATATCTCCGGTGTAGAAGATTATCTGTACAGAGGTTCGTCAAGGTCATATATTATTGGTTATGCATCACCCATTGCCGCTGTCGGCTCGGTTTCTTCGTTATACGTCGCGCCGTATGTTTCCCATCAGCAGCGCCTCGGCCTTGGCCCCCTTGCGTAGCGGCTCCAGCCCTGGGGCCATACAGAGCAATGCGTTCGCCGCCTTCATACTGCCAACGCGCGAGCTCCTCTGGCCTCCTGTGCTGGTGGCGGTCAGCACCCCATCGGCGCCGACAGAGACAATCGCCCGGTGGTACTCGGTTCGGGACTTATCCAAGGGGAAGTCGTGGGCCAGGGTCACGGGAACCTGTGTCAAGCCGGGCGGAGAGACGCCCGACATCTGGTGTAGAGACGGGAGCACAAAGAGGTGGAAAGTCACCAAGGCCGACGCCGGGTTGCCAGGCAGCGAGAAGATGACCTTGGACACCTTCTCGCCGGCGTTGTTCTTCACCGGTACCGTCGCGAACGTCGTCGGCTTCCCCGGCTTCATCGCCACGCGGCCGAAATGGATCGTCCCGCCAAGCGACCGCTCAATCGTGGGCTTCAGCAGATCCAGCTCCCCCATCGACACCCCTCCCGTAGTAATGACCAGATCCACCTTGCGCAGCGCGTCCCGCAGCGTCTCCTCCAGCGACCCGGGCTTATCACCCGCAATCCCCAAGTCAACAACCTCATACCCCCAGTCCCTCGCGGCCGCAATCAGCGTCGGCCGGTTCGTATCCCGCACCTCCCCCAACCGCAGCTCCCCCTCGCGGTCATGCTCGACAATCTCATCCCCCGTCGACAGCACCCCGACCACCGGCCGCCGATACACCGACACCTCCGCCACCCCGACAGACGCCAGCAGCCCAATCTCCCCGCCCACCGCCGACACCCGCTCCCCCTTGCGGAGCACCACCTCCCCCTCCCTCACATCGCTCCCCACCTCCCGCACATTCTCCCCCGCGCGCACCACCCCCCCTTCCTCAGCAAGAATCTCCACCTCCGTCTCCTCCCCGCCCTCCTCCGCCACCAGCACCGTATCCTCCACCATCACCACCGACGTCGCCCCCCGCGGCAGCGGCGCCCCCGTCGTGCTGCGCGCCACCTCCCCCTCCCGCAACACCGCCTCCCCGCCCCCGGCCGTGGCCGTGGCCGCCGCCGCCGCGTGCGCGACCCCGACCACGGGGAAGACGCCCGAAATCTTCCCCCCCGACGGCGGGACGACCACGGCGTACCCGTCGACGATGCTCGCGCGGAAGGCGGGGACGTTCTCGGCCGCGCGGATGTCCTGCGCGAGGACGGCGTTGACGAGGGACGGGCCCACGCGCGCGAGGATGGGCGCCAGCGCGGGCGGGGTGTGCTGGGTGATGAGGGCGAGGGCGGCGGGGACCGGGAGGAGCGGGTAGGGGGAGGCGCGGTGGCGGCGGGAGGGGCCGAGGGAGGGGTCGTTGGATTTGGGGGCGGTGGTGTGTCGGACGAGGGGGGAGTGTCCGCATGAGTGGGCGTGGGTGTGGGATTGCGGGCCGGTGGGCGACACGCCGGCTTCTTGCTCGAGCTTCTTGACGCCGCCGGCGTGGAGGGCGCGGGAGTTGGCGCCGGCGGCCTGGAGACAGGCGTGCGGTAGTGTCTTGATCACCGCCTGCAGGTTCTCCCTTGCTGCTTTGGGGGAGCCGGGGACGGTGATGATGACGGTCTGGTTCCGGACGCCGGCGACGGGGCGCGACATGGCGCCGAAGGGCGTGACGGCGAGCGAGGCGGTCAGCATGCCGTGGACCAGGCCCGGGGCGTGCTTGTGCAGCAGGACCGAGACGGCCTCGGGGGTGTTGTCGACAACGGCGAAGCCCGTGCCGCCTGTGGTGACAACAAGGTTGACGGGGTCGGCGGCGTCTGCCCAGAGCGTGATCTGCCGCTGGATGTCCACGGTGACATCGCTCACGATTCTGGACTCGGCGACGGCCCAGTGGGCCCCGCCATCCTGCGCAAAGACATCCCGGAGTGCGGCGTCGGCAGCATCCGTGGACGGGTCCTTCGCGGCTGTGGTCGATACAACCAGGATGGCTGCTTTGAGCGGGGTCGACATCGCAACTGTCGGTTTGCGCGGAGCAAATACAGATCAACTCTAGACGATGTGCTGCGGAACGTGGGAGATGGCAAGCTCCTTGTCAGCGGGGGCTGTCATCGCAGGGGAGGGCGGGGCAGTCGCGCGACGCGATTGCGATAAGCACATGCAGAATGCAGGGGGAGGGGAGAGAAGGTTCGTAACTTGAATCGTCCGGTGTGGAGTCGAACTCGTGTGGAGCCGGCATTCACGACATCTCCATTCATCGATAAGCCCACACGCCGAGTCCCCAATCAAAGCATCTCATGAATTCCTACCAAGAACTCCGCATGCAGTAAATCCATCATGGTGCGCCCCAAGGACCGCTACCTCCTGGTAAACATCATCTACACCGATGTCCCCGCCGGGCAATCAAAGGGCCCCGTGCCGGACCTGCTCCTGTACAACCAGCCAACAAACGGCGAGCTGAGACCACAGCTTCTGCTCAAAGCCATCCGCAGCGAGGTGGCCGCTCTCTTCGGCGACTGCGGCTCTGGCGCCATGGACCGCAGTCTCCAAGGTAAGATGTAGAACAGAAACATCGTCAAAGACCGAAGCGCTAACCGGCCCCCCCAGTCAAATACCTCTCCACCGCAACATCCACCTTCATCCTGCGCGTGTCGCGCGCCCACTACCGCCTCGTCTGGGCGGCCCTCGCCTTCATGAACCAGGTGCCCGTGCGCGACGGCCGGCCCTGCGTCTTCCGCGTGGTGCGCGTCAGCGGCACCGTCCGCAAGGTCGAGGAGGCCGCCGTGCGCCGCGCCAAGCTGCTCGTCCTCGCCGCCAGGGACGAGATAGCCGGCAAGCGCTCGGCCGACGCCCTGGGCTCCCTGCTGCGGAGCGGCGGCGGCGGCAGGCAGCCCAGCATCATCGCGGCGCTCGAGGCCCAGGTCGACTCCGAGCCGGAGCGCGAGGCGGGCGAGATGTCCGACGACGGATGACTATACGCACATCACTTGTTTTTGCGTGCTACCCGGATGCCGCTGCCAGGGACCGCCTGCCGGTGCAGGGCATCTACAACACCGCCGCTGCTGCCGCCGTCGGCTTCGGCCTGTGCCTGCGCCTGCGTCTCGCGGAGCTTGTCCTGTTCCTCCTCCTCCTTGCTCTCCAGCCCGTCATAGAAATCCTTATTGTCAACCCACCGCTCCTGGACATCCTGCACATCCATCATCGACGACTCGTTCCGCATCGCCACCTGCCAGACGGTATCATTGGCGCCCTCGGCGGTGCCAAACACATAGCCGTTCGCACGGTCGATCACGCGCAAGAGGTGCATCATGCTCTTCTTGTTCTCCACCGCCAGCACCTCGAAGCTGACCAGCCCGAACCGCTCCACGAGATCGGCAACGGCCTGGTTCAGCCGCCCAAACTTCTCGCTCCGCAACGCCGGCGACTCGGCCTCGAGGGACGGCGCGAGATACGACAGGTCCTGCACCTCGGTGTAGAAGTCGAGGTTGAAGGGCAGCGGGTCGTACGAGGCGACCTTGTCGATCTTGGTCAGGACGTTGATGTGCGGGAGGTCCATCTGCAGCATGGCGCGCAGGGCCAGCAGGATGTTGGAGATGTAGAGGGACGGCTGGGTCAGGCAGAACGAGTCGGATAGGTGGACTGCCACGAGCTGCCGTGCGAGTCAGCAACGAGCCATCCAGGAGGGATGGGCGGCGGAAGAGCAAGTACCCTGTATCCCAGCTTCTGCAGCCGATAGAAGATGTTCCGCAGCGATGCGTGGTGCGTGTAGAGCTCGACCTGCCCGGGGCAGTCGAAGAGTACGTAGTCGTCCCCCAGCTCCTTCAGCCCATTTTCAAACCACTCAAAGTTGTGCTCCAGCTCCTCGAGTGCGTATAGAATCCCGCCGTTGGGCCCGAGACGGTCGTCCGCCATGATCTCCTCCAGCGTGACTAAGCTGCGGATGTCAAGCGCGCAAGGGTAGTTTGTCCGGTCGTTCGCGGGATCGAGATTGACGACGGAGCATTGTCGCCCGATGGCGCCCATGAACTGGTGCACTTGTTGCCAGTCAGTTGGTGTGGACTTGTGAGCATGCGAGAGTTGAACTTACTGCCATCGCAGTACGTGCTCTTCCCCGCGCCGGGGCTGCCGAGGACGAGCTGTCCGAACGGCATCTCGAGATATTGGTACAGTCAACGCTCTTCCTGGTGCGGTCTGATTATGCGACTGTGGGAGTGTGCGAATATCTGCTGTTAAATGGGTATGATGTTATGGCATCGTTTGGGAAGTGGTCCATCGCCTGCTCTGGAGGAACGTCTGCCCCGCCAAAAGCTATCGACAACATGAGCCCCCCCACAGGGCTGCAGCTCATGTGGGGTCTGGTGGAAAAAGTTGGCGGTGGGCCACGGCAGGACCCGGCCCTTGTGTTGCCCCAGCCCACGCTGCATTGGTCGGCAGCTTCTCAAGTATCAACACTGCTGATCTCTACCTAATTCCTATCCACCCCTTTCCGCAACGCTGCCATCGAAATCATGGCGCCAGGTACGTGTTATTCGCAATACCATGCTATGGCCCAGCTCGAGTCCTAATATAACATGTCCAGCAACACAATTCGAAGTGGCGCAACCGCCGAATGACGCCATCTCGGCCGTCGTCTTCGCGCCCGACGCCCCAAGGCGACTCCTGGTTTCGTCATGGGATAAGAACCTGTATCTCTACGAGGTTGCCGAAGGCGGTGAGGAGGCGAGCCTCGTCAAGACCTATGAGCACCGCGCGCCCGTACTGGATGTCTGTTTTGGCGCGAACCAGGACGAGGCCTTCACGGCGGGGATGGATCGCCAGGTCAAGAGGTCCGCCGTCTATCTTGCGCCTCGCCGCGCAGCCAACTGCTGACTTTTCCACCACCAGGATCGACCTCGCAACCGGAGAGCAAACAGTCCTGAGCAAGCACTCGGAACCCGTCCGCTGCGTCGTATACAGCGCCCAGCACTGTAAGACCCAACCCCCACCCCAAAAGTCCACAATTAACCAACCTCCCCACCACGCAGCCCTCCTCATCTCCGCCTCCTGGGACAGCACGCTACACATCCACAACACGTCGGCCCCGGCCCTCCCAATCCTCACCATCCCGCTCCCGGGCAAGCCGCACGCGCTCGCCGCCTCCCCGTCCAAACTCGTCGTCGCCATGACCGCCCGCCTCGTCCACATCTACGACCTCCCCACCCTCTCCACCGCGCTCGCCACCCAGCCGCCGACCCCGCCGCAGCCCTGGCAGCAGCGCGAGTCGTCGCTCAAGTTCCTGACCCGCGCCGTCTCGTGCATGCCGTCGGACGCCGGGTACGCGACCTCGTCCATCGAGGGCCGCGTCGCGGTGGAGTGGTTCGAGGACAGCGCCGCGTCGCAGGCGCGCAAGTACGCCTTCAAGTGCCACCGGCAGGCCGCGCCCGAGGACGAGGGCGGCGGCGACGTCGTGTACCCCGTCAACGCGCTCGCCTTCCACCCCGTGTACGGCACCTTCGCGTCGGGCGGCGGCGACGGGACGGTGGCGCTGTGGGACGCCGAGGCGAAGCGCCGGATGCGCCAGTACCAGCGGTTCCCCGAGAGCGTGGCGGCGCTGGCGTTCTCGGGCGACGGCAAGTACCTGGCCGTCGGCGTGTGTCCGGGGTTTGAGACGGGCATGGAGGATTATACCGGGGAGGGGAGGACCAAGGTGTTTATTCGGGAGCTGGGGGAGACCGAGGCCAAGGGGAAGGGGTCCAAGTGAGTGAGGGGTTGTGGTGTTGTTTTACTAAATGGGCAGGTCCAAAAGAGCTGGTTTGGGATTCCCAACCGGGTGTTGGCGTTGGGGAGGGGAAATTCTACGCTTGTTTATGTCTGATAATAGGGCAGTGCTGCTGCGGCAAGACTCGGGGGGTCGTGCCAACTGTTTGTGGCTGATGGCTTGGTTACCCCGTTCTTGATTGTGATCTAAGAGTGCTCGCTGACATGAGCGGGAGCCATTAGAAAGGGCCCTGAGAAGGACATGCCGTGACGGACAATGGGGCCCCATGTCTATTAATGACTCATGTTTGCAATGCCAACATCCACCAAGCCAAGAACCCCAACAGCTGCAATGTCCACACATCCCCTACTGTGTGTTGAATCGTCGAAACACTCTCGGCGATGGCCTCCCGGATGCCGCACCAGGATCCTGCGGAGGGAACGCTGCGGGAGACGCTGACCTCGCTCTCAGCTGTTGCGGCGGTGTCTCCGAGATGTGCGTCTCGCAACTGTCCCGCCCTTCTTCGACCACGAAGGTGCGCTTGGAGATCCTGTCGGAATCATCGTGTACATCGTCGCTTCTTTCGATGGTGACGGTGTCAAGTATGGCTTGCGGGGCAGTTGTTGGAGCATTTGCTTGCTGGGACGTCTTTCCTGGGCCGTCTTTCTCCGGGGCGTTGTCGTGGGCGTGGTTCTTCTGGGAGTGTTGGGCTTCTTTCTCATATGTCACCGGCTTGGTCGTTTCGGTTTCTATGGGCGCTTTGGGCACAGGGCTGCTCTTCACTGCAATGCGGGCCCTCTTTTTCGGCGCAGACACAAAAGAGTTATCATCGAGGTTTGCTTTTCGACGGCTCCGTTTCGGCTTGGTGGTGGGTGACTCTGACTGTGTCAGATCGAGTATTCCTATATGAGGGCTAGTGGCGAACTGCTTGCCGGCTCGTGTCAGGAGGTTCAGCCCGTTTGGTCTGACTTCGCGGCCTGAGAAACCGTCCCCTGGTTGGACTCTGGATGTCAACAGCGTGGACTTGGGCGTGGGCTTGGGCGTCAGTTTCTTATAGCCCTTCTGCTTGATTTTGTTGAAGATGAGGAATGGGCGACGGCGGAGGCCGGTTGTTTTGTCCGACGTTGGTCCAGCGCTGTCTATAGATTGCGAAAGCGTTATGGGGTCTTCCTCGTCTTCATCCTCAATATCCAGGATCTCGGCTTCCTGAGACTGGCATATCGTTTGCGTGGAGTAGGGTGGCGTTATCGGCGAGGCAACTGTAAGCTCACGAGTGAATCAGCCAAGCACAGTTGCTGTGTATCGTGAGATATGGGTTGGCAACATACCTTCATCTTCCGAATCCTCAATAGAATCCACCCCTTTCTCGTTGGCTCCGTCACAGGAGTAGATGCCTGCCTCACGGTTGCGGTTACGGGAGCCGTTACGGGAGCCATAATCCCCAATGGCATCTGCTCGATCCTCTTGAACTGTCCGAGGCTGGGTTAGAGCCAGAGGGGTCGCTTGCTTCAATTCCCAACTGTTTGCATTGCCTATGTGAAACCTCCGGAGCCTGGAACCTGAACCGGTAGAGGGCTGGTTTGTCGGTTTGAGCGCCGGGAGGGGCGTGGCTCGGTTGTTCCTCCCCTTGTGTGAGTATGTTCGTTGAGGCTTTCCTTTTGCTGTGGTTGCGAACAGTTCCTGCGGGCTCTCAGCTTCGTTTGACGACATCTCCAGTTAATTCGGCTGTAGGTCCCAACCTGAAGCTAGGACTGTAGATGCTCTTTAAAGGCTGAACCCCTTGGCGATCCGTTCCTCCGATATTCTGAGTCGGTCAACGAGTTCCAAACAAGGGTTGAACGGTGCAGGTCAAATGTCATCACATTCTACAACGTCCCTGGGCCCTGGGCCCTATTACGGCGAAATGATTTGCCATTCTGTTGGGTGGCAAGTGCTATGGATCACACAGTTTGGCTCTGGTTGTGGAAGGAACAGCAAAGTACCACCGTCAGAGCGATACGGAGGCACCTTCCCATTAATACTTCGGTCTTCGTTGACATTTCCAGTTCCATTGAAGTCTTTTTGATACCACACATCTTCGGAGTGGGTTTGCAAACCAACATTGGTCCGATCTGAGAACCAGATATCACCATGTTGAAAACTTGTGTAGCGGTTGCCCTACCCAAAATGACCTAAACCTTGAAAATACACCCTCACCTCCCGCCAACAAAGTCAACCGGCAGCATCAGCTTTGCGCGCGGAACATGACTGGAGTATTGCACAGACCATGCCTGTTTCCATTGTGTTGTTGAGCGCGTTGGTGTCTCGAGAGACAGTTTGCCTGGCTATACACATGGGACCAGCCAGAGATCATATATACACACTATTCGCCCCAACTGTGCCCTCGACACAACATCTGAAGTGAGTAGGCCAATGAAAACGAGAGATAATCCCGAAAGGGCAAGTCAAGTATTGTTGCATAGGTAAGCAATACATAGAATGCTACGTTCTGCAAGCCACCGGCTCCTCTTATCCCCAGTGTATGTTCCCATCCGTCCCATATCCGAATGTGTCACCCGAAACATCCGCATGGCGTCCGCATAACCGAATCTCGGCGCCTGGTTGATCTTGTCCTCGGGGAAATAAGAGATCAAACATACACCCGACTCCACGTCGGGGTGATAATTTGCAGCTCTAGATCCCAGCCACCCACCCACCCTCCATATCCCCGCCTAAACTTGGCACCTCATACACGGCCCCGCACGTATCGTATACACACAAACAGTCGTTGAGATACCCACCCTTCCGGCCCTAGCAAGTCCAAACCCCGACAATGCCGTCCCGCCGGCCCTCCACCATGTACCCGTCACGGATGCGCACGTGCTCCACAACGGCAGGCGTATTGTTCTCCTCGGCCTCGACAATGCCAGCGCCGCAGTCCCAGTGCCGGCCCTCCACCTTATCATACACCTTGACAACATCCTCGCCAGCCGCGCAAGCGATGCGCCGGGCGTCAAACATCATGCTCGTGATGGCGTGGTCATATGCGTAGGCGTCGTATATTGACCCAGTTCGCAGATCCCAAATCTGCAACATTCATTAGCTTGCTCCAGTCTGCAACACGAGAACGGGGCGGAAGTGCCTACCCGTATACTCCTGTCCAAGCTGCCTGTCACCAAATGGACGTCGTCAAACTGCAGACACGTCACCGGCCCCGTGTGGCCCACCAGGCTGCGGTGCACCTGTCCGCTACGCAGATCCCACAGCCGGACCATGCCGTCGGCCGTGCCGCACGCCAGCGCCGACTCAAAGACCTGCAGCGCGCCCACAAAGTCGGCCGACACGTCCGCCGGCCGGCTGGGCTGCCTCCACGTGCCGGTGTCGCCGGCGGTCGACAGCGCCGAGGCCTGTGCCGCCGCCCACATGACATCCAGCGTCTGCACGCAGCGGCCCTTCTCCAGGTCCCACTGCCGCAGCGTCTTGTCGGCCGATCCCGAGACCAGCACGTCGCCGCGGAAGTGCAGCGCCGTGATCTCGTCGAGGTGGGCCTGCAGGGTGAAGAGCTGGCAGTCGGCCATGCTGGCGACGGGGGGGTCGACGGGGTGGTCGGCGGGGTTCTCAAAGGCGATGGCGGCGTCTTCGTCGTCGTCGTCGTCGTCTTTGCCAAAGTGGCTGCCCTGCGGGTCGTAGTGCGCCTTGCTGAGGTCCCAGAGCCGGATGGTCGCGTCCATGGAGCCGGTGGCGAGGAAGTTGTCCTCGACTTGGAGCGTCCGTACCGAGGCCGTGTGGCCTTCGAGGACGCCGATGCAGCGTCCCGCGTTGAGATCCCAGACGCGGACCGAGTCGTCGAGTGCTGCCGAGACCATCATGCCGAAGGGGGCGTCGAAGTCGAGGGCTGTGATGTTGTCCTGGTGCGCGCGCATCGAGCGGATCATGGTGCCGGGCTTGTAGTGCTCGTGCAGGATCGGCATGGATTTGCGCCGGATGCTCCGCGGTTTCCGCTTGGACGGGGTGCTGCTTGCCGACGGGAGCTTTTCGTAGACGGACTGGGACATGAAACCCGGCGCCTCGCCTCTGTCTGACGCGCCGCCGTCTTCCGATCTAGTAGGTGTCCGCATCGCCACCGACTCTGCCTCTGCCGCCAGTTCCTGCGCGTCTTCCAACCTGCCCTCAACGTCGACAACTAGTGACCAGTTAGACTTGCCGGCAGAGCAATGCACCCCAGCGGAATAGGGGTCGCCTCACTATCGTGTTCAAGCAACGCCTCGTCCTGCTCCAAATTCGCCAGCCTGTCCAGGATGATCTGGCGCATGCCGGCCAAGTTCTGGATTTTCGCATCGACCTCGCGGATCTCGTTGCTCGCCATATTCTTGCGCACGCCCAGCATCTCGAGCTGGTGCATCATGACCGCCTTCTCCTTCTTGAGCTTGTGCACGGCCTCGGGGGTCCCGTCGGGGATCGTCGGCCCTTCCTCGAGCAGCCTCCTCCCGCGCGAGACGCGCCGCCTGTGCTTCTTGGTCTTTTCCTCGGCGAACTCGGGGAAGCTGGCGCGGAAGCCCTGGAACAGCGAGTACGAGGTGTCGCCCTCGGGGATGTTCTGCAGCATCTCGTCCGGCACGTACGACAGCGCCCGCGACTGGATCTCCTTGGTCGACAGGCGCGACCGCACCATGTCCGTCGGCGTCGTGCGCGCCGCCGAGAATATGTTGCGCTGCAGCACGGGCCGTCGCAGCTGGCGGTGCACCTCGGTCATGGCGCTCTGGTAGGCGGGGTTCGACCCGGGATCTGGTCGCGGAGCCATCAGGTGGCTTGCGGTTGATGTTACTTTGCGGCCGAATGCCTCGAGTCCTCGCGTCTGCCAACGTTGCGCGTGTGGTTAGCCAACGCCATTGCTGGGCTTCTCCGTCTTGCAACCCCTTTCGACTGCAATTAAGCAGCGACTCGTCCGGGTAAGGGGGGTTGTTGCGCTCACAGATATGACTGACGACTCGTCGTCAAATGACGCCAGGTCGTGATAGTCATTGTCGTGCCCCGGGAAGCTCCCCGGGTCAGCCATCCGTCGGCACTGTAAAAGTTTGCCCCTTCCGCCCGCGCAAATGCTGCTTGCCAGGCGCTTCCTTGCAGTGGCTGACGGGCTGCAGTGGCGAAAAAATTGGGGTACGACGCGAAGTCAGCGATGGTGTATGGACGAGTGAGGTTGTCGGGAGCTAATGCAACGATGCAGAATGGCGCGGGAACAACCCCTCGAGTCTCGAGGAACAGCAGTGGCTGTACTCCGTAATGAAATGCGGCACAAAATTGTTAGCCGGCAGCTTTGGATGCGACGGCATGAAGCGACGCGCACAGTCCCAGGGAGCCAGGCTTACAACTTTGCTATGTATGTACATAGGACTCCACTGTAGTTCCAGCCGGGCTTAGGTGGATCCCAAAGATGATTGACAGGGGCGTGACATTAGCTGCTTGCACCGGGAGGCAGAGTGGGCGGGCCACGCCAAGATCCCCGGAAATCGGTGCTTTGCATGCCTCGGTGCGGGTGCGGGTGGGTGTGCGTCACACGCTTTTGTTTTCTTCTCTAAGTGGCTCCAATGCAGAACACCAACAGTCCCAGTCTCAGACACCAATACGAGCTCGGAGCCCCTGTTATCCGTAAACCCGCAGACTGCCGTGTCCTCGTCTTCAATCGGAAAACAACCATGGACTCCGTAATCGATCTCTCGGACTCGTCCAAGATCCTGGACTTGTCGCGGATCCGCTACCAGTTGATGTGAGTTTTTGGCGAGCTCCCCAGCTTATAGGGGGCTTCCAGGGCGCTCACACCGTCGGCAGTCGGCTGGAGGACACCATCACCTTCCACCTCATCGAGCGCGTCCAGTTCCCGCTCAACAAGAACATCTACATCCCCGGGGCCGTCCCGATACCCAACAGCAGCCTGAGCTTCATGGACTGGTACCTGGCGGAGCAGGAGAAGCTGCAGTCGATTATCCGCCGCTACGACTCGCCCGACGAGTTCCCCTTCTTCCCGGAAGCCGTGCAGAAGCCCATCCTGGACTCGCTCGACTACCCGCGCATCCTGCACCCCAACGACGTCAACGTCAACGACAAGATCAAGAAGTTCTACACCGAGACGTTCCTGCCCAGTGTGTGCCCGGACTTTGGCCACGGAGACCGGGGTGTCTCGCAGGAGAACTACGGCTCTTCGGCCACGTGCGACATCGCCTGTCTGCAGGCCCTGTCACGGCGCATCCACTACGGCAAGTTCGTTGCCGAGTCCAAGTTCCAGTCCGAGACGGACAAGTTCACGCGCCTCATCCGCGCCGGCGATCGGGAGGCGATCGGCGAGGCCATCACGAACAGGGCAGTCGAGATGAAGGTGCTGGAGAGGCTAAAGCTCAAGGCGCAGACCTACGGGACCGACCCGTCGCTGGGCCCCGATGCATGGGACCAGGGCAAGATCAACGTGGATGCCGTCGTGTCCATGTACAAGGACTTTGTCATTCCGCTGACCAAGGAGGTCGAGATCGACTATCTGATGCAAAGACTGGAGGCGGAAAAATCATGATAATCATGCTTGTTTTTGTTTGTTGTCATGTGGCTTCCTACGATGCGGTGCCGATATACTCGGCAATAGACTGGACCGCAGGCTGGAACTTGTCCGCCTCAATCAACATCATGAACCCGCAGGGCTTGACCCCCATCTCGGAGAACGCCCTCTTGCTATCCGGTCCCGACTCCCCCTCCTTGATGAACGCGTAGGTGCCCGAGGCGAGCGCGTGCTTGCGCATCTGCTCGTCCTCCGGGTGGAAGAACTGCAGGCCGGCCTCCTCGCGCGCCTTCTTCTGCCGCCGCTCGCCCTGGTCCAGGCTGGACGCCACCTCCTGGTAGGCGCGCGACACGACGAGGTAGTGCGAGAACTCGTACGGCTCCTTGTCCTCCACGGCGGCCTCGATCTCGTCGATCATGCACGACCACATGGGCGGGATCACCTCGGCCGGCATGTTGAGCAGCCGCTCCGCCAGCACCAGCCCGACCTGCTTCCCGGACGCGACGAGGTCCGGCACGACCCCCGCCAGGCTGTCGCTGGCCCGGGCCTGCTTGCCGAGGTACTCGATCAGCTGGGCGACGGGCGGCTTGGCGCGGTGCTCGTGCAGGTTGAGCACGGTGAGGAAGGCGTAGGCGTCGTTGGCCTTGTCGTCGACCTTGCATGTCGAGCCGATGGTGTTTTGCTCGACGATGAGGTCGCTCAGGCCCGAGAGGTCGAAGAGCTGGGCGTCGGTGTCGAAGAGCTGCCGCAGCAGGGTCTTGACGCCGTGGAAGTCGATCTGCGAGTCGTAGTTGAAGAGCTCAAAGTCGACGTTGACGATGTCCATGTCCTGGGGAAGTCCGGTGCCCGTGTTAGTCAGAACCCCTGAGATGGCATGTTTGAAGCACGCGTCCTCACCTCGTCGTCAGAGCTGTCATCCGCGTTCTTTTTCACGGCGGGGTCGCCCATGGAGACATCCCCCTGGCCATCGACTTCTCTTGAACGCTTTTTGCTCATCTTGTGAGTCTGTATGTTTCGGAGAATACCAAGTACAATTCCGAAAGTTTCACTACGGTGGGTGTTGGGTACAGACTCAATTCCCCGCCGAGGTCGCTGACTTGCGGGGACCTTGAGGACTGTCTCAAATTTTGTGAGCTGCCCCTCGCCTGCACCAAGATAAGGGGCTTATCCTCCGACCCTAACCCTGATTATCCGGAGTGATGAGTGTGAAGGTGGAAGGAAGAGACACACAAGACAGACACCAGGCTCTTGACCATGAGGTCCTCAGCCCGCTCTCTTGTCGCTCTATTCCAGGTAAAGACCTATCGTACAACCTGGTAAACCAAGCCGATGGAGTGCTAGCCCTTCTCAAGTCGTAAAGCTCGCTGCAAACCTGCGCCAAAACAGTTCATTTCGCCTGCGATGCCCGCGAAAAGTATAGCTACTCCCAGTCTCCCACCCCACAGCAATCACTCATAACCAACTTTTGCCCCTCTCAACCCCTCAACCCCACGCCACCCCTCGACATCCGCCATGTACCCGTTCTGTGGCTAGGAGTGTTCGAACCACGTTGTATCGGCCTGTCGCAACTGTGATCGCGCGGTGTACGCCACGATACTCAGTACTCAAGCGATTACACCTGCTCCGCGCCCCAGCCAGCATCAGCCTCCCTCATATTCGCAGGCGGCTCGATCGACGGGATGAACTCGAGGGCGACATAGCCCAGACCGATGAAGCCGATGATGGACCCGGCAATATACTTGAGGGTGTGGTCGTGGAGCAGGAGGGTGCCGATGAAGACGTAGACTGTAGCAAGCACTCGTCAGCCCAGGTTCCGCAGCCTCATTTATGCCGAGGGGGGCAACGTACAGATACCACGGCCGATGAACGAGAACAGGAACGAGGCGTAGCGCGCAACCTGCGGCGGGATCTGGAACTCTGCACGGTGTCAAAAATTAGTCTCTCCGCCTCGGCCAGAACTTGAGCAAAGTCTCGGAGCGGCCGTACCAAGCAAGGCGGTGGCTATCAAAGAGAACAGTCAGCACACGCCAAATCCAAAACCAACAGCGCGCATTAGAACAGCCAACTCACCCAACCCAAACAGGATCACGTAAACGCCAATAACCGACGACTGGCTGCACCACCACTCCCCGTCAGCAAACCCCCCCCCCCCCCCCCCCCCCCCCCCCCCCCCCCCCCCCACAAACCCCCCCCCCCCCCCCACCAAAACTCAGGGTAGCCCCGGGGCGACGAACAAATGAAGCGGGAAGAACTGCGCGATTCCGCCCAGAACCATCAACACCGCCACGACCAGGTTGACAATGCGACTAGAGCAAGAGTAAACAGCGCGTTCGTTAGCAATCAGATCCCACAGCATCCCGAACAGCCGCCGCGCGCATCAACCAGCCCAGCCCAGCCCATCCTGTCCCGTCTGATGTCCAGTGCCATCCATGCCGTGTCTCCCTCGCGCCTGACAGCTCGCGATTGCGCGCCACGATTCGAATTAGGGTATAGGACTTCGCAGTAGCCGGCCAGCCAGCCAGCCAGACAGACAGACAGACAGACAGACAGACAGACAGACAGACAGACGGGCGTCTAAGTCACAGAGACGTAGGTGGAGGGAGGCGCAGGCGGCGAGGGTTGCGCGGTGTGCTCGAGGTACGGTACGTAGCGAAGCTCGGTTGGCAGGGACGTACAAAGAGTCGGAGAAATCCATGGCTGCTTTTGGCGCGTGACGATTCGATGCGATGCGATGCGATGCGATGCGATGCTTTGGGGTTGCGGTTTGGAGAGGAGAGGGGGGGCGGGCGCTCGGATCTGCGGCGATGACAAGTGATGGAGATGGAGGCTGTTGAAAGGCAGCGAGCGGTTGGAAGCTGTCTGGGAGCTTGCGAAACTTGGGATGGCCCGAGCGACGCGGCAGGCTCCGCCCCGAGCGGCTTGCTCACTTCTTGGCACAATAGTAATCTCGATCGTTCCGGCTGGTATTGCCGATATCACAATGATATTTTGCACCAGGAAAGTTTCAATGTTGAATTTCGATGGGGTTTTCCATCATGGTATCTATCACCCGGTTGCCAAAACACCAGATTCCAGGACAACCAGCGTCGTCGCTGTGACTTACATTTGGGCAATATTCCCAAAACAATACCAACAGCCCCAAAATGCACCCCGTTGACCATTTCAACGATCCATCCTTGAGTCCAATACATCGGGGGGAAAAACCAATACCTATCATTCTTCCAGCTCAGCAAGCTCCCTCTCCTTGGCTGCCAGCAGTTCCCTCATACTCTCCGCCTCGCGCTCCAGAATGGCACGTCTCTCGGCCTTGCTTCTCTCAACTTCACGGGCAGAATCATGCGACCCCGATTGGGCCTGTGACCCCTTGGACAATTCGCCTGGACTCGGGTTGGAAGCCGCGGTGCTGCGTGGAGATGGAAGCAGCTGTTGCGGCTGCTCTGCAAAGCCTTCGAAGCCTGGGCTCGCCATGGCGGGGTTGAGAATCGACTTTATGGATGAGAGGCGCTTAGGGTGGTCTGGATCATTTTGGTTGGGATCCATGTCGGTAGCGGAGAAGGACCGTTTCCGTGATGGGGAAAGGAAAGATGCCGGTGACAGCGACGACTGGCGATCATTCAGCATCGATATCGAGTGTAATGGGGCCAGGCGATTCTCGTCGATGAGGGAGTCGGGTATGTGGTGAGGCTGGCTCGAGTGTGACGAGTGGTATTGCCCCAGGCTATTCGACGGCAGCGGCGACGTTTGTCTGTTCTGCCTTAGAACTTCCTCGGGGACCAGTGTCATCGGCTGCTTCTGCCGCGGCCGGATCCCAAGATTCACAGACCCGTCTGGGTTCATCGAGCCCTTCTCCCGAGGGGCATCGACCTCAGATGATGGAGAGTCTGCGCGCTCGCTCAACTCCATGTCCCCATCTTGAGATTCGTCTGGAGCAGGTATGACGCGTTTCCTCCGCTTGATTATGGACTTCTTCATGGTAACAGGTCTGTGTACCCCGTGCAACTTGTAATAGAGCCCTGTTGACAGAGTAAGCAGTGAACCTGGACAATCGGCAGCGGATGCGGGTGATGGTTGCCTACCACAAGCATTGCAGATGGTGTGACCAGCCTCATCTCTCCGCCAGAGGGGCGTGATTGTTGTCCCGCAATTTTGACATGCGATAACAACAGTGGTATTCTGCCCCTGGCTATGCAATGCACCGACGTCGATCGGCGTCGGGCTATCCAGACCGTTGGCAGCCGGCGGTTTGGATGCGCTTTGGCATTTCATCACGCTCAAGCTCGCCGTCTTGGAGACTCGGTTGTTGTAGGCCGGGCAACCGCCGCATCCCTCGGCGCCACCGGTGCCGTTGCATTTCCCCCCTCCCGGGCAAGACCCCGAGGTGGTCTGGTCCGCGGCTACATAAGTTGCTACCGGGGCGCTGGGTAGGAGCGGCACTTGAGCCTTGGGCGACAGCCGTACAGGCGACTGCCGAGCACCACTTGCGACCACATTCGGCGGACGTTTCAAGTTGATGGGCCGAGCAGAATTCCTCGCTTTCAGGTAGAGCCCACACGCATTGCAGATGGTGGCGCCCTGCGGTGATCTCCGCCAGAGAGGGGTTCGAGTTGTGCCGCAATTACTGTCAACTCGTTAGTGAGACGGTCGGCACTCAGGGGTCAATTCGCACTCACCTGCAAACCTGCCCAGCGTACTCCGGAGTGAGCCCGGCCTGCGTTTTGCTCTGACTCGAGGGACTTGCCGTCTTGTACTGGGTCGGACTTGGAGGGCCAGATGAAATCGCCGAGCCGCGTGTCAGTGTGGGCGAGCCACCCGCTTCAGATATCGCCCGTTTGTATTCTTCCGAGAAGTTGGACTCCAGTTTTGCGCGTTGGATTATCTCGCTGGTTTCCCTCGACGACAAGGGTCTTGTTGGTAAAGCCGTCCGGCGAGGGGCAGGTGCCATTGTTGTGTGCGGTTGTGTGTCCCTGGGGTCGGAAGATTCGGATAACGCCATGGCCGGAAACTGTGGCAGCGGCAGGCTTCGTAGGGATGGCCGCAGATAGGATTGTTCGGCGAATGGTTGAGGTAAGCAAGCGCCTCAAACGATAGCCAACCAGGCTGCTAATATCAGATCCAGCGATTCCGCCGTTGCTGTTTGTTGGCCTCTGGCGGGGTTTAGAGATCGACGTTACCGTCGAGGATGGAAGGTCGAGATGTTGGCGTCAGGAACCGAGATATGGTGGGATGTTTCGAATGGATATCTGGGGTTTCGAGGCGAGTTGTTGCGCCAAAGGGCGGGGCAGACAAGCACGAGCCTTCTCAGCGGGATGGCGGTGGATTTGTCGATGGTCAGAACGATGTTTCGCCAAGTATGAGCTCTCTACAGCACGCGACTTGAAGCACGCCACCGGAAGAGACCGAGTGTGTGGGGGAAAGGGCGGGCGAAAAGGTTGGTTGCAGTACGGGCCGGTGGGACTGGTGACACCAGCTTGCGTCCGGTTTTGTAGGTGGCTTGGGACGGTGTCTCGTGATGGAGAGGTCGCAGTGAAGTTGGACGGATTGGGTTGCGGTGGGGAAGGCGAGCAGGCAGGGGCCAACTGTCGTTCTTGGGGGGGAGAGGGAAAGCAAGGCGAACTGCGCAATCATGTGCCGCGTTCCACCGCTCCACAGGGGCAGCGTGTTATCTGATCGACGCTCTTTGCGTCCAGGCCACCTCAGCTCGCTTCAGCGTCTCTTCGACACCCTTGAGGAATGCGGAACCCCCACGGACTTCGGAAGAGCCAGAGCCGAGAACGACACAAGCGGGACTCAAGCCAACACTCGAGCAGTACAACCGCAGCTTCTTGCCGAGGTCCAGGCCAAGATGCTCAGATACACAGCAGTCCAGGCTTCTGATCAAATCTGCTGAGCGGCCCGTCTGACAGTGGGATTTCCAGCACGAGAAAGAATGCCCTGCCTAGATGAATGGAAGCCCATCAGGGTAGGGACGACCCGCTTTTTAAGCATGGACATCCAATCAATTGGCCCTCAATGTCAGCAGACCAAGATGGACCGGGGTCCCTGTCAGTCAAGCAGGTCCCCTGCCCGTGGTGTGCTCTGTACTCCGTACTCCGTATCCGTACAACTACTGGTATCCGTACAACAGAGTGATTCTCTCCCGCGCGATGACGGTCTTTTTGCTCTGCGGAACAGCAGCTGCTCTGTTGGTATGTATCGTATTGCGAATTAACTCCCCCTAGCGCCTCGTCAGAACGGATGTCTTGGCGCGCCCATGATCTGCGACTTGCGCAGACACCAATTCCACGCCGGATGATGGTCTTTATTGTCCAGCAACAGACGTGGTAGGATAGAACGGACGTCATGCGATCTTCCCATTGAAGATCGAGCCGTGTCGGACAATGGGCGGCTACCACAATGCATGCGCTGCTTGATGCGCTCGAGTATCAATCAGACCATCGATACGTAACTACTTGATCCTGATTGCACTTCGCTTTCCCCGGGCTTGGCTAGTGTCCCGAACGCACTAAAAGGGCGAGTGGACATCATGCTGCGCCTCCCTTTTTTTCGGGAGGCCGATCGTCGGTCTCGGCCAACTCGGCTGATCATCCTATTCGATCCGACAGGATTGACAAGACCCACCGAAGAACTGCCAAGCCTTTTTATCGATTCCATCAATCCCGACGCTTCAGAGTCAGACTCGGACTTCAGAATTGCGACAAGTCCGCAGTTTTGCAATGTTTATCTTTTTCTCTGCAACATCGTCCTTGGAGGTTGGCCCATAATAAGCCGTCGGTTCCTTGGTTTCTCGTATGGTCTCTCTGAGTTGGACCCTTTTAGCTTACAAGTATCTTCTTCCGGCCGACCGAGATTCGACGGGCGATCATCAGAACTCGGCTTATTGCCAAGTTAGTCCAAACACTCGATAAACTGGCGTTTGATTCAACGGGCATGGGACCTCGAACATATTGTCAAAGTCGTTTTCCCTGGCCGGCGCATTGGCCAGCCTTCAATATACCCGGGGTGCTAGTCGCCTACTTACTTGAGGATCTTCAAGCGGAAAAGAGGGATACCTAGTGAATGGCCCAGTCAAACAACACCAGCAATCAGCATCACGAAGAAAAGTGGGCCTCAAATTCAACCACGAAATCGCACACTGGCGGCCTCTTTTCGGACTGGTCCAACAAGCTAAGCTGTACATATCAATTTCAACTCCTGTCAAATCGTTAGGTCATTTACCATTGCCCCTTCCAAGATAGTTGTCTTCGGAATACAAGCGTACAGACATCCATGTGGAAGAGTCTTCATTCTCGCGCCACGCTGGCAGTGCGATATGCGGCTCCTCGGTGTCATCAAGACCCAAAAACAAATCCCAACCTCCGTCCTTCCCCACATCCAGCCACTTGGATCAAGTTTGAACACTTTCCTCGCAAAAACAAAAGAATAAGCCAGATATGCAGGTAGCCGCCCCACCACCTCGACTTTCCCCTGTCCGAGATTTCCCATCTAAACCTTGAAAACATAACCCCCAGTTCCGATACGTAGGGTTTTCTTCCCAAGACGCCAACCACCTAGCTAGAAACAGCAAATGCAGAAAAGTCGGGGAACAACCTCCATCCCCACTTCCAACCCCTTGGACTCCCTCTCAGCGATCTGGGTCCTGCCCAACGGGATGGCTGTCCAGCCTCTTCACCACACCCGTGTGCCATAACTTGCACAGCCCATCCCTGGCCATGTTGACCGGCAGCGCAATCGACAGGGCGTTCCACAGCCACAGGCCCCGTTCGTTCAGTTTGGTCTGGTCCAGCACCACAAGCGGATTCTTCGCACTACTCGAATCGTGGCTGGTCAGCATCACAACATGTTGCACGACCGATAGGGCGTAGAGCGTCGGGGGTTCGGCGAGCCAGCGCTGGCCGTCTTCGTCCCAGAGCTGTGCGCGCCAGCGGGCGCCCAGCCTGTGAAACTTTCCCTCAAGGTCCTTCTTTAGCGCGCGCGTGAAACGGGCCTGATCGCGGCCGGCTGAGGCGCTGGTGCCCGTCATGCGGCCTCTGCCCTCGTTGCCCGAAGACGCAAAGTCGCTATCGTTGGTGTCGATGTCGTCGTCGTCGCCGCGGAAATCTGGCGAGAATTGCCGCACCAGGATGGTGGGCTCCGTCTTGGATCGGTCAATTCCTGCGTCTTTCAGGGCCCAAGTAATGTATTTATTGATGCCCCTGACAATGACTGACGAGATTTTCGCCTCGTTTCCGATATCCTCGTAGTCGGTGACCGTCTGGGAGAGGTAGAAGAGGGACTCGAGCGCTTTGGTCGCTGGCTGCAGCATCAGCATCCTCACAGCTGTGCGAGCGAAACGGGGGGACTGCTTACCGGCGCATTCATTCCCAAATGAATGGATCGCCACACGCTTCTTGCTGTGCTTTGGTGTGAAGACGTCGTCCAGGTGCGGCTGGGTGACTCCCCACATCCTGAAGCTCAGCCGCCACCACGAGGGCACAAGGGGGTGAAGACCGCGCATGTAGATCAGCTGATGAAGTTTTCTCTGGTCCGCATTCCAGTCGGCGCTGCCTTCCAGGTGGGCTACTGCCTTATTGTAGTCGTCCATGGTGAAGGGAAGGGTGCCGTAGCTGTCCCAGTCACTGCTGACACTTTCGCCGTCGTCCTCGCGGGTGTCTTTGGCTGCGTAGCGCCTCAAGTCTTGGTAATCGAGGTTATTGAGACTGGTAACATCCCTCTCCTCGTCACTGCTGTCGTCTTCTTGGCGCGCAGATGGCGGGCGATACCTGTCGAAGCCACCTCGGAGAGAGAACCCATGATTTGTGCTGCCGGTGGAAGGGCTCCACGGAGATTCGAAAGACTGCTCACAGCCGGTGTCCTCAATCGTGTCTGTGACGTCCCAATCTGAATATCCGGCTGTGTTTTGCAAACCAGATCCTGCCACAGTGATACACTCCAGCGATGAGACGGAGTCGACAACCATCAGCGAATGCGCTGCAGGATCCTCCGTGAGACCCATGACGGTACAAGATTGTTGATACCCGGATAACGACAAGATGATCGGCCGGGGTTGGTGTTGGTGTTGGTGTTGGTGCTGGCGTTGTGTGTTGGGGTTGGTGTTGGCGGCGACGAGACGGGTGTTTGACTTGGTCTCAGGCAGTTGGGTTTAACGAGTAGCCATAGCCATGGCATTCCAGCCTTTGTAACAGACTCAGACGCGACAATGAGATGGGCTGGCCAGCCAGAAACAGGGGAGGGGAGAGCAGTTTCTTTTTCCGTCTCGACCAAAAGCCAAAAGTCGAATTCGGGAACAATGCCGTGGTTAACGCCGGAAACAGGCCAGCGCCTTCCTCAATACAAAGAGTTGGACTCGGCTAGGTATTGTCACATCTTTGGCCGTTTCCGGCAACCACGACTGCATTACTGCCGGACGGGAAACCCAGCGAATGAACAAATGCCAGGAATTTGAATGTGACGGCCGATCAAGATCAACCTGAGTTAAGGTGGCACTGGGCTTTGCGTTGTCTGTATCTATCCGTACCGAGTAGTTCGTAGGCTAGCCCAAGGCCCAAATGGCTTGCAGGACTGCAGGTCCCACGAGTGCCCAACTCACAGATCGTTCGACAAGTTTTTGGTGGATTGCGGACAAACTTCTCCTTTGTTTTCTTCGTGGGGAAATACATACCCACAGGGAGAAACAAGTGCTAAGTTTCCTTCCTTCTTCATGTTGTCCAGCTAGAGAGCCTCAGAGCCAGCTCAACCCCTCCTTGTGTCTCAATCCGGCAGCGAATTAATAATTCCATGACGTGACGTGGGACCGCATGCCTTTTAAGCTTGGAAAGGTGATGAACAGACCGCTGTCCGAACCGTGCACCCGCCATCTGCCGCGCTATGGACCCCTGCCATGTCTTGCCTTGCACAAAGTCGCATTGGCGACATTTTGCTCTCCTGCCTTGCGCTTTTCGGGTCATCGCGACGCGCATTCTGAACCTCGCATTTCCCACCAACCATCAATTACCGACAAAATGGCAACCGACTATAGTTGGATGACGGTGCTCGAACTGCGCCAAGAATTAAAGCAGCGCAGTCTCGTCCAGACTGGCAAAAAAGCCGACCTTGTTGAACGTTTGACCTTGTTTGAACAAGAGCGAACTGCATCAGGAACCGGCGAAATACCGAACGACAATCACGACGCGCGTGATTCTCCGCCTGTAGACGTCGCAGCTGCGCAGGAAAAAGGCTCTGACAAGAAGTCGCCTTCCCCGGCCCCGTCTGCGAGTGCGTTGCAACCGTCCGTCGCCGAAGACGTGCAGCAACGCTCGGCGGACAACCAGGACTTAGACGACGCATCAGCCGCTGGCGCCGAGCCTCACAACCTGACACAGGACTCGCCTCCCACCCAGACCCCGATTCCCGAAACAAAGACTGACGAGCCCGCCATTGTCGAGTCTGTTGCTGTCACGGAAATTGTCAAGGACGCCGCGAACCGCAAGCGGCGGTCGCGAAGCCCCCCTCCCGAGACTGAATCGTCGAGAAAGCGAGCGCGGCCCAGCGATCAAGCTAGTCAAGAAGATAGCGCTCAGACTCTCGACACCGCATATCCGACTAGCGACCACCGTGTTGACTCGGAAGCTCAACCGGAGCCTCGTTTTGAGACCGCGGCAAGCAGCAACGCAGAGGCCCAAGAGACGTACCGCTACAATCAAGAAGAACGACAACACACAGTTGCGCAGGCGCGGGACCACCGCCATAGCCGAGAAATATCCCCGCCAGCCCTCGGGGAGCGACAGTTCGACAGGGTCGACGAGGCCATGGCTGACTACGATAGAGAAGTTGCGCCGTCGCTGCATCCCGCCACATCCGCGCTCTACATCAAGAACTTTATGAGGCCCTTGAGAGAACCAGTGCTGCGGGGCTATCTGACTGAGCTTGCCGCATTTCCAGGTGATGCGCCCGACCCGGGCTGCTTGATCAACTTTTACCTTGACCAGATCCGGACACATTCCCTGGTCCGTTTTACCAGCGTTTCTGCAGCCTCACGCGTGCGGACAGCCCTTCATGGAACCGTGTGGCCCAACGAGCGCAATCGGAAGGAACTGTGGGTCGACTTCATACCTGAGGACAAGGTCGTCGAGTGGGTGGGTCGTGAGCAATCAGAGGGCGGCCGGGGGTCGTCGAGCCGTTGGGAAGTGCACTACGAGCCCGACGAGAATGGCGATATGACGGCAAGTCTGGTCAACGCAGAGGCAGAGCCCGTCCGTCGCAACAGCACAAGGCAACCCCTCCCTCCCCCACTGGTGCCAACGGGCCCTGCACGCAGCAACTTCCCGGTTGTCGAGGGAGCGCCTTTGGGGCCCCGCGGCAGAGGAGTCAACCGCTACAATCAGCCGCCCTCTCTCCCGCACCAGCACCAGCATCAGCAGCAGCCGTACCAGGGCGCGGGCGGTGAACGTGATGGCCGGGGCTGGAAAACCACACAGGCGCGCCCGCCCGTGCCGTACAAGCCCGTTTCCGAGGAGCTGGCCCTGTCCCGGCTCGCCCACCTCAAATCCCACATCACCAAGGATCGCCACCGGAACCTGGGCGCCCCCGACGAGAACAACCGGTACACCTTTGAGGACGGCGACGAGTTTGTCGACCGCGGCAAGGAAGCCTTCATCGGCATCCGGCCTCCGCATCGCGAGCGGGAGCGCCGCCGTCTCGGCATCGGCCGTGGCGGTGGAGGCGGCCGCGCCCTTTCTCCTTCGCGCCGGCCTCGCGACGACGGCCCTTACCAGCCCAGTCGCGACGACTATGGGCGCGACCGCGGGTTCGACCGCGGGTTCGACCGTGGGTTTGACCGCGGGTTTGACCGCCGCGATGACCGCGGCGGGTTTGGTGGCCGTGACGATGTCCCGCGCTCTCGCCTCGACGGCCAGCCTCTCCCTACCTTTACCGGTCCCGGGCCCCGCGGCCCGAGACGCGGCGGCGGCGGCGGCGGCGGCGGTCGGTGGTAGAACGGGGTCGATTTGAAAGAAATCGCCCGCTCAGAATTATCTTCCCGGCTCTCTCCCCTTGGACGGGCAATGATGGAATTCAACCCGGGCCCATGCCCCATCACCCACCGACCTCGCCCAACCCACGCGCGGCGCGGCATCCATAGGCAATGTATACCCAAACTTACCTCGTATGCACTGTATTCGCGAGCACCAGCCCAGACGCACACAACCCTGTCGAGAATGAGCCCAACCAGTTTTGTAAATCTTGCCCGCGCACGCAAGAAAAAAAAAACGGAAGAAAAAAGGAAGGAAAGACGGCCGGTGTGACGGTGTCAGAGAAGACCCCGGCAACACAACTCCCAAAATCCCATCGACCAATCTCGAGGGATTGCGCCTCCCATGGTTTTCAGGCAAAGGATGTTTGTTTTGCCCTGGGCGCTCCTTTTGTCTATAGAGAGAGCTAGGTGTCACCAAAAGTTTGCCTGTACCGAATAGATACCCTAATAGCCTTACATGACAATGCTGTTTCGGGACTGTATCCAGGTGGGTTGATTCCTGTCAATAAAAGGGGCTTCTCATACGAGGCAAAAAGCAAGTTACGTTTACAAGTGAATTTGCATCATGGACATTTAGAGCTCCCCAACCTTCAAATTCGCTGAAACCACTTCCTGGTGATGTTCCTGTAGAAGAAGCATTGCATTCTATTCTTGTATATCATTTAGACAGTAAAATCCAGCGCTTAACTCCCAAACCCCCGAACCGAGCTATGCGTCAAACCAAGGAACCAGAAACTCAAACGGCGTTCGCGAGAGGCGAGGGCTCTACGCCGACACGCTCCTTGCTGAGGATATCAATCATCAGCTGCGATGGCCGGTTGTCGCGATAGACCTTGGAGTTGTCCTTGAACATCTTGACGTTGTCCAGGTACTTGTCGAACAGGAACGAGCTGTCCATCGGCCCGCCCTTGGCCTCGGGGTGGAACTGGGTAGAGAAGATAGGCCGGGTCTTGTGGAGCATACCCTCATTGCTGCCGTCGTTGAGGTTGACAAAATACTCCTTGAAATCGCTCGGCAGCGTGCTGGCATCAACGGCATAGCCGTGGTTCTGGCTGGTGATGTGGCACTGGCCAGTGGTCAAGTCAAGGGCCGGGATGTTGTGGGCCCGGTTACCGTACTTGAGCTTGATGGTATCGGCACCGACGGCAAGAGCCAGAAGCTGGTGGCCAAGGCAGATACCCATGATGGGAACCGACGAAGTCTCCATCAGGCGGCCGAGGTTGTAAACCGTCTCCTGGAGATGGGTCGGGTCACCGGGGCCGTTGGAGATGAAGACACCATCAAAGTTGTCGGCGACCTTGTGGATCGGGTAGTCGTACGGGAAGACGGTGACCGAGGCGCCACGGCTGACCAGGCTGCGCAGGATGTTCTCCTTGACACCACAGTCGATCAGGGCAATGTGGAAGGTGGCGTTGGGGTTCGCCACGACGAACGGAGCCTTGGTGCTCACGCGCTTGACCAAGTTGATCTGACCGGGGTCGATGAAACCCTCATCCTCATCGGCATCGTACTCGTCACCAATCGAGATCCTGGCAAGCGAGGAACCCTGCTCCCGCAGGTACGTGACGATGGCACGGGTATCGACGCCAGTAATGGCGGGGATACCCTCCCGGGCACACCAGTCGCCCAAGCTCTCCACGGCCGTCCAGTGGCTGTACTTCTCCGCGACATCGGCCACGACCACTCCGGCGCATTGTACGTGGGGCGACTCGAAGTACTTCAGGAGGTTGTATTCATCGCGCTCGTTCGAAGGCACACCGTAGTTGCCAATCAGGGGTTGGGTGAAGACCAGGATCTGGCCACGGTAGGAGGGGTCGGTCATGGATTCGGGATACCCCACGAGAGACGTCGTAAAGACCGCCTCGCCGGTGATGTTCATGTTGGCGCCGAAAGCCGTGCCATGGAATACGGGGCCATCCTGAGTGAGGTAGGGCGGTCAGCGAGGCTAATGGCACATGCGGTTTGGGGGAGGCGCATACTCTGATGGTAAAGGTCGCGTCAACGCCGGACGCAGGAGCAGTAGCCCTTTTGTTGGTGGCAGGCATGGCTCTACCCTTGCTTCCGTCCACAGCGAGCTTGCTCATGAGGCGAGCCTGGCCGGAGAGGCGAGACGGCACCCTGGTGGGGGCATGGCCCAAGGCATTGGGGAGACGGACAGCCAAGCGGGTGAACATCGTGACGGCGGGTGTAGAAAGGATGAAGAAGGGTAAGGAAGGCTTTTTGTGCAGCACAAGGGTCTTAAGCTGACAGGGCTCTCCACAGATGGTCTAAATTTCTTGTTAGTACGAAGCGGTGAGTCAAGCGAAAGGGCAGGGCGGACCTGAGAGGTAGTCCTAAACACCCAGACACATTAGCAGCTTTCCAATGATTACAATTTTCTCCATGGCAAAGAGAGGAAAAAGGTAAGGTTGTAGGTGGGTTCCCAGAAATCCATATATTCCGTGGTTTTACACACAAGCGAGGGCGAGAAACTGGCATCCGAGAGGTTGGTGGGGTCAGGGACCACGCGACACTAGGCTGCGCAAACTAACATACCTGAGAAGTGAAGAGAGAGAGGCGACCTTTCATCAGCGCGGTTTGGAACAGGGCCAATGCAGGACAGGAAAGGAGCCGAGGTCGGGTCCGCAAGGAAGGTGATTGTTCAGGTAGCGAGGCAGAAACTGCGGCTCAATTGTGGTGAGTGTTGATTTCAAGAAAAAGGGGACGAAAAGTCGGGAACGGATGAAAAATGTGGTTTTGTCACAGGGGATCCACCGATTTTTTCTTCTCAGGCCCATTGTCATTGGCCGGAGACCCGCATCATGCAGGGCCGATAAACGGGGACAGAGGGGCTGAACTTGGCTCGCTTGGCCAGATCTGGGGCTCCATCTGATTTTTTTGTTGCGGCCTCGGAAGCTGCGGTTCAGTCCGGGAGCGGGAACCCACATGCACTGCACATGCGTGGGCACAGAAAACCGTTGATGGGAAGGATACACGGAACAGAGCATCGTGGGACTCAGCAATTGGTCGTCTCATGGTCCTAAGTGAAATACTGTTAGTATCTGTACATTGAGCAACGTTGGTGGGCTTGCAAGATAGACAGCGCGGGGTGGCGTTTTCATCCCACTGGAGTTCGGTTCCGTTTCCGAACCCCCGAGCCCCCACACGCGGACGGCGACCCGAGCAGTCTTGATGATGTCCAATTCCTCTATTTACACTGTTACAGGGCATTCGAAGGCATTTGAAAGTTTACACGCAAGTTTAACGTCTAGATCGCGCCGAGTTCCTTGAGCTTCGAGATCATACCATCAACGTCCTCAACCTTGCCGCCGCCTTGCCGAGCCTCGGGTCCTAGAAAACGGGTTAGCTGGAGTATGGACAAAACAAGGCTTCCCACAATGCGAATGCAACTCACCCGTAACCTTGAGCACCTTGAGCCTCCTCTCAGACGTGATACCATAGTCGGCTAGTGTCTTCTTCTCCATCGGCTTCTTCTTGGCCTTCATGATGCTGGGCAGATTCGCGTAACGGGGTTTGTTGAGGCGCAGATCGGTGGTGATGATCAAGGGCAGCTTGGCGCGCACCGTCTCAACACCGCCGTCTACCTCGCGCGTGACGCTGACCATATCGCCCGCGCCAAACTCAATCCCGCACGCCTGCGTCGCCTGCGGCCAGCCTAGCAGGCCCGCCAGCATCTGGCCCGTCTGGTTGGAATCGTCGTCGATGCTCTGCTTGCCGAGAATGACGAGGTTGCTCTTCTGCTGCTCGGTGACCAGCTTGAGCATCTTGGCGACCGACAGCGGCTCGAGGTCCTCGCCCTCCTTGAGAGCAACGTGGATGGCGCGGTCAGCGCCGATGGCCAGGGCGTTGCGCAGATTGTCCTGGGCCTTGGGCGGGCCGGCGCTGAAGACGCAGATATCCTCGACGCCGCCAGGAGCCCGTTTTTTCTCGCGGATTTGCACGCTCTCCTCGATCGAGAGGTCGTCGAAGGGGTTGGTGCTGTGATTGACGCCGACCGTCTCGACGCCGGTTTGCGTCTTGTTGATGCGCGGCTTGACCTATAGTCCGGGGATGTGGGTTAGCTTGCTGTGGTGTACGTGGGGATCCAGGCGTCAAGGAGGGGGGAGAGGGGAGAGGGGAGAGCGCGCAGCAGCAACAACTGGGAATTGACGAGACCGCCCGCCCATCTCGGTCGCACACTCACCGCGTAGTCAATGACCCGCTTGATGGGCACCAGTATCCGTAGGGCTGACATGGCGAGGTCCTGTGTCGTATCTCAATGGCGGATCATGGAGAGAGGAGAGGGAAGCGAGCAAGCGTTCTCGGTTGCAACCTGCGCGGCGATCGCTCACCACGGCCATCCCGGCTAGTGCCGATGCCAACCTCGGCCAAGCGGCGGGAAGGCGGGTGAGTGTGTACCCTAACCCTGGGCTGCATCCAGGTCCCAAGACCCTTCGTCGACGACGAGGCGGAGGGAACAAGACAACCAGCGGCATCCATCTATACTTCATACCTATTGTCCAGCGTTCGCGGCAGGATTAATCACCACCCTGGATATCTACTTACGCCACCAAACCCCGCTTGCCACAAAATACAACCCCATACCGAATACTCCGCCCTCACCTCACCAGTCATCCCACTCATCCTTCCCAGCATTCCCCGAATGCGGCGGCTTATTCCCGCCCTTGCCCATCGCCGCCGTGCCTATTGAGCTGCTTGCCGGCTTCCTCTGGTCCGCGGCAGCAGAAAGGTCGTCCCAGAACCCCCGCTTGCTCTCGTCAAAATTGGTGCTCACCGGCTTGTATCCGCCGGCCGACGGGCCCTCGACGAAACGGCTGAAGCCGTCCGACGCAGTCTTGGCCCCGGCGGACGCCGTCTTGGCCGCCTGAGCTGCTGCGTTGCGAGCCTGCGCCGCAAAGTCCGTCTCGGAGATCTAGAGCAGCAACATTAGCATAGCAATCTTGAGGGCCCAGGCGCAAGTGCGAGCACATACCTGCTTCGCCGTTGGCTGGATAAACCCCTCGTTGACCGTCTTGGCCGTCTTCGTCACCGTCGACGCAAACCACCCAAACCCCTTACTTAACGCTGCCATGGGATCCTTCTGCAAGTCATCCAGCCCCGGAATGCCCGCCTGCGCGTTCCTCTGCGGCTGCGGCGCGCCCGAGCTGCCAAAGCCAGCATACTTGCCCCCTTGGCTGGGCGGCAAGTCCGCCGACCGACTAGCATTCCGCTCCCCCAACTTCGCAAAATAGTCCACATCCACCTTGATCTTCCCCCCGGGGCCCGGACTATCCGTCCTGGACCCCCCAGCAGCAGCAGCAGCAGCAGCAGTAGCAGCAGCGCTCCCACCCAACGGCCCACTCCGCGTCGGCGCAGTCGACGGCCCGCCACGCAGCGCGGGGCTCGCACTCAGCGACCCCGTCGTCTCCTTCTTCTCCCCGGCCACATACTCCCGGCCCTCCACCTTGGCACTCAGCCTCTCCTTCCACTCCTGGCCCACCTCGCCACCATAGCGCTCGCCAATCCGCGCATCCTCCCAGCCAATCCCCCGCATCTTGGTATCCTCATGCTCCTCAAAGAACCGCCGCCACCCCTCGTTGCCCCCGAGCCGCATGCGCTCAATCTCGGCCGCCTTAAACGCGTCCATGGAAATCGACCGCACGAACGAGATGTGCACGCCCAGGCCGCGGTGGACGCCCGCGCACGACAGGCAGATGAAGATGCCGAACTTGGGCGAGGCCCACTGCGGCGAGGGTGCGCCGCAGTCGCAGCAGAGGCTGTTGCCGGGTTCGTTTTGGATCGCGACGAGCTGTGAACGAGCAACACAAACACGGTCAGCGCCTGCGCTCTCTCTCTCTCTCTCTCTCTCTCTCTCTCTCTCTCGGTGGGCATGTGGATTGGAAATGGGGATAGAACATACCTTGGACCGAGTCTCGGGGTCCACCTCCCACATGGCCTTGGATGCCATCGTGGGCTGTGCTCGCACGATTTGTCTTGTGCGCGCCTGTTGGTACGAGTCGCTCTGTGGCGTTGCGTTTGAAGCGGTTCAAACAGGAAATCAGGTGATCAACAGAAGCGGTCCCGTAACAGCATATACCGCGGCAGCCAAGTGTAATATATGGGCTTTGGGTTTGTATTGTCAGCCCAAGGTCTGTGTTTGAGGAATTACAGGAGTGCAAGAAGTTCCGGTTCTGGGCTCCTTTGGGTGTTGGGCGGGGCCAATGCGCCCAGCCTGGACGCCGCACCGGCCTCAACCCCTGCATGAACCCCTGCACCCGGCCATCCACCCAATCGCATCTCTCCTCTGCAGTCTGACTTCAACACACAAACACAAAGACAGTACGGACATGTAGCATGCACACATCATGTCTAATCTGTAGTCATCCCACGATCACATCTCAAACAAGCTCGCACACTAGCCATGTCTGTGAAGATCAGAACTTTTCCTTTTCCCCCCAGCCCAGTCCCCGTCCCGGCGACGACTACTGTACACGCCCGAAAGATGCGAGAAGAAAGAGGTAAAAGGCCGTCTGATATCAACCCCACGAGATGAAGAAGGTAAGTCATGAGGATATTAGGGGATACTGTTCTGCAAAAAAAGCCGCAAGATGATGGATAACGTCCCTGAACTCTACCCACGGCCTAACCTCCCTAGCAGCCCGTGCAAAAATCCAGGACGCCAGGAGATTCCCGCCGCTCACTCGCTTTCGTCATATCCCGTCTAGCCATCGGCGAAAATAAAAGAAAAGAATCATTCCATCCATTTCCGGTCGTTAAAGAAATGCACGCGCCCAAGAGTAATACAGACGAACAGGGAGTTTGCCGAATAGAAATCGCGCGTGCATTCGCCTCTCCATTGCCGTATGCTGCATGCTCGTCAAGAGTAGAGCATCTTCATCATCTAGGCCGTAGCCGGGGTAGGGGCAGCCGCAACAGGAGCAGCCGCAATAGGAGCAGCCGCAACAGGAGCAGCCGCAACAGGAGCAGCCGCAACAGGAGCAGCCTCGGCCGTCTCAGCGCCGCTAGAAGCCTCCGCGTCAACCTCAGTGGTCTTGAAGTCATCGTCCGTCTTGTCCGGGCTGTCAATGGCAACCTTGACAGCGATCTCACGACCGTCGATATCCTTGCCGTTCATCTCAGTGACAGCCTGCTGCTGCAGTTCCTCCGAAGCCAGGGTGACGAAGCCGAAGCCGCGACCCTTGCGGGGCTCGCCCCGAGCCTGGAGCTTCTTGATCATGAAACGGGGAATGGGGCGCAGGGCGATCTTGGCCGACAGAGGATGGTAGGCGTTGAACAACTCCTTAAGCTAGGGTGTGTGTTAGTGATTATGATACGCTAACGGGGTATGGGAGTTACAAACCTGCTCCTCGGTCAGGTCATACGGCAGGTTGGCGACCATGACCTTGGTCTTGGACGGGATGCCGTCAGCCGGGGGACCACGCTCGCGACGCTCACGGGCAGCGCGAGGCTGGGCCTTGCCATGCTTGCCCTCCCTGTCAGCGGCGGCGGCCTCGTTAGTGACATCCGTCAGAGCCTCAACCTGGTCGGCTGGCGCAGAGGCACCGGCGAAGTCCTCAGCGGGGGCGGCGCCCTCTTCGTGGCTCTTCTCATCCTGTGATAATGTTAGTTGTCGTGTCCGTAGTTTACCACACCATCAGCCGAGAACAACTTACACCGCTGCCACGAGCACCACGAGCACGGCCGCCACGGCCACGGCCAGCCCGACCGCGACCGCGAGTAGACTGGCGGCGGCGAGCACCCTCGCCACCGGATCCCTCAGCATTGGCACCCTCGGCCTTCTCGTTCGCCTCGGGCTTGCGTGCGAGTTGGACAGAGACCTTGCGCTCAAGGATCTCCTTGCCAGACAGCTCAGCGATGGCACGCTCAGCCTCGCTGGGAGTGGAGAGGTCGACAAAGGCGTAGCCGACAGGGCGGTCGGTGCGAGGGTTCTTAGGGATAGAAACAGACTCACTGCGGCGCCGTATGCGTGGTTAGCGACAGTTGGGTGGAAGACGGCTGCGAGCCATGCCCTCAAGAAACGGGTGGTGCCAGGATCGGGTTTGGAACCAGAGGATAGGCACGACAGCGACAGCTGTTGTGCTGTGACGCTTGAGAGAAAGTGGAATGGGGCGACGATACATGCTGTATGTATGATCATGGGGGACGCGACAATGTCAAGCTCACACACTTGAAGTGGTGGCGTAGGACGGTACCAGCGGTGGATAGTGATGGATAGTGATGATGATGCGGCGGTCAAGCGCCAGCGGGGGGTTGGGAAGATGCAAACAGAAGCAAAGGCGGAAATGCACTCACACAAGGTAACCCTTGAAGAAGTCCTTCAACTCCCCCTCCGTTGTCGCATAAGCCAGGTTTCCGATGTACAGGCGGCGACCTTCGGCAGCGCTGGCAAGGACAGCGTCGTTGGTGGCCGACTTGTCGTCGGCGGCCTTGCCAGTGACAGAGGTATTGGCCAGAGCGTTGGTAACGTCATTGACGGCAGTGGCCGTGGCGTCAGCGACTTTCTCCACGACGGTAGACATGGTGACTGATGTAGATGTCGGTTGTTGGGTACTTGGGTGATGGAGTCGGTCCACAGTTTATGTGACGGGTTGACGTGAGGCTTGTTGGCTCGTCGTGCAGCGGGAAGATGCCAAGAGAAGCGAGGTGCCGAGACGAGTAAATTGAACTCTGGGTATAGAGGGGGAGTTAGAAGGGTAGCTACGTGCCCTAGAGGAGTTGGCGGGAGTGTGTTGAAGGTTGGAAGTGTGGGTGATCGGTTCTTTGATGGTTGACGTGGAAAGGAAGAAGGGGAAGAGGTGAGTCCGCAGCCAAAATTTCAAATAATTTTTAGCCTGGTCGTTCGGGGAATTAAGCGAGGGAAGGCGTGGCGGGCGGCCAGGGTACGTACCTACCCGACTTGGGTCTCGCCTTGGGGTCAGGTGGGGCAGGAGGGGTGCATGGGTGTGTGTGGGAATACTGACATGCTTCTTGGTTTGTGATGTGAAGTTGCCGTCTCTGTACTTACCTCGCACGAAACTGGAGTTGGTTGTGAAAAATTGAAGTCGCTCAGGTCGTAGAAATAAGTTCCAGTCCAAATACTTCTTTCTGAGGTCCGTTGTTTAGGATATGTGTCAAAGGTTTGTTCGTGTGTGGCTTACCTCTAGGCTCCAGCTGTGATCAAGTCTGGTGAGAGGGATGATCGTCTATGCAAAGGTAAGAATTCCTTGTCAGTTACCTGTGGGTAGAATGGGCTTCCGTTTCGTACGTACTGAAGTTGGATCTTCGCAAGTTGGCAAGAGATGGTGGGTGGCTGGGGAAGGAAGATCCCGATCTCTCAATTTATACACTGATTTGTGTTGGGTTTGAATGGTCGGTGGATTCGCAGGCACAATAATTGGAAGGCGTCTTTTGCTTTCATTGTGTTCAACATTATTGTCGCAGGGGTGAAGAGATAGGTCGGAGCATGGTTGGGAAAGAGCAGTGTTCTGAGGGAAGCTTTACTGTGGCTATTTCGTATGCTCTGTATTTGGTTTGGCTCGACCATTCCTTGTGCAGCTAGAAACAGACGGGCTGTCAATAAGACGACAACCTGCCCAACACTGTTCTGAACGCTGAAAGTCGACAAAGAAGCCCATATGATGACATTGGGACCTGGGAATGGGAATGTCCAAGGCATGTTGAGCCAGCAAAATCCTTGTTGATTTCAGTGTTGCCCCAAGTGAACGACCGACGGCCCCACTTGTTGACGCCTTTCATTTTCGATCCATTTCGCTCGCGCGCTGTGTTGTTCGTGAGTTGAAGCTGTATTCGCTTCCGAGAAAAGAGGGCACCCACAGTACGGATATCATTATAAAATCTGGGGTTAGCGGCAGCGGCGAGTTCGGAATCGCACCCTTGTCCGGGATCTGGGTCTACAGCGGGAGCTTGGGCGGCGAGATGTGAATCCATGGAAGGCCCACTGGAATGCGGGTTGGAACTGGATTACTGGAATATTAGCGTATCGTGAGTATCAAGGCAGTTGGCGGTCAACTAGGGCGGGTGACCGCTACGGTTGCTTCAGGTTAAACAGTGCGGAAGCTTTCCAGGTGCTTTGCGAGACTGAGATGTCGCCTAAACAACGTATACATCAGCCTCTTTGGTGATATTCTTTGCCGGGCGAGTCAGGGGAGAAGCCAACTTGCTCCATACCGTATGTGCAGACGGCTCCACACATGGCGTTCTGCACACTGCATGTGGAGAAGGGGTAATATTTTCTTGGCTCTGATGGAATCACATCGCAGGCAACAGACACATTTCCCCTCGCAATGAGCGATGCTTGGGTTGGGTGGGTGTATCCGTCTTAGCGCCCCCTCGCTCCGTCCCGGTGACTAATCTGAGAACCGGCTCCCGACACCGGTGGCCGATGCACCCCACCAAAATCCGATAGGTAAAGGGATGGATACGGGCATTCCGGGTCCGGCTCTGGGCCTTACCTTGACGACAACTGTCGGGATCTTCTCGGTATTAGCACCCATCCGTCGGACTTCCAGGCGAATCCGATAACACCTGCTGGATCTGTGAATTAGAGCATTGGAATTTTCTTCTCAACAAGGGTGTTAGACTTCTCATTTTTTCCAACATTGCCACCTCCAAAATTGAAGGTTGAGACCACCGAAACTTCTGAGTGACGGGCCCAGAGGCCGGTGTTGCAAAATGGGCGAGCTGGATGGATTTGAGCGAGCGACACAGCCTGCGGTGGTTGAGGCCAGGACCATGGCTGTGCTTTATGGGACTGAAACTGGCAACGCCGAAGAAATTGCCGTCGAGTTGGGCAAGATGGCTGAGAGGTTGCATTTCAAGACAACGGTGGATGAAATGGATAGCTTCAAACTGGTGCGTTACCCCCAAACCGGCACCGCTGCCGGGCACATCCTAACAAGAATACCACACGCAGGCAGATGTTTTAAACACATCACTGGTCATCTTTGTCACATCCACGACGGGCCAGGGCGACATGCCAAAGAACACCCTGAAGTTTTGGAAGAATCTCAGACGCGAGAAACTCAACAACACCAACTGTCTCCAGGTGGTGCGGTTTGCCAGCTTTGGGCTTGGTGACAGCTCATATCTAAAGTAATTCCACAAATCCGGCCGCGTCACAAATTGGATATTAAATTTGGCATGGAGCATTTTGAGTTGCTAACAAAGCCACTACGTCAGGTTCAACTGGGCCGCGAGGAAGTTACGGGCAAGGCTCTTGCAACTTGGGGCCTCGGAGTTCTTCAGGCCGGGGGAAGGAGACGAGCGCCACGATAACGGGTAAGCTAAAATCCTGCCAGTGCGCACCTCGATTTCTTTCACTGTACCGGGTGCTGTACTACTTTCTGTCTTTCGGACCCAACTAACCTCTTCCATAGCATCGACAGCATCTATCTTCCGTGGTATCAGGAATTCAGGGAATCATTAATCGCCAACTATCCGCTCCCCGAGTCGCTCTGGCCCATCCCCGACGACGTCCAGCTTCCGCCCAAATACTTCCTCCAGCTGCTGTCGACCATGGATATCGATACTGAGCCCTGCGGCGATGCCGCGGGTGGGCCGTCTCTGACCGAAGAAGACCGCAAAATTATGGCTTCCAGGACCAAGAGCGCCGCCCGCTCCCATCTCATCCATCCGCCATCCGCTATAGAACAGGGCAAAGAAGACTGGGCGCGCCTGGATCCCGAATTCCCCGCTCATATCGCTCGCCAAGATACGGCTTGGGAGCGGGAGAATAGGCCCGTCGACTCGTTGGACAAGGACAACGTTCTCAGGGACCACCCGGAAAACTATCTCCTCAGCAGAATGGATCCCGGAGTGCGCGCCTTCCCACCACCGGGCATACTACCCATCCCAGGGTCCTTTATTGGCAAGCTGGTGCGCAGTAATCGAGTCACACCAGAGGACCACTGGCAGGACGTTCGCCATCTTACGTTCAGGCTGATGCTCAGCCGCAAAGATTTCGACACAGCTCTTAAATCGGCTGGCAACCTAACTCTTACCATCTACCCCAAAAACTATCCAGACGATGTACAGGAGCTGATCCGCCTAATGGGCTGGGACGAGGTGGCGGATACGCTGTCCAAGATCATTGCAAAGCCCCGGGGGCTCTATGTTGAATCCCACGGCCTTACGACTTTGCGAGACCTATTGACCCACAATCTGGATTTCACGGCTGTACCCAAGCGCAATTTCATCAAGGAGTTGGTTTTCTTTACCAAGGACGAGAGGGAGAAGGAGCGGCTATTCGAGTTCACCATGCCCGGTAACGAGCAGGAGTTCTACGACTACACGTGTCGCCCTCGTCGGACCATTCTCGAGCTGTTGAAGGATTTCCCGGGCGTAAAGATCCCCGTCCAGGCGGTCCTTGATCTCTTCCCCATCATCCGCGGCCGCGAATTCAGCGTTTGCAACGCGGGCATGAGCATTGGGGACGCTGATGACGATAACTGCATCCGGATCGAAATCCTTGCTGCTCTCGTCGAGTACAAGACCATCATCCGCAAGCCACGCCAGGGGCTCTGCTCACGCTACCTCAAACACCTTCCCATTGGCACCGACTTGTGCGTTGCCCTTAAGCCGGCCAGCGGACCACATCTCGTGGCCAACCACATGGGGGCAAAGCGGCCGATGGTTGCCATCGCCACCGGCACCGGCATTGCACCCATCCGGGCCATCATCCAGGAGCGCACCTCATATGCCGAACACGGCGACACGCTCCTCTTTTTCGGCTGCCGCAACCGCGACGCCGACTTCCACTTTGAGAGCGAGTGGAAAGAATATCCCAACGTCAAAGTCTACCCGGCCTTTTCCCGCGACAACATCACCCCGGACCCGACCACCACCGCCCACGCCAACACGAGCACCACCACCACCACCGCCGCCGCCGCCGCGGCTGCCAGCGGACCCCCCCCCCGAACCCACACGGACATCCTCGCCCTGCTCCCCGAGTACGACGCCGGCAAGAACTACGTCCAGCACATGATCCGCAAGCATGCCCAGGAGGTGGGCGCTCTGATGAGCCGCAACCCCGTTGTCTGCGTCTGCGGCAACGCGGGCCGCATGCCCACCTCGGTCCGCGCCGCGCTGCTCGACGCGCTCGTCATCAGCGGCGTGGTGGCCGACGTGGAGGCGGCCGAGACGTGGTTCCGGAATCCGGATCATCTGACGTTTTGGCAGGAGACTTGGTGATGGCCGAATGGACGAAGGGTGGAGTGGGGTGGGGATGGGGGAGGGAAAGGGATATGATGTTGGGTTTGCATATTGTATGGAGTAATCGACTGAATCTCTGATTGATTTCGGGCTCTTTTCCGGTTTTCTGCTTTCGTCCGGGATATCCTATATTTTCCATAGATATCCATATGGTGTAGCGCATGGATGTATGTGAGGGGCTAAAAAACTCCGCCATCTCTATAGAAAGACGATTAAAGCAGGGGTATAGAGGTAGTTCTCCCAAGAACCTTTCAAGAGGGAATGGTATCACCGTGATGTATTGTCCTCTGTTATGTACCTATTCTTACCTCTGGCCCAGGCTATGCGCCATAGTCCGTCAGTCTTGACATGCTTCGGGGGTGTTTTCAACTAGAGAAAAAGAATCACGATGATCACGGCCGCGTACCCAGTTCATTTAGAAAACTTGTATTGTCCTTTCCTTCTACATGGGACTGCCCCGCGGCTTGCTTGGTCTGAGATGCCTTCAGCGTTCCCGACTCAGCGCTCTCTCCCTCCTCCACCAAGACATTACACAACAAGACCATCGCGTCTTCCGTCCGTCATATTAATGCCCCCTCCTCTTCGCTCATGAGCTGCAGCTCGATCCAACGCCGGATACCCCATAGCCTGCCGCCATTCCGGCTGTTCCCGCTTCGGGCCGGTTCACTAATCCGAAACGCCACGCTCCCAGTGTAAAATACCCAAAAGAAAAAAGATAACAAGAAGCAGTCAAGGCGGCTGTATATACCCCTACAACTAAGGCCCAAAAGAACCTCGTCCCGAATATGTAAGATGTGGTAGAAGACAGGGAAAAGTACATCTGGCCCAGATTTGATATCGGCGTTGGGTATCGCAAGGCCCACCCTGCCAGGGTATCAGCTGGCCAAAACCGGCGGAAGTGGTTGTGGTGGGGAGTTGAGCTTCGCCGACGCATGCTCTGAAGCTGGTCAGATGCGGTCTTGGACCGCCTCCCAGCTATACCGCTTGTCGGCAACTTGCGGCACGTGTATGAGTTCCGACCCGCCTTCGATGCGCTCCATGCTGCGAGGACTGCGAGGCATGTCGTCGGCGTCTCCTTGTTCGTGCTGGATTTGCAGCATGCTATGGTGTCTTACCGCATCCGCCATCTGAGTTTGATCCTCTTCGTCCACCGTAAAGTTGCTCCCTAATGTATCGCTCGAACTCTGTGTGAGGGAGCGCTGGTGTCCAACGGACAGGGGGCGCGGCAGCTCCGCGGTGTCCGGGTCAGCTACTCCAGTTTCCACCGAACGGCTGTCCGGGACTACTATCCGCGGTATTAGGGGCTGAGGAAGCGGAAGCCGAACATTCTCTGGCAAGGGGCCTAGGCATATGACTCGGGACGGCTCGATGGGGGTTCGCTGGAATGTCGGTGAGGGTAGCTGCACGGATCCGGTCGGAGATGTGGGAGAAGCATCCGAGTCAGAGCAGGCGATGGACGACGGGGCAAAAGATTGCAGAGAATGTATCGGGCGTGGTGAGATGGGCGAGTAGCTGTAACCTGGATCAAACCCATTCGAAGGAGCTTGAAGCAGTTGTGGTGAGGGTGCCACTGTCACTGGAGACGGGGGATCGAACGTGCGGCTCGGCCAATCTCCGTGTGGTGTCATCGGTGAAGGAAGAGAGCCGGGAACAGAGTTACTGTTGGCGTATGTTGGCGACGATACCGGCGATGGTTCATCGGGTGCTCGGTAATGAGCAACGGGGCTCATGTCCTGCATCGACTTTTCCTGGCGAAGCTCCGGGAAGGTCAAGACGGTCGGGGTGTAGGCTGGCACTGGCCCTTGCAGCTGCCTATCCAGTTTCTGCCGAATAATCTCATATTGGCTTAGCCCCTGAGTACTGTCGACCTCAAAGTCCGTTTCTTCGTCGTCCACATCATGGCTATCCAGCTCAGCTGGCTCAGGCGGGGCCAGCATCTCGAAAACCTCATGCTGTGCGTCGGCCCCTACCTCGACTGGCCGGGAGCTGCTCCCATCCGCCCCACGCACCACGGATTTCCTGGACTTTCTCTTTCCCAGAATCATGGTAAACATTCGCACGACTGGACTTTTCGGCACCTCCTCTTCCTCGGCTTGGGCACCGTCCTTGTTCTCGTCTTGTCCAGAGGGCTCATTCCTTTTTGCCCTTCGCCTGCGCTTGCAACAGCACCACAACATCAGGCCCAAGATACCGCCGGTGATAAATGCACTGAGCGCAATGCCAGCAGTTTGGCCAGTATTCAACCCATGGCCGGCAGCGGGGTCGCCTCCGAGGGCTGGATAGGGGCTGTCAGCGGGTCTTGTGATGGCCTCGAGGGAGTAGTTGGTCTTCGCATTGCCGGGGAAAAGAGCCTGGTGGAGAGAGAAAGTGCTTCTGTCGTAGCTGGTAACAATGTATGCCTCCTGCATGAAGACGCGCCCAATGATGTACTGGTTGTTGTTTCCTTCTTTGGTGGATCGTTTCAGTGGAAAATATGGGATGCTCGAATCCCCCCACCGGATGACATTCTTGAAGGGATATCGCAAGAGCTGCGCAAAAGCTGAAGCTGGGAGCGTGATGTTGACAACGCCAGGGGTGTCGAATGGTCGACCGAAGTTGTCGGCATTGTGGTAGCTAGACAATGAAAAGGTAAAAGATGGCGACGTGTCCGATTGGTAGCCTGTATACTGGGATCCTTTCGAAAAGACATAGACCCCCAAGTCGTCCCTCCACGTCAGGTCCAAAGCCGCAGCGAAGCGCTCGCACACCTCTGTGGGAAGCCAGAGATAGGGCGTCGACGAGTCGACTACCGCTATGATAGCATCCTCCATGGCCACGAGTGGTCGAGCGGTCGATGTCCAGTTACTCGTGGGTGCCTTGTCCATCGACGGCACTTGGGCGGTAATCCCGCGAAGTCGGACGGTGGGAAGGCGTGTGACCGGGTCAAGGGGGAATTTGGTATCGTGCGGTACAAACCTATGCTTGTCGTAGCCTCCCAGGGTTAAGGATGCCGCAGTACCGCCCCTTTCGCCATCTTGGGTTGGGTCAGCACATCAAACCATGCACATGGCGGTAGCGTGGAGGCTCACCCTCGCGGTAATAGGCCCCGGCCGTGTAGCCGTACCCATGGCTGGGAATGGTGCCGTGCGTCTCGACCAGCTGTGAGATGAGCGGGTTGGTCAGGTTGGCTCCAAATATTCCCTGCGTCACACCGACTCCGATGTAGCCCTGGTAGTAGTCGGTGCTGTTGATGGCCGTCATGAGGACACCGTCGACGGCAGCCGTGACGTGCGTCAAGGTGTTGACGAAGGCGAGCGTCTCTAGTCCATAGTCCCCGTTGCCCTCCATGCCAGTGTAGTTCATACCCAACTGCCAGGCCCCCAACGAATGCCATGTCTCGGATGCTGAAGTGTCAACGACGCCGCCCCGGGCATCGATACAGAGTTGGACTCGACCCATAGTTAGATTCCACGACGAGGGCGTTTCCCGGGTAGACCAACTCACCTGGGACGCAGCCGCCAGTGGAAACCACCCATATCTCGGACAGAGCCGTGGCGATGGTCAGGTACACTATCTGGGCGGGGGAGCCCACATAGAAGGTGAAGCTGGACCAAGTACCGTCGATGCCATACCTGCCAGTTCGGTTAGAGGGAGGCACAGCGTGAGACGAGAAACGAACACAATGGACACGGCCACGCACCACTCGCCAGACGGTTGGATCCAGAGGGGACTTGGCGGTTCGGATGCAGCAGCAGCAGCCGCTACGAGTCGCGACACAGACAGCAGCAGCAGAAGGCCATGGAAGACAGCGGCCCCGCGGCAGGGCAACCACATTGTCGCAGCACCCTGGTCCAGGCTGGCGGCGACGCTGGGACTGGGACCGGCTGTGTGCGATCAATGGCGGCTTGTCAGAAGAGAGGTCCTCGGACACTAGCAAGTCCGTATCGGTGTGCCATGAGCTGCAGAGCGTATTAGTGAGAATGGGGGAATTGGCTGGTGTGGTAGGTAGGTAGGTCGCACTGGGATGTGATGTTGGAGGCCAGCCCTCAGCTCCCGCCCTCACCCATGCTGCCGGGCAATGAAAAAAGCGTTGCAACAGGTTGTTGTGGTGGGGGCCACGGGACGGGGGTGAGAGACACGGGCTGATGGAGACAAATGGAGACGGGGATGCAGATGCAGGCGTGGGCCCGACGCGGGCATGAGATCTCGGGACGAAACGGAAAATACCAGTCCAGGATAATCTCTAATCAAATCGGCAGACTTCAACGGAACATTGGTAATTGGGATAGAGATGGTCTTGCCTTCGTAGGGGTGGCTGCGCAAGCAGGAAATATCGGCGGATGCACACACACAAGAGTGACAGGACCGGGCCGGGCTGCGGGATCGCCCAGGCCCTTGATATCTTTTTGACGTGTAATTAAACCCGGCCTCCCAACTGTGTGTATGTGCAGGAACAAGATAGAACGGTGACGCTGAAGGCATGAAGAATGCAGATAACGGCAGAAACACAGGTGGTCGGAAACTGCAGGGCACCCCACCCCAGGGCCCAGGCACTTTCCTGCGCGGTTCGGGACATGGAAGGCCTTGTGGGCCCTGGGAAATCCCCGCCTTCCCCAATGCAAGGGGCAAGGGGCTGAGTGGGACGACGGAGTACCGTCCGCCTGTGGTGCTGTGGCTAGGCCGCTAGAAGACCCGGCCCGGCCCAGCAAGCCACTGAACCGAATGTTTCTCCTCTCCTTCCATTGACGTTTCTCCGCTCCTCCTGCCAGAGATATAGCTCTTGTGAGCAATTCTCCGAGGTCGTGACGCTTTGCTGGGAGAAGACGGCCGCTTGATTGCCTACCAAATGAGCCCATCCGCGAAGGCGACGCGTCGAGAAACACAGCAGCTCGTACGCGGGTGCTTGGTACTCGGGACAGCACAACACAACAGAACCCCGATCTACATTAGGTTCCTCCAAAAACACAACACCACGATCAGCACACACACTGCACGTGGTGTCGATGTGGTTAGCTCCGATGAGATTCGCGATCACTCGGCTGTGGCGTTGCAAATTCTCGGACCGCGACTGGTCAAGAATCATTCGAACTGTTCGATTAGAGTTTGGCGTTGGGCAGGTGATAGCCACTCGGGGTTCGTCCGATGCGCATCGATTCAGCTGTGCCTCGGGCCTGCCTTGGGGAACGACGACCATGAGACCGCCGAGGACGCCGTCGAAGCTGTCAATCCGTGGCCCGCTCCGCCGAGGGTCGCCCATTGCCGTGTCGGGCAGTTAACTTTCGCTTTTGACTCCGGTAAGCAACGTTGGTTTCGAGTCTTTGGTCTTCTCGTTTGTTGTGTCCCTGCGCTGGCGGCAGGACGGTTTCACAGACATCTTGGACTCTGCGTGTTGAAACCATGGGAGGGTCGTCGAGCTCAGCGATTATGGCGATCCCTTGTTCATATCAAGTCCGAAACAACCAGGCGTTGAAAGCTGACGCCACTAATTCCCGGGGATCCCCCGCTGTGATGGGGAGATGGGGAGATGGGACCCTGCGTGGCACGTCGTGGATATCTGAACGGCCACCAATTGCCGAGATACGATTGTGTCGATCACTGGTGGTGCTGAAGGCAGCCGATTCGCTGCGCAATAATGGGGCTGGGCAGGGGTCCTGATGTCCTCCCACAGAGAAGCAGAGACAGTTGCAGCAATTGCCGTTGCTGGGAAACAAGCGTCTGGTTGCCAAGTCAGAGACGATAACGGACGGCTCTGCCCCTTGTCAGAGTGGTTCCCAACAGGCTTGGGACGCGGGCTTTGACGAATCATTCCGTGGCACTGGGGCAAGCTTTGGCTTTAACTCGAACGGGTCGCCGACATGGGCGCGCATCCTCCGGGCAATAGCACTGCACATCACCCTGGCCAGACCCAGGACCGGCGGCCTTTTTCTTCGGCACGGCGAGCATCAGAGGTTTCCAAGCTGCAGCATCACTCTCCAGAGCCAAGGCCCGAGGGCCAGGCCAGCCCAGCCTCTGTCTTCGGCAACTGACAGGCAGGCATGTCGACGCGACGTGGGCCACCGTGGGTGGAATCCCGCCCGTTGTTTCTCTCGCGAGTCCCGTCCCCTTGGACAGGCGCACTCGGTAGGGATCATCCTTGCCGAATTACCGATCCTCTCCTCTCCATCCTCATCCCGACCCCTTGCAGGCCCATCGGTCTTGGCAACGCAGTTGTGTCCCCCGGATCTCCCGTCAGCAACTGGTGCCCTCCCTCGTGGCCGGCATCCCACATACATAACTGTGCACGCAGTAAATGAAGTTGTCCCACAGTGCGTTACTCGGCTCAGATTGCCCGCTGGGGCGCTGGCTTGGCTGGGGGATTTGCACAGCAATCATTTTGATCCGCGGTGGCATATTGCGCTTCTTGTCTTGCTGTCTCGGATCTGCACCGGGTTCCCGTCCAATTCCCGGGACCCAAGGCAAGCTGCAAAACACCCGACATTTCTTTCCTGGCTTCCCCCGCACCCGCCTTCCCCCATCTACGATGTCACCATTGTATTGTGTGTGATAGCGAGGACGTCCTGGCGAGAGAAGGTCAACGGCTCGCAGCGCAGATGCTTGGACAGGGCGGAGAGGGCCCGTATCAGGACCTGAAGTCTGCCAGACCCGCGCAGCGCAAGCACCAGAGAAGATCCCCCTGATCTAGCACAGCATGGTCGGGGCCAGGCAGGTGCTGCTCTCCATCGCAGTGCTCTCCGGTCTTGTCGACAACGTCTGCGGAGGTGAGAATCTTCCAGAGAACTGCCTGAAAAGGCCCCTTGGCTTAACTTTGCAGCAGGTCTACTTGGGCGTCAGGGCGGAGCGGTGGAGTCTCTTCAGAGCGCCGGCAATGCCAGCACATCGCGCGAGTCGGCAGCAACGGTGGTATATGCTGCGTCGCAAAGGGATGCGATCTTGGCAAGCTCGGCCATAGGGGCAGATATTTCCACATCCACCCAGGAGGATCATGCTGATCCGGGGGAATCCGGCGGGGTCGGGACATCGGCGAGCGACGCGCCCGGCCCTGTCCGAACTGCAGTGCCGACGCAGATTCTGGCCACGGACCCGACGACAGGCGGAGGGGCACCGGCCGGGGAGATTGGGGCCTTGTCAACCTCGACTCGAGCACCGCCGATCCCAGTCCCGGTACCAAGCCCCGAGGATGATGTGTCGACGTACGACGGGAGCCCCACGCCCACAACGACGGACAAGCAAGCAGCGGCAACACCACCGCGTGGTGGGCCCCCAGGTACCGGGGCCCCGAAACTAGTTGTGGTTGACATCAAGACCGCGAGCGTGGATCTGGGGTATGATTCGGTGACGTCGAGCGAGAGCAGCGATCCGACTCAGACAACCTTTGCGACGTCCACACGCTCGTCGAGTGAGACATGGACCTACAACCCCTCGGAGCCGGTCAGCTACTGCACGGCGTCAGATTTTGCCACACCCGCAACAACTTGGTCGGTTGTTCACTCCAGCACCACCACCTGGTACGGTGATCCCGACGACTACACGCCGCCGTACCCGACCCTCTCAGTCCCGGCGCCGACCTCGTCCTGCGTTATGCCCTTGTCTACAGAGAGTTGGGGCTTTGGCATACAGACCACCGTCCCGAGACCCATCGTCTTTGTCACGACCGACAAGAACCCGGCTGTGGTCTACTCGACCATCCGCACCCCCGACTACGGCGTCAGCCAGGAACCAAAAACCCGCGACAGCCACGCCAGCCCAACGAACGCCGCCGCCATCTCCGACCCCGCCTACAACGCGGGAAACCCGACTCGGGCCGTGGCCGAGTCAGCCCACCGTCCGACCCCGACGTCCGTCACCGTCGCCGTGCAGCCGACCGCCGTGGTCATCAACGGCAACACAATACGAGACAACCCCTCCGACCCGACCCAAGTCGTCGTCGTCGCCGGTCAGACCTTCACCATCGACCCGACCCGCGTTGTCGGCGGCGGCGCCACCATCGACCGCCCCTCAGCCACCGGCGGCATCTTCATCCCGACCCCGACCACGACCGCCCTCGACAACATCCCCATCACCCTCTCCTCGACCGTCGCCATCATCGGCGCCTCCACCATCCCCCTCAACCTCCCCACCCCAACAACAATCACGCTCGCCGCCTCCCAAACCCTCACCGTCAACCCCTCAGCCATCACCCTCGGCACCCACACCCTGCCCCTCCCCCACCACCCAACCCCCACCGAAATCGTCGTCGCCGGCGGCGCCCTCCTCACCGCAATCAACCACTCCCTCCTCATCCTCCACGGCACCACCCTCACCCTCCCCGCCCCCGCCCCACCACCCCCGTCCACAATCCTGACCCTCAACGACAACACCCTCACCCTCGGCCCCGACGGCACCATCACCCTCGACTCGGGCGCCACCATCGCCCGGGGGCCCGGCACGCAGCACGCCATCGTCGGCGGCGCCACCCTCACCAAGGTCGGCGCCTCCGTCGTCGTCCTCCGCGGCGCCACGTACACGGTCGGCCCGGGGACCGGCCCCACGACCACCACGCGCGTCGGCCGCGAGACCGTCACCCTCGGCCCGGCCGGCGTCGAGGTCGGTGGGACGCTGAGCTTCGCGTGCCCGTTTGGGCCGACCACGGTTCTGGTGCCGGGTGGTTTGGGGGCTGTTGCGGCTGGGGGCGGGGGTCGCGGTGCGGGTGCGGGTGCGGGTGGGAGTGGGAGTGGGAGTGGGGTGGGGAATGGACCGGCCTCGGAAGGTGCTGCTGCGCGGGACACGGGGAGGCCGTGGGTGGTGGGGGTTGTGATTGGGGTAGGGGTTGCGTTGGGGGTGGGGGTGCTGGGTTGAGATGTGTTTGCGCACTTGTTGGTTTTGTGGGGGGGGGATACAAGGCGTCGCTTGTTTTCTTGATTTGATTTCGGCCGAGAGTGAACTAAAAGCGCTGTATGGGCTGAGTTTTGTTTGGAACTGCGGGCATGGGTTTGGTTTCTCGCCAGGATTGGTTGGCGACTGAGTCTGGTCGGGCTGGAGTGACGGCGAGAGCTGTCGGTGTGGGGTATTACGATGCTCGGCAACAATGTTGAAGGAGGAGAAACCACCCGCTTGAACGGGGGCTCCGTATGGCGTTCATCTCTAGACAGGTCGTCTGTTTAGCGTACGAGATATGGGTAGTAAGCGAAGGCATAGCAAATCGCTGCAGTCAAACACTACCAGCTGGTCCACACGATTCTGGCTGGGAACATGGCTGGTAGGATAGAAACTGAGAAAGCCACGCACATTGCGAAGTGAAGACTTGTGTATCCGTACAGATACTACACACCACAACACACTCAAAGCGCAGCCCCCGCAAACGGCCAAGCCATCCACCGCGGCACGAAGAGAAGCAAAGCAATCAACAGTCCGATCACCAACCGCCCTCAAACCATCCTCCCCTTCCCAGCCCCAGCCCCAGCCCCCTCCAACGGCGGATACTCATCCCCACCCGGCCTCTCCGCAGCAGCCGCCGCCCGCGGACCAGCCCGTCTCAGCCTCGCCGCCTCCTCCTCCAGGCTCAGCCTCAACGCGAGCGCCAAGTCGTCGTCCTCCGCATCAACCCCCGGATCCGGGACCGAAACAGGCCTATCGCCCTTGAACCCCGACCCACCATCAAACGCCGCCGTGGGGGACGTTGACAGAGACCTGGCCGCATCGCCCTTTCTTTTCCCCTTCCCCTTCCCCTTCACCTGAAACTCATACTCGCACAAGTCCCCGTTGCTATACGGCGACGGGCCCACAGCCTCCTCATTCACTCCCTCCCTCAGCGACAGCCGTATCGCGCGCTGGATCTGCGCCTCATAATCATCGTCCGGCGCGGGCAGCCGCCGCCGGCCACCCGACGAGGCACTCGGCCCCGCAGCAGCAGCACCGCCGCCCGACAGACCGGGCTCCGGATTGAGGACATCGACGCTCCCGGCGGACGACGCCGTCTCGGCCGCGTCGGCCGCCGAGCCGCCAGTGTCGCTGGCGCTCAGGCGGCGCTGCTCGTCGCGGAGGGCCGACTCCTCCGAGATCATCTGGGCGTACTGCAGGGCCTCCTCCTCAGACAGCTCGCCGACGCCGACGCCGAAGCGCTTGCGGAGCCGGTCCATCTCGCGGGCGCGGTGCGCCTGCTCGTGGCGGAGCTCGGCCTCCTCGGCGGCGATGTAGCTCGACACGGTGCCCATGAGGCGCCGGCTCGCGAGCCGGCCGTGGATGTCGGAGTGGCGGAGGCGGCGCTTCCGGCCGGGCGCCTGGTTTGTCGAGCTGTAGGTCCAGAAGCGGACGACGGTGCCAAAGGCGAGGATGCCGCGGAGGACGGTCGGGTCGGGGTCGAGGAAGATGGCACGGACGGCAAAGTAGTTGGCGTGCTGCAGTGCTGGGTTCGTGTTGAGGATGTGGCGCGGGATGCGGCTGGACGACTTGCTGTTGAGAGTTCGGATCGGCTCGAGCGACGATGCGAGGGGGTCCCAGGCCTGGACAAGACTATCGCTGCCTCCGTGGGCAAGGTACAGCGCGGAGACTGCGAGGCTGGTGACTTCGGGTGATTCGGTCTGGATGACCCTCAACGGGCTGACCACGGGCGACGCCGCATCACGCATGTTCCACACGACGACCGAGCCAGAGTTGGTTCCAACAGCCAGCAACCGCGCACGCCGCCCAGGGATTTCACCCGTCGCGTGCTTGGAGGTTGGGGTGCTGGGCGGGCTGGCCATCGTTGTCTGCGACCCCGAATGCAGAGGATCCTCAAACGCGGCCATCACAGCATAGGTGGACATGTCCACGGCGCTCGCGGTGATCTCGGTGTTGGGGCGGTGCTTGAACAGGAACTCGCTGGACAGCCATTCTTCGGTATCCACCTTTCCCGGGATGGCCCCAAGACGAGGGGTGCTTAGCCCAGACGCCGACGGTGTCTCCTCACCGTTCTCACTCTCAGCTTGGAGAACCGCCTCAGAAACCTCAGCCGCCGCGTCACCCCCAAAGATGGATCCGCTACGGGCGGCTGTGGGCGTGGCAACCGGAGTCAAAGCCCCTGACGGGCTACGTGTCTCTGTCGAGCTGCCGCCTTTGGCAAATCTGCGGACTGAAGCTCGTTCGGCGTCCTCATTCCCACATGTGATAACGAAAACGGCCTCCCCGCCACCGTTCTCGTCGCCAGCAGCAAAGTCGACCTCGAGTCGACGCAGCATGTCCCAGCCCTGGCATGCCTTCCGTAAGTAAGCAGGCGTATGCCGGAAGAAGCTCTCGATTTCCCGAGCCTCGGCAGTTATCTGGTCCCTGCTCAGGTTCATCGAGTTGGCCGGGGACCTTGGAGAGTAGGTGCCGCTGACTGCGTTTTTATCGAACTCGTCAGGCCGTGCTGTGCGCCGAGTCACCTCGATAAGCTCCCAGTATGCGGTTCGCCCGGCATACCACGCATCCATGAGGGCGTTTGCGGACTTTCCTTTGACAAGAGGCGAAACCGGAGGCTCGGTCAGGTAGTAAACCTCGCCCAAAGCATTCAGGGCGACGGCCCAGACGCGTCCTAGGGCTTTCCGTCTGTAACTGTACTGATCGTCGACCTTGATATCGATGATTGGAACGCCCGGGCTGAGCACCCAGCGAGCGGTGATGTCTCCATCGGCATACCGCGGCCCGGCAGACTCGTTACCGAGTGCATAACTCGTCACCACGCCCAGCGTAGATCCGGCTATGATTCCAACCATGGATTGGGTCGCGGATATCACACTGGGCGATTTGGCAATCCAGACACAGCTGACGGCATCGGACAATTGCGGGATTTCGGGTATGTCCCGGATCGTGTCGACCACGTCCCAGTGATTGCCAAGGTAGCGCCCGCGCAACTGCCCGACGGCCTTGTAGTATACGCGGCCGCCGGGAAAGCCTTCACCACCAATCAAACCATAGGACTGGCTCACGTCCATGACGTTGGGAACAGCTGCCGGGCCCTCACCGACGCCAAAAAACTCGAGGTTCGGGAACACCTCGTCCAGCTGTTGGAAGGAGAAGGGGTCGTCCAGTCCCCACTTCTCAATCTTCCCGGTGGTTGGGTCGCTGGCCGTGGCCACACCAAGGTCGCGCGTCCCATGGACCACCCTTGGACCTTTCCTTCCGCCGGCGAAGTCAGCATGGATGTGGCTGATCATCCACGGCAGCTTGGAGTTGTAAGTCAGAACGGCGCTGGCTTTCTTGCCGGACTGGCTGGACCGGATGGACGACCCAATGCTGCCCGGCTTCCCACGCACCACGCTTCGCAACAGACGGGTTCGGAGCAGGTATTCACTGCGCCACGAGGCCAGGGCCGTCAGGCGCGTGAAGTAGCGGACCTCGGACCGTATGGTATCCGACGACTCGTCATGTTTCTGGGTGGCCGTGGTGGGCGCGGCCAGGGCATCCTGGCCCACAAAGTACCGCAGGAACGCGGCCCGCCAGGCGTACGGTGTGGTAACGAGAGCATAGAGGCGCTTCGAGACGAGGGCGACGGCGCCGTGCGAGTCGGGGTGCAGGTGGGACAAGACCTGGGTCAGAATCTCTGCGGCGGCTCATGTCAGCGGCCGCAGCAAGTAGTGCTGGAGGGTGCGAAACCGTCGGCAGAGAACGAACCGTTGGGGAAGTCGGTCAAGTGCACGCCGGCAGAGTGTGGGCTCTCGACAACCTTGAAGGCGAGAGCGGGACGGGCTCTGGGGCCGGAGAACGAGCCGACAGCCGCATTCTCGTAGTCGGCGATGCGCTTGCCGGCAACCGAGTCTCGGCTGTCTGCAGCAGAGGCCCTGCCCTCGACGACGCTCAATCGGCCAAGACCCCGTTCAAGTTGGCCGACGGACTCGGCACCGGACGACGTGTTTCGAGCACGCGGCGGGGCGCGAGGGTCCGGCAAGCTTGACCGAGAGCGACCGGGGCCATGTTGAGCGGTGGTTGGTTGGGAGAGACGGGCTGTGTCTGTCTGGAATCCGTAGGTTGGAATGTCGGCCAGGCCTGATTGCATAAAGTTTCCTACGCGAAGCTCCGGTTGGACCTATGTTCGGCTGTGCAGCTCGGGTTGCACAGTCGATGTTGTTCTGGCGACGGGGTGGATCGAGGATGGCACGGAGACTCGCGTGGGGAGTGGCTGTGGTGTACAGTTCGGCGTGGTGCGGTGTGGGAACGAATCTTGTTGGGTATGTAATTAATCCGTGACGTGCCTTGGGGCGCAGGATTTTCGCGTCACAGCGTCTCGTCTGCGCCTGGTCCGTGTGTTCGGGGGGTATCGGGTGGGCCCAATTTTGGATTTCAACCCCGAAAACAACAATGCAGAGGGGGCCTATTCAGGTTCCTACGTCCGAGCGTGCCAACCCGATTTCCACCGGCTTCAGACCATTAGCTCCATGCAACCAAGGCGCGGATGAGATTGTTGCGGCCAGCACAAGCCTTGGGCAGCGGATGGACAGCGGTGCCAACCGCTTCGACATGGGGCTCCGTTCCGTTTCTACTGGGCTCGCAATCCAAGAATCTCCAGCGACAAGAGCGCTGTTCGCGGTGTGGAACGGTACACCGTCACATCACGTTACTATGATGCGATGAACTCATCAATTGCGACTCTGTTTGGTCTGCGTAATTGGAGAGCAAGAGCAAGAGCATCACGAATGGAGCGGCCGGAGGGCGGGTACGGATAGACCCGACCTCGAGCCGACCATTCCACTTCCCCCCTCTGTATCCCTGGACTGCTCCGTGCGCGGGTATAATTAGATGACATCTTTGCAACCAGGGCCGTGTGCTATCCAGTTTCAAATCGGGGAGCGGCTTGGCATCCACCCCCCCCTTGTAAAAAGCCTTCGCCATAGGCCCCTAGAAGTCTCCCATTGCCGCGCCCTAACAATTTCAGCGCGGTAGTACGTGCGTGTTACCGCCGGACCCGCAGCTCCCCAGAATCTCGCGCGCTTCGTTTGTTTTGATCCGCTTTAATTCTTGCGCTATATCCTACGTGACCCCGACCGTCGCGACCGCCCGACTAACCATCGCGACCCTCGACCTGTAGTTCCCTAGAATCTCGCGCGCGTCGTTTGTTTTAATCCGTATTAATTCTCGCGCTATATCCCGCGTACCCCTAACGGACCGCCCGACTAACTATCGCGACCCTCGACCTATAGCGTTACATTATATCTATTGTAACGTACAATAAGTAAGCGACTATCTTATAGCCTGAACTTCGAGTTTACTAAGTATTTAATAGGTCTAAATACAACTACTACGTTATTAAGCTAGGAGGACCTAGAGGAGAGTTAGCTATATAAGTCGCTACTATCGAAAGATTTTCTCGCGCCTGCTCCTACTAATACGTAGCTACCTAGCTACATTCTAACCTTTCTCCGCGCCCCCGACTAATTTGCCCGACATTATAGGCTAATTACTAGGTAAGTTATTCGCTATAGCTCTCGCTATAGCTCTTGCTCCCGCTCGAACTATCACAGGTAGTAAATGCCTAATGTTAGGGTACGTATATATTCGATGTGGTTGTACAAGGAACTCAAGATAGTAGGTGTGGCCCGCTAGGGATATGCCCTGCGGCGGGCTCCACATACGCTGCAGGCTCTGCAGGCCCCACATCGCACAACCGCTCCACAATGGCCATACGGCTATATGTCACGGCTAGACCCGTGACACTACCCTCCCTCAAAACAAGCCTCCTCTTCAAATCAAGCCCACCGTAGCTTCAGTTCCTTCTTAGCACCTACGCTAGGGGCCCTGGCTTGTTCGGATTAGCATCGTGGAACTTCCAAATAGCATTATCGCAGCCGCGTAGATCCGTTACTAGCTACTAAGTCGGCTAGGCGTAGCCCTCCTACTTGACTAGGTATTGCTACCTCCCGTTCTCTACCTTCCTAAAGTCTCGAATCTCTTCAAACCTCTATTCAACCACTTCGACGCCGTTATTTTAGCGCCTTACCTCCCTGCTACGGTTCGCTCGTATATCTCTCTACGCGTTAGCTTACCTAGGGATCCCTTGCTCGCCTCGCTATAGTCGAACTAGTAATACGTAGAACGTATTAAATATCTTTATATTCGCTAGTAGGCGTAACGTCACTACGTGTAACGCCGCCTTAGTGACCTCGAATAGCCCCTCCTAGCGCGGTTCGAGCTTCTTCGTCGGGCGCCCTGTTTTATAATACTATATATTAAGTATTACCTTGTCGCTGATCCTATAGACCGGGGCGTCGCTGCGTTTAGCGTTTGCGTTGACCTTATAACGGTCCTATACTTGCCTTGCTAGTGCCTTCGCTATATCTAGTACTGCTTTAAAGCGTATAGATATCTCTATCGCCTGGAAAAACTCCCTCTTCTAAGCTTCCGAGAGTTCTAGTAGGTATAGCCTACTTGGTTCTACGCCTATACGTAGGTAGAAACCGTAGTTCGCGAAGAAAGGCGATACTCCCGTTGTCTCTAACGATATATTATTCCCTATAAACTCTACAAGCGGTACCTAATCCGCCTAGTTATCCTATACCTAGTTGACGAAAAGGTATAAATACTACTCTAACTCTACGTTAATCCGTTTAGTCTAGCCGTTCGTTTATAGGTAGAACGCTAATAATAGCTTTAGAGTTACTGCTAATCGTAACGACAGTGTTCTCTAGAACGTTGAAACGAACTATATACCTCTGTCTAATATAATCGTCTTAGGTAGGCTATATAGGCTATAGACCTATTCTATAAAGCGGTCCGTTAACTTATCTACTTCTAAGGTCTCTATTAGGATAAAGTAGCGTATTTTCGTTAGTTGGTCTACTACTACTATAATATAGTTAAAGGTACGGTTTTTCCTTATATATAGCGGGAGTAGTATAATATAATCTACCGATATATCCTACTATAGCGAAAGTAGCACTAGCAGCGGCTTTAGAAAGCCTATTGGTAGCGCCCTTAGCGTTTTCGTCTTATTATATAGCAAGCAAGCGTTATAGTAGTTACAGATCGTACTAGTTATCCTAGTCTACTAGTATTTCCGGTTTATTAGATCAATGGTCTTGGTCCTTCTAGGGTAGCCCCTAGGTCCCGATACGTAAGTTCGGTAGATTAGCTATAGCTATATTTTGTCGTTGTCTAGGTTAATAAGCATCCTCCTATAGTAGTAAGCCTTACCTGCGATAGCTTAGCACTCCGCGTATAGCACTTTAAGCTTCGTTTTTATATCCTTTAGCTACGCTCTAGTTCTAGGGTCTGCTAACGCCTTAAGCGTTGCCTTTAGTAGATCCGAGCTTATATATATCTCGTTTAGCAGATCGTCGATATACCTTAATAGGTCTAACTAGTTAACTGTAATCGCCTCGTTATATAGTCTTAGGAGTTTAAATGTTTCTAGATCGAACCGGTCGGGGTCGATTAGTAGCCTCTTACGGTTCTAGAGTCGGTTATCCTCTACGCCCTATAGTATATATTCTAGCTTATAGCTTAGCGTATCTAGCATTACGTTTGCCGATCCTGGCTAGTAGATAATACGGAAGTTAAATCGTAATAGGAATTCGGACTACTGTATATACCTTAGGGATAGTTGCTTCGTCGTTACGAAGGTCTAAAGGTTCTTATAGTCCGTAATAATATCAAACTGGCTATTTGCTCCCTCTAGTTCTAGTCGCTATTCCTCTAGTACCTTAATTACCGCTAATAGCTCCTTATTATAGATATTGTAATTACATTCCTATACTAAGTGCTTCGCGCTAAAGTAGGCTACTAGGTGCTAGTCGCTATTATCGTCTTATTATAGTAGCGTTCTACCTACTAACTAGTCTAAAGCGTTAGTTTCGATAACTATAGGCTTATCTTAGTTGTAGATCCTTAGCGCTAGTGCTATCGAAAAGTATGTTTTTAGTTATTCGAAAGTAGATTAGTATAGTCTGCTCTATTCCTAGCTCGTTATCTTCTTCGTTAAGTTGTAAAGTAGCCTCGCTACTCCTAAGAAGTTCTTAATAAATCGCTAGTAGAAGTTCGCGAAGCCTAGGAAGCGTTGTAACTGCCGTCTCGTCGTCGGCGGCTCCTAAGATACAATCGCCGCTACCTTCTCTTTGTCTATATCGATACCGCCTAGTGTAATAATTAGGCCTAGGTATTTCGTTCTTATAGTATAGAATTCGCACTTATTAATATCGACCTAGAGGCCTGCCTAGTATAGTCTCTTTAGTACCTCCTTTACCTGCTTAACGTAGTCTACTATATTCGTAGAGTAGATTAGTATATTATCTAAGTAAGCTATAGCGTATACGTCTAGCATGTTATATAGCGTGTTATTAATGTAGTGCTAAAACGTAGCGGGCGCTCCCTATAGCCCGAACGGTATAACTAGCGATTCGTAGAGGCCGAATTGTATTATAAACGCCATTAACTATTCGTAGCCTTCCGCTACTCGGACTTTATTAAACGCCGCGATAATATCTAGCTTTATAAAGATCTATACTCTATAGATAGAATTAAGTATCTCCTTAATTAGTAGTATTAGATATTAACTCTTTATCGAAACGTTATTTAGACTTTAGAAGTTAGCGCAAATCTATACTCCGCCTCCTAGCTTCTAGGTAAGTAGTAGAGGCGCTCCTATACTTGATTTTAATAGTTGGATAAAGCCTTTCGTTAGGTAGTTATCTAGCTAGCGCTTAACTACGCGCAGTTCTATTAGTAAGAACAGTCTGTTCCTTAAGAACAGTAGCTTGCTTCCTAGTATTAGCTTGATTTTATAGTTGTATAATCTATATAGTAGTAGCGTATCCACCTTCTAAAGAAGAAAAGTCTCGAACGTATCGCGATACTCCGCTAGTAGGCGTTTTAAGATATCCGCTATCGTTAGCTAGGGTTTGTTGCTCTTCTTGAAGAATTTCCAAGCGTCCTTCTCTATAATCCTATAAATTGTCTCCGCGTCGCTCTAGAGGGCGTTTACGAACTCGTAGTACCGTTCTAGGAGTACCGAAGTATAGTCCTCTAGCGAGCCTTCGCGGTTTAATATCCGCTTATAAAAGTCGTCTAGTAGAGCGTAAAGCGCGGCCCTTTCCTTATCCTTCTTCTTATTTAGTATTGCTTGTTCTAGTTAGTCGACCGTTACGCGTATTACCGTTATACCCTTCTAGCGGTAGAAAAGCATAAAGTTTAGCGTGTTTAGTATTTTAATGTCGTTTTTATTAATCGCCTTGTTACGTAGTAGTAGCTTCGGGAGTCGTTTCGGTAGTAGCGGCGCCTATAGGTACCTACGCCTATTTACCTTCTTCGCTAGTTATAGCCTCCTTGTTAGCTTATTTGGAATAACTACCGCTCTCGATCCTAGTAGGGATAAGGTCTACCGTAGTCCGTTCTTAAGTACTCTCTAATAGCGTTATAACGGGGATAACCTCCTCTTCCTTTTCTTCTATAGGTTCTCTAGACCCTAGTTATACTCCTTATCCTCTAGTTCTCCTTTATCTAGGACTTCCTTAACCGATGTTTAGTATTT